>QXEO01000762.1:0-333589 GCA_007115705.1 Dactylis glomerata
CCCATTTTTCCTTTTCCTCATATGACCAAATAAATTGGACCCCAACCTTTAAAATGCTTTTTGAACCTTTTCAATTTGATATTTAAAATATCAATAGGATCCACACTATGCACCGGTTGTTTCCAAATTTTCTCTACAGTAGGAAGAAAGTCATCTTTCTTAAACCAAGCGATATCAAATCTAAATTCTCTTTTTTTCACCAAGTTATCATTTGTCCCACCAGACATTAACAAAAGAGGACTATGGTCTGACATATCAGAAACCAACTTTCTCACTTGGACTAAAGGAAACAAATCTTCCCAGGCAGGAGACATTAAAACTCTATCCAACTTTTCAAGAGTTGGATTTCTTTGCTTATTGGACCAGGTAAAAACTCCACCAGACATATGAATCTCTCTTAAACCAAGCGTATGAATAATAGAATTAAACACATCAGAGAAATGAGACAAAGTTGTTTGCTTATTTTTTTCCCCACTATGTCGCAAAATGTTAAAATCACCCCCAATTATATAAGGACAGTCGATCAAATGACAAAAGGAAGCAATCTCAGCTAGGAAACGATCTTTAAACTCATCATGAGCTGGTCCATAAACAGTTAGCAAGGACCATTTACAATTTTTCTTATTATCCCAGAGATCCAACCTAAGAATGTACTCACCAATCTTATGACCCAGCACCCCAAAGGAATCTTGCCTCACACCACACAAAATCCCACCAGATTTTCCAATAGAGGGAATCCACTTCCAAAAGAAAATGCCACCCGGATCAATTTTCCTAAAAAACTTATCAGTATATTTCCTTTTCATGGTCTCCTGCAAACAAATGAAGTCTAAAACATGTTCTCTAATAAGCTCTGTAAGGCAAAAAGCCATGCCTCTTTTCCCCACCCCTCTACAATTCCATATAAGACCTTTCATTTTAATTTATCAGGGTTTTTCTTTTGCTGGATAGTTCTGCCAGGATCATGGGCAGAAATATCCCTGATATGATATGATCTTATCAATCACCGAGTGGAAGGCGTGAACCACGCCGCCGCTTTCCACAGGACCGTCAAGCCCTCCGCCTCCCCGAACTCCTCAACCTTGTAGACCCTGCGGCTGCGGTGCCGCAGGCAGTACAGGCGGACTTCCCTCTTCTCCTCGTCCGTGAAGTAGACGCAGTTACCTCTCATCACGCTCTGGTGCTCCCTCGTCGACACGCACATGATGCTGTTCTCAGCCCCGACGAGCACGAATTTTTGACATATGAGACCACCTCTACCAATGAAATGGCAAAAGAGACCACCTCCGAAATTATTTGTCAAAAAACACCACCTGCGAGTGGCGGCAAGGATGCCCAGGCGACACGTGGCACGTGCCGCCTGGGCCAAAGCCGGCAGGGGGTGCCGCCTCCACCAAACCCGGCAGGCCACCTGCCTCCTCACGCCGTCGGCCGGCGTTAGCCCCAGGTGGGCCCTGCCGCCAATGGCATGGCCGGCAAGATGAGCTGGCACATGCCGCCAAGCCCATCGCCGGCACCCTGCCTGCATGCGTTGCACCGACAGCCGACAGCCGCAAAGCCACCAGCACTCACTTCTATGCAAGCCAGCAGCACTCACTTCTATGCAAAAGGAAAGGAGCTGATTCCCGCCTGAAGCTTTTAGCATGTGATATGCAATCTGTGGTGTTTTTACCTATATATTTGATACTTTGAAACACTGTTTCGTATAGTAAATAGACTGAAATTATCACGAGAGAGGATACGATGTGAGCTGATGAGCTCTCCTTTTAAAGGGTAGCACCCTCACACATGCAGCACGCCTGCTCCTTCACTTATTCACTCACCTGCTCTCTCCTCTGTAATGAGCTGAGCTTCTCTCCATCTCCTGCTATCTCTCGTAGTCCATCACCTGCTCTCTCCTCTCTAATGAGCTGAGCATCTCTATCTCCTGCTATCTCCTCTGTAATGAGCCGTGGTTTGTTCAAGTTTAGCACAAGTAAGTGGTATTAAGGTGGCAAAATAGGATATTAAAGGAAGATCCAGACATGAAGAAGTAGAGGAGCTTCTTGTATGAAGGTAATATCTTCAAATGATTACTTATATTATAGCATGGTAGTTAAAGATTTAGTCATTTAACATATTATTAGCATGGAGAGTGATAATGATAATATTATAGCTGCATGATTTCGAACTTGCTAATGAAGCATCGATTATTTTTGCATTCATTCTAACGAAACCAATGATTTTATGTGGTAGGTTGATTGTAGTATGAATACGATATCGCTGGTAATACTTGGAAATTGTGTGCCGCGGAATTTGAAGTGTACCAATAGTCATTGAAGTAACGGTAAAAATCTCATGTGATATATTTTTTCAGTCTTGTAGTATAAGTATGATTTGTTAATAATTTGGTTGCATATATATTTCAGGTGAAATTTTCTACGAACGTTAGTTAAATATTGGTTATTGGAAATATTCGGTGGCATAAATAGTTGCAGACCGCGTTCTTGAAGTTGAGGTATAAAATTGATATCTTAAGAAATGTTAACTATTTATTTTGTTGTAGTGTATGTCATGTACTTACATTGGTAGAATAATAAAGTGAAGTAAGATAATTCTGTTAGTGATTGCATGCAAGAAAGAATAATTAATTCTATGAATAATATTCGATCGCATACTTAACGTGAAGGTATAAAATTTATGTAGTAAAAAGTGTTAAGTATTTATTGTTTTATACTGTATCCCATGTAGTTAAGTTGGTAGAAAAGTAAATATAATTCCATTCGTGATTGCATGCAGAAAGAATAATTAATTATATGCAAAATATTAATTACGTCAGCTCATATAGTATAATATTTAAATTTGTACATAAATATAAAATGTAGCTTCCGTGTTACTAATGTCCATTATAAATTTGTGGGGTAGGTACGATGGAAAATTTATTAGTGTTGTATGGAGACGTGGTACGGGAGGGAATTTCTGGGCTAGATGTGTCTCAGTGCGAGTCCATGAATGTTGTAGTGAGAGATATGGAGAACCTAGATTTTGCGGAAGTGAGGAAATGCATCCGGGTGCAGTTTGGTCCTGAGATGCGGGGAAAGAAGATGACTGTTGAGGCCGTCATATGTGTGGGAGGGGATGATGGGACAGCTCCCCGTTGGGGTCTGCGGGAGGTGAAAGGAAATAACTCATGGAGGACATACATGAGGTTTGCAACCACACCAGGCGCCGCTATGTTTCAAAGGCCGATGGTGTATGTGCAGTTTATCTCTCCTAGTGATGAGCCAGGATGTAGTAGCGGTGCTCCAGAGGTGCAGCTAGCCATCACAGGCGGCCCCAGCAGCGGCCGATCGGAGCCGATGGAACTTGAGCTTGTGCCCGACCCAGGCTATTGGTCTGCGGTCGTTGACATAAGTGAACGTATGGAGGGATTACCGGAGGCCCTAGATGATGACGATGACGATCATTCTTCTGGGTCGTCATCGTCAGAGGAGGAAGGTGTTGGTCCATCTCAGAGGGCGGTTGCAGGACCGATGCCCGAAGACTTCTTGCAGACTATGACCATCCGCAACGAATATCACTCTGTTGCGGGCCTCGGTGAGGCTAGTCTAGAGGTTGGGCATAGTTTTCCTGACAAGGACTCTGCTGACCAGGCAATAAAAAGATATGCATTGTCCATATCTCGGCAGCATAGAGTTAAACAGTCTGATAAGACTGAGCACGAAGTCATCGTCATCATACGCATCATATGCTGCCTCTGCTAGAGCGTCAGCATATGTATTCGGGCGGTATAAACCACCCCGCACTGGACCAAATATCTTTTTCAGCCAGGCAAAGTGCTTGATTCTTCTATTGACAAACTCTGCGTCATCAGGATAGTGCTGCATATGACAAATAGAAAACCGGATAATGTCAGTAGTACTACAAATAAATCTTAAGGAATATAAAGTGCGCAAAATAATATATATTACCTGCATGTGCAATGCGTATGTTTTTGGCAGCATCGTGATTTCAGTTGAATCAGTATTGATCCAACGTTGAAAACCAAGACCAGCCTCAATATTTTTGAGCTCAACCACTCTATTCCACCTTGCTTGCTGACTTAATAGTTCTTGGCGTACCTCTTCTATGCTCCTCAGTGGGAGCTGCATCCTCGGTAACCATATACCTATCTTAGCTACGTGGCTATCTTCAATGATTACCTCCTGGAAAGACATACCGTTACTCTCACAATATGTTCCGGTACGACACAGGATACAATGGGTCATCTCTGGGTGGAAATCACGGTTAGCGGGATCAAAGAAAGGAAGAACATCCGACATGGTTGGAGGCTATACTGATGCAACAAACCCATGGGTGAGAGGAATGAACGACGAATACCTTGCTTATATAGCCTGCGATTAGTGCCGTCGGTGGTTTAGTTACTGCTACGACACAGCAAACGGTGGTCTTTTCCTGTATCAAACAGTATTCTAAAGCATGTTTCTATCAGCGCATGCGAGAAATTAGCTCGAATCTTACAAAGTCTACCTAAAAATCAGTGCAATCTGCTGGGCGGGAGATGCTGTCAGCTGGCTGCCAGGGCTGGGCGGGAGATGCGGCCAAGGTGCCGCCACCACCGTTGCCGGCATGTCGCCACGTGGACATGCCGACAACCCCATTGGCGGCAGGGCCCAGTCGGGGTGACGGCGGCGGCCGGCGCCGTTAGCACGGCCACGTGCCGGCTTTGGTGGAGGCGGCAGGGGGGTGCCGGTTTGGTGGAGGCGGCAGGGGGGTGCCGGCATTGGTGGAGGCGGCAGGTGGTCTTTTTTGACAAAAATTTTGAGAGGTGGTCCTTTTTGACGTTACGTTGGCGCAGGTGGTCTCTTCTTTCAAAAATTCGACGAGCACCGCCGCCTCCCCGATGTCGTCGGTCTCCTGCCAACTGCCGCTCGCCTCGTCCAGGACCTGCACCTTGAACGATTGAGGAAGGCGCCCGTAGAAGGCGCCGAACATGATGACTATAAGCCGCCCGTCCGGCGTCGTCGCCAGACGCCTATAGCTCCCGCCGGCGAGCCTCGACGCGACCACCTCGCTAGTCAGCTCCTTCTCGTCCCACGCCTCAACGTCGCCGGCGCAGTTGAGGGAGTAGAACCGGCCCCTGTGGTGGACAGCGTCCAGGATGTCGTCGCGCGGGGGCGCCGCCGCCAGCCTCCACGCCGGGTCCTCGCTCGTCGTGAAGGCCGGGACGCTGTGCGACTGCCACCCCAGGATCAGCATGGCAGCGTAGCTGCTCGGCCGGGCGCAGGAGGAGAGCACCACCTTGCGGTACACGCGCTCGCCCATGTCGGGGCCGCGTCTGTACACCGTGTGCGGGTATGGCCGCCAGAGCTCCGGGTACGGCCGGCCTCCGAACCGGATCCGCAGGAAGTCCGACTTCTCGAAGCTGTACAGCTTACGGGAATTGCTGATGATGAAGCTGGTGACGTTGAGGCCCACCATGGTGGTGATTGCCGGGAGCTCATGCTGCTCGCCGGTGACCGGATTGACGAGATGCATGCGCCCCTCCTTGTCGGCCATGGCCAGCCACCCGCCCGAGGAGCCTAGGAGGACTTTGTCGCGCAGCGGCCACGCACGCACGTTGGTGGCGCGACCGTCGGCGAGGGACAAAAACCTGGTTTTGTGAAACCACCCGGGGTCCTTGGGGAGGACCAGCCACGGCGCCTCCGGCTTGAACAGATCACCGAAGACCGCCGTGAAGGCGAGACGGTCGGTGAAGGTAAATCGGCCGTGGATGTCGGCGAGCAGGTACCATGGAAGGTCGAGCCAGTCCCTGCCGCCGCCGGCGGTTGACGAACTTAGCGGCTCCGCGCGCATGGCTGGTTTTTTTTTTCTGCGGGTCTCCGGAATTTCCCATCTACTAGTCGGAGAAAAACCTTAAATTCCTAACTATCTAGAAAAACCATAATGCTAGAGTTATGGACTGATAGTGTCGATCCTAACTGCATTCTGCGGGAGAATATCCGTAACAATTTTCAGAGATCTTTTTTTTTTGCGGGGAAATCATAGAGTTTTATTCAACTAGAACAGCACCGGATGGCTCAGCCTGAATGCTGATGACCAGAAAGTCAGAAATACAATCAAGCCAGCTACTCGTTCCCAACAATGTGCAAGCATACTTAGCACAAATATGGACCGGATGATTTGCTGATCTTGACACATGCTGAATAACAAAAAAAGTTAAAATTTAAAGCTAACTCTCCAATATCTTGTAAAATCGATGTCACGGTTGATCGGGAACCATGACGAGAATTCCGGAGGTCGACAACCTCCAGGCAGTGTCACCATCACCACTTTTTGGAACCCTCGAAGATGAGCGAAGAGAACACCCTCCCGAAGTGCTAGAGCTTCAGCTATTAGAGGATCAATGATTCCCAAAAGCGGTTTACTCCAAGCTCCTAAATAGGTGGATTGAGATCTTGCTACACCTCCAGCACCCCCTTTTCGAGCTTGCAAGGACAAACCCCCATCAATATTAATTTTGACAACATCATCATCGTGGTCGCCATTCATGACCAGGTAAAGTCAAGGTGTGCTTCTTGGGAAGAACAAGCACACCCAACGCTTCTTTAGCCATCTTCATTGACCGGACTGGATCAAAGAAACCTTTATCATGTGTCTAGTTGTTTCTCGAATTCCAGATTGCCCACATAGCAGTGATGATTTTGGCACGATCCAAGTCCGGGAATCTTATATCATAGAGAATATCTCTAGACCAAGTATGAGGATGAAGTCTTGGCAAAGAAAAATCAAGCCAAGATTGCGCCTCATCCCAGAACCTTCTAGCGTGATCACATGTGATCAACGCGTGAAATAAGTCTTCATCGGCTGCTAAACAAATCTTGCCCCTGCCGATTTGAACTATATGTCTTTGTTTCAAAGTACTTTCAACTGGTAGATTTGATGACCCACAAGTATAGGGGATCGCAACAGTCTTCGAGGTAAGTAAAACCCAAATTTATTGATTTGACACAAGGGGAGCCAAAGAATACTTATAAGCCTTAACAGATGAGTTGTCAATTCAGCTGCACCTAGAAACAGTCTTGCTCGCAGCGGTTTATTGATGGCTGGCGTGTGTAGTTGATGATGATGATTATAACCAGTCAGTTGGGAACCCCAAACGGAAGGTGTCATGAGCACAGCAGCAAGTTTTTCCCTCAGTTAGAAACCAAGGTTTATCGATCGAAGAAGAAAAAGCCAATATGACTGAAGGTGATGCTTGCAAGCTTCGCGACAGCTCCGAAAAATTTATATGGCGCCTCGTCCAAGCTTTGCTTTGCGAGCAGCAACGTGGAATCTGCACACAACACAACCAAGTACTTTGTTCCCAACTTACGATGAGGTTGTCAATCTCCCCGGTTTGTTTGAAACAAAGGGTATGAGCGTATCGAGTGGAAAACAGTAGAAGTATGCGAGTAAAGTAAACAGTGCGAGTAAAGTAAACAGGTGATAGCAATATGATGGAAATAGGACCGGGGTCCATAGTTCACTAGTGGTGTCTCTCCATAAGATAAATAACACATGCTGGGTAAACAAATTACAGTTGGGCAATTGATAGAATAAAAATAACGTGATATGTCAAGAAGATCACTATGCGATTTACTCTGGGCATTACAACAAAATACATAGACCGCCATCCAACTGCATCTATGACTAATAATCCACTTATGGGGATATCATCCGAACACCCCATGAATATTAAGTTGCGAACAACAGATAATTGCATTAAGCAAAGTGTGTAATGTAAACAAAGCATATGCCCTCGAGCATATGAATGTTGTTTTCTCCCTAGTGGCAACAGCACATCTACAACCTTAGAGGTTTCTGTCACTCCCCCAGATTAAATAGAGGCATGAACCCAACTATCGAGCATAAATACCCCCTCTTGGAGTTACTAGCAACTACTCGGCCAAGATAGCTACTAACAACGAAGAGCATGTAAGATCATAAATAACATAGAGATAACATAAGATATATTTCAGTATAGCAACTCAATCATAACACCAATATTCATTGGATCCCAACAAACCAAACATGTAGAATTACATAACGGTGATCTCAATCATGTAGGGCAGCTCATGAGATCTAAACATGAAGAACATGGTGGAGAAGACAACCATCTAGCTACTGCTATGGACCCATAGTCCAAGGTAGACTACTCACTCATCGCTCCGGAAGCAAGCATGGCGATGAAGAAGACCTCCGGTGGTGATTCCCCTCTCTGGCAGGGTGCCGGGAAGAGCTTCTGGACCCTCCCGATCTCGGGTCGACGACGGCGGCGGATCGCGATGTGTTTCTAGAAAATTGATCGGGTACTTAGGTTTTTCCCGTCGGGGGGTCTTTATAGGCGAAGGGGCAGCGTCAGAAGTGGACCGAGGTGGCCTCACACATAGGGGGCGCGGCCAGGGGCTGGGCCGCGCTGCCCTGGTGTGAGGGCCCCTCATGGCCCCACTCCGTCTCCTCTTCGGTTCTCTGGAAGCTCCGTGAAATATCTGGACGACTGGCTTTGGTTTCGTCCAATTCCGAGAATATTTCCTGTGTAACTTTTCTGAAACACAAAAACAGTAGAAAACAGGGAACTAGCACTGTGGCGACTTGTTAATAGGTTAGTTCCGGAAAATACATAAAAGTACCACGAAGTGTAATGAAACATTAGGAAAATAGTGTAAAAACAAGCATGGAGCATAAAAAATTATGGATACGTCAGAGACGTATCATTTATCAGTAGCAACAGTTTTATAGTGGTGATAGTAACGAAACAGTAACAACAGTTGAAAAATAAAAGTGGTAATAGTAGCAATAGTAAACAGTAGGATGGAATACTGTAGGCATAGGGATGGATGTACGGGCGTTGCATGGATAAGATAATTCATAAAACAACGCGGATTTGCTACCACCGGTGGTAGCTATGCATGCATGCATAGTCCTTGGATTATGTGAGTATGGTATTCCTCCGCATGCGATGTAGAGAGCAGGAGATGATGGTGATAACGAATGAAATTCCTCCGTTTGTTGCATGCACATGGTACTCTTGAGTGGCTACCTAGCATGGCAACTGTGGATGGCTAGAGCATGTGGTGATTTTAGACATACCATGCCTAGTTGCCATGCGTAGTAGCCATGCACACTCTACTAACCAAGTAACCTGCAGAGTTGCCTTGTATAATTTTCTAACAGATCAAGGTGATGATTTTAGGAATGCCACACCTAGTTGCCATGCACACTCTCCAAACACACTAACCACCTAGACATGCCATGTGATGTAGCCGTCTTGCCTAGCCATACGTGTGGTTTTGGCAGGATTTTTTTGTTGGCGCGAATGTTATGGTCTTCCTTTTCCCTCCATTATCTCACTGCTGCCACTACATATATAGATGACAATGCTAGAGTGGAGCAGCGGAAGGCTGGACAGAAATCCTAACTTGCATCGCCCAGCTCCGCCTGCTCATCACTATATTGTTCGGCTATAAAATGCGACGGAGGGTAAGAACTAATTAAAATAAGTTCATAAATCCTATCGAGAGAAAAAAGACATTTATGAAATGAGCTCTACTTGATTAAGTAGCGGCGCTCTCAAAATCAACAAATCAATTAACAGCTGATTTTTTTGGATCAAGGTGTTCGTCCTAATGAGCTATGGTATGAATCCGATTATGTATCAGGGAAATGCTAAATAGAAAAGGATACGGCAGCTATGAGTACACAATGTGAGTGGTGAGATGAGATGATTTGTTTGCATGGTTCCACGGTGTGGTGGCTTTGGATGGATAGGTTGAGTGGATGGTGTAGTAGGTGTGTGTGTGTGGTTAGTTGGGGTGGATAATCCAATAGGTTGCATGGTGTGGTGTGTTGGTGTGGTGTGTTGAGGTGGTGTGTTGAGGTGGTGAGAGATAGGAATATGCATGCAAACACCGTCGCTTCCGTCTGTTAACTCTTGTGCTCCTGGTAGAAAATCACATGCTCCCTATAGAGAATCTAATGGTGGATGGTGGGTGCATAGCTACCACCGGTGGTAGCAGGCTATTTTGCATTCATAAAATTAGTGAGACATGGGCATTGCAGATAAATAATATAAAGCATTCTAGTACTAACAATCATAGACATGTGTTTCGTATATAGTCGTACGTGTTCGCAATGAGAAACTTGCACGATATCTTTTGTCCTACCAGCCTGTTGCAGTAGGGCCTCAAGGGAAACTACTGGTAATTAAGGTACTTCTTTTAATAAAGTACCGGAGCAAAGCATTAGCACTCGGTGAACACATGTGATCCTCACATCATAGCCATCCCCTCCGGTTATCCCAATTTCTGTCACTTTGGGGCCTCGGGTTCCGAACAACAATATGTGTATACAACTTGTAGATAAGACCATAAACAACAAGTATCATCATAAAACAATAACAAGTTCAGATCTGAAATCATGGCACTCGGGCCCAAAGTGACAAGCATTAAGCACAACAAGTTGCAACAATGTCATAAGCACTAATAAAAGATACTAGGCACTATGCCCTAACAATCTCATAGCAAATTACATGAATGATCTCATCCAATCCCTACCATCCCCTTCGCCTACAGCGGGAATTACTCACACATGGATGGGGGAGTCATGGATGGTTGATGGAGAGACGTCGGTGATGATGGTGATGAAGATCTCCTCTAAATCCCCGTCCTGGCAGGGTGCCAGAACGGAGTTTCTGGTTCCGAATCGTGGTTTCTGATGATGGCGGCGTAGCAGAAGTCTATCTGTGAAAAACACCAAACCCCCGTTGTTTTCAGGTCAGAGGGTGTATGTAGGCAGAAGGAGGGGTCGAGGCGACGGCCGAGATGGCCTCACCACAGGTGGGCGTGGCCAGGGCTGGGCCGCGCCCCCTGGTGGTGAGCCCAGGCTGCTGCCCCCCTTCGTCTCTCCTTCTCGCTCCATGGGTCTTCTGGCAAAATAAAAAAATTGCAATATTTTTCGGGATTTTTCCTGAAAGTCGGATTTCTGCACAAAAACGAGACACCAGAGCAATTCTGCTGAAAACAGCGTTAGTCCGTGTTAGTTGTATTCAAAACACACAAATTAGAGGAGAAATAATAGCAAAAGTGTTTAGGAAAGTAGATACATTTTGGACGTATCAAGATTTCTCGCAAAACCCTCCACCAGAAAACCCGTACCTTTGGCATAACATGCAATTTCCGGAGACTAGACCATATCTATTTTTGTGTAGATGAGGATTCCATGATCATCCCTTCATCTAGAGTTAAGTACTCATTGCGACTCATTAGAGCACGATACGCTGACTTTACAGAATAAATGCCTGCTTTTCTAAGGGCCAAGCCCAGAAATCTTCACCTCCACCCCGCCGTAATGGGATATTTAGAATACCATCAGCTTCCAGCGTGATAAAGTTGCTTCTGACCTTATCAATTCTCCAGCACCCAATCTCATTATCAATCAGATCAGACACTAGAGCAATCTCATCATGATCCTCTGCTTCACCGACGCGGTGCCGCTTGTGGGTGGCACCACTCCTTCTTGAAGGGCATCGTGGCTACCTTATGTCCACTTCCCTGATGTGTCGGGGGAAACCCTAGGACCAGATGGTTCGGGCAACAGTGATTCGCTCCCTTCTTGAAGGTGTTGCTTGGTACTTGACGATTCGGTGCTAGAAGCTGGGTGGTACACTGTCGGAGGGCGCAACGGTTGAGGGTTGCCGTCATTTAGTCGATCTGCCTTTGTCTCCATTTCGTTTCATTTTTTGGGCATGTTTTTGCTGCTGCCCCAACACCTTTTTTCTTTTCGAGAATCGTGTTGATTGTATCGTGTGGTTGCTATATTAATATAGCGGGACAAAAGCCTATTTCGAGGATCCTCCGCTTCACCCAATTGCATAGTTTTTTTTGAAAGCACACAACTTCATTACTAAACAATATGGGCTAAATCACCCATTACAGCATTACTGGCGCACTCAGGCACCTCGTACTCCTAAGCTACGATGGAGTTTAAATCACATTTTAAACCTTCCTGAGCCAGACCATGGGCTACTTTATTTGCACTACGCTATCTAAACCTGATGGAGCATGATGAAAACCAGGTGTGGCTCTGCACCTTTAGGTCCTCAATAATCGCAGCCTCGCTAGAGAAGTCTGGCTTCTTACTGTTAAGCGCTGCGACCAGAAGTAGTGCATCAGTCTCAAATTCTGCACGTATGACCCGCAGTTCGGCAGCTAAACTAAAGGCTTCCTCCATGCCTCAAAGCTCAGCCGAGAAAGCGTCATGGATAGCAATTGAACACCCAGCTCTGGCAGCAACAACAACATCACCCGATGTTCTCGCTACCACACCCCAGCATCCCTTCGAATGCCCATCCACAAAGGCCCCATCAATGTTAAATTTGACAACATCAGTTGGAGGTGGCCTCCAGGTCTCATCTCCAGACTTTGTAGTGGAAGTTTTTCCATAGCAGCTCACGTATTTAGAGCATCTCCAGCCGTTTGTGCCCCCGACGGCTAAATCCGGCGCTATTCGGTGCTAAATAGCGCCGGATTAGATGAAACTTTGGCGTGGGGAGTGCTGAACTTTCAGCCGGTTCCCCAGGAAGACGCCCGGAGATCGGCGTTTTTTGGCTTATTTTTACATAAATAAACGTTACAGTTCGGCAAATTTCATATAGTTTGCCAATATTTGGCTTATTTTTACAAATAAATATTACAGTTTAACAAAACAAGCAAATAATTTGACAAGTTTTCAAACAAATCAAATGGAAACTAGTTGGTGTTGCCTCGAAACCTCCATATGTGCTCCACCGGATCATCCTGCAGTAGTTGATGCATAGTGGAGTCTTGAATCTCCTGACGCATAGCAATGAACGCAGCTCATGATGCCGGCACCTGGTGATTACGCTGTGAAAGAGGACCCTCTCTCTCATATGGTGCAGCTTGTTCGCTCAGAGGAATCAGATACTTTCGCTCATTCTCAATAATCATATTGTGTAAGCACACACAACAGTTAATCACCTCCCACATCTGATCTTTGGACCAACTCAAAGAGGGGAACTGGACTACAGCAAATCTCTGCTGGAGGACTGATACGTCTCAAACGTATCTATAATTTTTGATGCTCCATGCTTGTTTTTGCACAATTTGCCTTGTGTTTTGTTACACTTCGTGGCATTTTTATGCGATTTCTAGAACTAACCTATTGACAAGATGCCACAGTGCCAGTTCCCTGTTTTCTGCTGTTTTTGTGTTTCAGAAAAGCTACACAGGAAATATTCTCGGAATTGGACGAAACAAAAGCCAGAAGTCTTATTTTTCCCAGAAGCTTCCCGAAGACCGAAAGAGAGCCGGAGGGGGGCCAGAGGCCGCCCTCACACATAGGTGGCGCGGCCCAGGCCCTGGCCGCACCACCATGGTGTGAGGAGCCCCTGGCTGCCCCCTCACGACGCCCCTTCGCCTATATAAAGCCTCGGGACAGAAAACCCTAGAGGATTTGGCAATTTTCCAGAAAGAGTTCCGCAGCTCTGCCGCCATCGCCGACAAATTTCGGGGGATAGAAGTCTCTGTTCCGGCACCCTGCTGGGATGGGGAAGTGCCCCCGGAGCCATCTCCATCGGTCTCCATCGCCATCTCCGCCGTCTCCATCGACCTCACCGCCATCTCCATCAACCTTGCTGTCTCCTATGATGAGGAGGGAGTAGTTCATCCCCGGGGCTGAGGGCTCTACCGGTAGCTATGTGGTTTACCTCTCTCTCCCATGATGTGATCTTTATGTGATCGTGAGCTTTGTATCATGTTGAACAAGTAGATGTTATTATTCAGATATTATGTGTACTCTAGTGATGTTATTAAAGTAATCTATTCCTCCTGCCATGTTGTAACGGTGACAGTGCGTGCATCATGGTGGTACTTGGTCTAGGCTACGATTGTGATCTCTTATGGATTATGAGAATAATTGTCGCTATGATAGTATTGAAGTGATCTATTCCTCCTTTCATGGTATAATGTTGACAGTGTGTGCACCGTGTTAGTACCTGGTCTAAGTTGCAATAATATCTATCTTGAATTGTGCTTTGATTTGGATATCTCTATGAGTGGTGTTTGTCAAGTACTTGATGAACTTTAAGGGGTGCTTCTGTAGCCACTACGCAATGATTAGTGTTGTTCAATAGGAGAGTAATTCAGAGTACCATAGTGAAGAGAAGTTGTCTATTTGTTCAATTATGTTATATTTGTTGGGAGTGTGTCCACTAGTGAAAGTATGATCCCTAGGCCTTGTTTCCAAGCATTGCACACCGTTTACTTGTTGTTTTGTTACATGTTTGCTCGCAGCGATATTTATTCCAAGTTATATTTGCTACTTATAATCATCACTACTGCTTGTATTTCACTATCTCTTCGCCGAACTAGTGCACCTATACATCTGACAAGTGTATTGGGTGTGTTGGGGACACAAGAGACTTTCTGTATCGTAATTGCAGGGTTGTTTGAGAGGGATAGCTTTGACCTCTTCCTCCCTGAGTTCGATAAACCTTGGGTGATCCACTTAAGGGAAACTTGCTGCTGTTCTACAAACCTCTGCACTTGGAGGCCCAACACTGTCTACAAGAACAGACGCGTGTGTAGACATCAAGCTCTTTTCTGGCGCCGTTGCCGATGAGGTAAGGTAAAAGGTACTCGCATCCTCCTGTGTGAGTGCTCGGAGTTATTTCCTTTAGATTCTGCAATTACATCTTTTTGTTTCTTATTTTTATTTTCACTAGTTAGGCCTAATGGAAAACAAAGAGTTCTTTAGTCTTTTTCCTAATTTTAGATTTGAAGAGAGAATTGAAAATCCTTTGGAGCTTATTTCGCATAGCAATGTTATTAGTACGAATGCTTTGAATACCGTTAATGCTAATGCTATAGAAAAGTCTAAGCTTGGGGAAGCTGGTTTTGTTAAGTATGATATTTTTATTCCCCCAGCTTTAGTGGAGAAAGTCTGTTCTGATAATATTTTATCTCTCATATGTGATGTTTCTAGTGATGCTTGTGCTCCTCATCCTTTTAAAATACCTACGAAGATTGTTGAACATGTTAGGGATAACTGCTATTTAGGAGATGGAACTGTCCATCCTGGTGACCATTTGCTTTTTATACATGAATTATGTGAGTTGTTCCAGTGTGCAGGTATTTCAATGAACCAAGTTAAGAAGAAGCTATTCTCTTTATCACTGAAAGGCAGAGCTGAGGAATGGTATCGGCTGCTTGATAATGGTCCATCTATTGCATGGGAGGAAATTGTGCCTCTCTTTTATTCCAAGTTTTATCCTCCAAGTGAAATTCATAAAGATCGTAATCGGATATATAACTTTTGGCCTCATGAGGGGGAAAGCATTGCCCAAGCATGGGGAAGATTGAAGTCACTAATGCTCAAATGTCCTATTCATGATCTTCCCCGTAATATTGTTATTAATAATTTTTATGCAAGGCTTTCAGGACATTACAAGGACTATCTAGATGCATGCTTTGATGGGTCTTTCACAAGCAAGGATGTCGACACCAAGTGGGGTCTGCTTGAGACAATTCAAAACAATATTGAAGGTTGGGATAGCGACAAAGGTAAAGGATCAGGTATGAATTACGCGTTTGATTGCATTAAGTCTTTCGCTGAAACTGCTAGTTTTCAAGATCTTAGTGCTAAGTATGGTCTTGATCCTCAAATTATGGTTGATTGCTTTAAAGCCTTTGCTTCCCATATGAATGTTCCTAAAGGAAATGGGAACGTGTATCATGAACCTTTTAAGGACGCTTGCATAGAAAGTGATATTGTTATTGATGATTGTAATAAACATGCTCAAACTTCTAAAAGTCCTATTTCTTATAATCATGTTAATTTTTGTGGAGTACATAGACCTTGTGAACAGAGTTACAACAAGGAAGATTATTGTGTTGCAAATGAAGAAACCCGAATGTGGTACAAGGATATAGGTGAGATCGGTAAAAAGGTTTGTGAGCTTTATCCTTTTCTTTGTAAACATTGCGATGACATAGGTCATTTTAATTTCCAATGCTCAAGCCCTAATAGTTACTCTTCTAGTACCTTAAGTTTGTATTGTGATGACAAGATTACTCCCAATCAGCATGATGAGCTCGCTTTGTTCTTGGTGAAGAGATATCTAGAAAGATTGCTTTGATAGATATGAATGATGTTGATATTAATAGCACCCTACGTGGTTGTCATCTCTATTGTGCTAAAGATTGCCTTGCAAATACTTACATACAAAATCTTATAAAACTTGATATTCTACCAAGCTATGACAGGACTGATAGATGTTTTTATCTTATTAATAGAGAGGAGGAATCCTCCAAAGTTTATTCTGTTGTTTCTGTCAGCAAACCAGATTATGTGGAGAAGATGCCTTTCCCTCCTAGAGAATATGTGGAGAAGATGCCCTTCAAGTCTCTCCCTCCTAAAGGAGAGAGTAAGAAGAGTATGAAGAAGAAGAAGAAGAAGAAGAAGAGGAGTAAAAGGCGAGAGGACACGGTATCTTCCCCTAAGCGTTATGATCCTGCTATAGATTATGATAATTCTGATTGGGATGATGTTCCTATGCCTATTACTTATGTTAGTGATCATGATTGGGAAAAGCACTCTACTTTTGATATTGAAAATCTTTTTGGTACCAATTCTAAGGTTAATAATTGCTGTACCATTAGTGCTATCCATGTTCCTTCTTATGATGATATGTTTGATGAATATGCTTTGAGACATAGTAGTTCTCTATCTTGTGATGATACTAAGCCTCTAGTTTATGATGATGATTATAATGTTTTCAATTCACCTACTTTTGAGGAGAAAAATAGTTATGATTACAATATGCCTCCTGTCTTTGATGATTATGGTGATGAGAATAATTATTCTGTTGAATCTGCTCCTACTACTATTGTTCATGTGGGGAGTATTAATCCTTTTATGCATATGGCTCATGATAGGGATGCTTTATGTGATAGTTATATTGTTAGTTCTATTCATGATGCTACTGAAAGTTACTATGAGAGAGGGAAACATGGTTTGATGGATCTCAACAATATTGAGTTTCCCCTCTTTATGTTGGAATTCTTGAAGTTGTACTTGTTTTGCCTTCCTATGCTTTTTGCTTTGCGCTTTCATGACTTGTCTCTTTACAAGACTATTTTTCATAGGAAGTGGTTTAGATTTAAATGTGTTCCATATTTGCTTTTTGATGCTCTCTATTGCTTTAAGTTTCTATACGGCGCCTTTGCCTCAAGCTCTTATATGGCGCCCACATGAGCATCTTTTCAAATTACTGCGCCTAGCTCAAAGGCGTTAAAGAAAAGCACTCTTGGGAGATAACCCATTGTATATTTTCAGTACTTTTTCTTTTATTTGAGTCTTGGAAGTCATTACTACTATAATGACCGCTCCTTATCTTGTTTATTTTGTTTTTGTGCCAAGAGAAGCCTCTAATTCGAGTGAGGTAAAGATTTGGGGATGTTGCTATCCTGAAACTGTTTTCGGTGCTGCACCGTAAAAATTCGTATGAATTCTCTATATATCTTTTGGACCTGCGATTTCTTGTGCATATTCCCCAGGTTATATCCAAACTTTAGTTAGTTGAACACTTTTTGATTTGAGCAACAGAAAACCCCTCAAAAATTCGGCCTTTGTTAGCTGTTCAGTTTTGACAGATTTCTGCCAATATTTGTGTTTGCCACTTTATCGCTTTCTTTTGAGTTCTTTTTATCACGGAACTTTTTGGAAAATTGGTACAGTAGTATTTGCTATATATGTGGTGGTTTTAGGTTGAAACCTGAAGCAAAAAGGGTTGATTCAATGTTATGCTTACACTAATGTTGCTAATAGATTTGTGTTTAGTTTTGTATGAAGGAAGTTTTCAAGTGTAGGGATTGGAGAATGATGAGATGAGATGAAGAATGGACAAAAGCTCAAGCTTGGGGATGCCCATGCATCACCCCAAGAAATATCCAAGAAGTACAAGCGTCAAAGCTTGGGGATGCCCTCGAGGCACCCCCTTCTTCATCGGCAAAAATCAGGTCACCTTTCAAAACACTATATTTTTATTGCTTCATGCACTATGTGTTTTTCTTGGAGCGTCAGTTGCTTTAGTTTTTAGTTTTCTTTTGCTTTGTTTGCTGCAATAAATGGTTAGATCACATCATGTTTCTTTTGGAGGAGATAAACTTGCTTTTCATTTGCCAAGAACACTCTAGTTTTCACTCTTATCGTTCAATGAGTGTTCTCTTTTTCTGCTACTGCGTTTAGCTTGCATTTTTCGCCTTGATTTTTATTCAGATCTTGTTTTATCTTTGCATCAAGGTGTATTTTTGCCTCTGGTCTTTATTGGTTTTCATCAAAAGAGGTGTTTATAAAATTTCGAATGGTGTTGGAAAAGACAAAAAGCTTTATGCAAAAAAGTGGTACAAGAAGGAGCTTGTGTAGACTGCGGCCTAGGCTTTTGCATGTCGTGCTTGATGTCTTTTTGATAGTATGCTTAGTGGTTTTGCTGTAGCATGACTTGTCTCAAATGACTGAGATTGCTTAATGAGCCTTTGAAAAAATCATGCGTTGTTTTTATTATATGGAAGCATTTATTTGGTTTTCTCCTTTGATGCTTTATTTGGGTTGACTTG
Organism: Dactylis glomerata; assembly: GCA_007115705.1. Taxonomy (NCBI): domain Eukaryota; kingdom Viridiplantae; phylum Streptophyta; class Magnoliopsida; order Poales; family Poaceae; genus Dactylis; species Dactylis glomerata. The sequence goes on from QXEO01000762.1 coordinate 18,654, forward strand.
GCACATGCTTACACCATGTTGACTACAAAAATAAGTTGCCTATAGCCTATATGATCATTTAGTTTTTGAATTTTGATGCAATCTTATGCTTCTTTTAATGTCGCTTTGTCGCTCTGCATGATTATGGCCGTTATTGCTCTCTTAGTTGGTCGCTCCCAGTCTTTTGCTAGCCCTCGCCTTGTACTGAGTATGAGCTCTACTCGTGCATCCAACTCCTAAAAACCAAGTTTGCCATTGTGTCCACTATAAATTCCTATGCATGGTATTTGCAAGCCATTCCAAGTAAATTTTCATGTGCTACCTTTCAAAAAACCTTCAAAATACTTCTCATTTTGTGACACTGTTTTTAGCTCATGGGGACGTAGTGGTCGGATTTGCTATCTTCCATATTGTCTTATTCCAAAAAGAAAAAAGAAAAAAAAGAAAGAAAAAAGGCACTCCTCCATGGTATGTGAATGTTGGTGGGCACCCGATAGAATCGGTTAGCCATGGTTTGAGAAAGGAAAAAAAGGTGGGGAGGAGTGCCAAGCTTTATAAAAGAGCACAAAAGTGCCAATCTCTCTCTCAAAAACTTGCTTCATTTTTGTATGGAAGATAGTAAGAACCCCATTGCTAGTCATTGACAAAAGCAACCACCTCTCAAAACTCAAGTTTTATCTCTCTGTTTTATAAATGAAAAGCTCTAGCACATGTTTAATCACTGCTTCCCTCCGCAAAGGGCCTTTCTTTTACTTTTATGTTGAGTCACCACCTTCTATCTTTATGCACCGTCTAAGAGAGCATAGTTGTCATTCTGAGTATAATGTGCATTGTCCCAAAGTTTTCATTGATTGATTCATATTGTTGGTTTCACTTGTTCTCAAATTATTTGTATCTAGTCGCCCTCTTAAACTTGAAGGTGTCCTATGCATTTATGTTTTGCTCTCCATGAAGGACAAGCTGAAAACCACTTGTATGTTTTTCCTTATGATTCGAACACACGTTTGACTTTCATTGTTTCATTTTCATGATCTTTTGTTTGTGTTCATTTGCATGTTTACAACATGGTTGCTAAGTTCTTATTGTCAAGATTATATCTTTCATGCCCATGTTTTAAGTTCTTATGATCCCAGCTCACAATGCTTACATATATGATCAAGATTGTGTAGGTGCATGTCACCTCAAAAATTATTTCTTTTGTTATCACTTACCTACTCAAGGACGAGCAGGAGTTAAGCTTGGGGATGCTTGATACGTCTCAAACGTATATATAATTTTTGATGCTCCATGCTTGTTTTTGCACCATTTGCCTTGTGTTTTGTTACACTTCGTGGCGTTTTTATGCGATTTCTAGAACTAACCTATTGACAAGATGCCACAGTGCCAGTTCATGTTTTCTGCTGTTTTTGTGTTTCAGAAAAGCTACACAGGAAATATTCTCGGAATTGGACAAAACAAAAGCCAGAAGTCTTATTTTTCCCGGAAGCTTACCGAAGACCAAAAGAGTGCCGGAGGGGGCCCAGAGGCCGCCCTTACACATAGGTGGCGTGGACTAGGCCCTGGCCACGCCACCATGGTGTGAGGAGCCCCTGGCTGCCCCCTCACGACGCCCCTTCGCCTATATAAAGCCTCGGGACGGAAAACCCTAGAGGATTCGGAAATTTTTCAGAAAGAGTTCCGCAGCTCCACCGCCATCGCCGACGAATTTCGGGGGACAGAAGTCTCTGTTCCGGCACCCTGCCGGGATGGGGAAGTGCCCCCGGAGCCATCTCCATCGGTCTCCATCGCCATCTCCGTCGTCTCCATCGACCTCACCGCCATCTCCATCAACCTTGCTGTCTCCTATGATGAGGAGGGAGTAGTTCATCCCCGGGGCTGAGGGCTCTACCGGTAGCTATGTGGTTCACCTCTCTCTCCCATGAGGTGATCTTTATGTGATCGTGAGCTTTGTATCATGTTGAACAAGTAGATGTTATTATTCAGATATTATGTGTACTCTAGTGATGTTATTAAAGTAATCTATTCCTCCTGCCATGGTGTAACGGTGACAGTGCATGCATCATGGTGGTACTTGGTCTAGGCTACGATTGTGATCTCTTATGGATTATAAGAATAATTGTCGCTATGATAGTATTGAAGTGATCTATTCCTCCTTTCATGGTGTAATGTTGACAGTGTGTGCACCGTGTTAGTACTTGGTCTAAGTTGCAATAATATCAATCTTGAATTGTGCTTTGATTTGGATATATCTATGAGTGGTGTTTGTCAAGTACTTGATGAACTTTAAGGGGTGCTTCTGTAGCCACTACGCAATGATTAGTGTTGTTCAATAGGACAGTAATTCAGAGTACCATAGTGAAGAGAAGTTGTCTATTTGTTCAATTATGTTATATTTGTTGGGAGTGTGTCCACTAGTGAAAGTATGATCCCTAGGCCTTGTTTCCAAGCATTGCACACCGTTTACTTGCTGTTTTGTTACATGTTTGCTCGCAGCGATATTTATTCCAAGTTATATTTGCTACTTATAATCATCACTACCGCTTGTATTTCACTATCTCTTCGCCGAACTAGTGCACCTATACATCTGACAAGTGTATTGGGTGTGTTGGGAACACAAGAGACTTTCTGTATCATAATTGCAGGGTTGTTTGAGAGGGATAGCTTTGACCTCTTCCTCCCTGAGTTCGATAAACCTTGGGTGATCCACTTAAGGGAAACTTGCTGCTGTTCTACAAACCTCTGCACTTGGAGGCCCAACACTGTCTACAAGAATAGACGTGTGTGTAGACATTAAGGACACCAAATGTACGCTCGACGTCCTTTTGACAACCTTCTTGTGCCTTCACAAACTCCATCTTCTTCGGGAGGATGGGGCTCGAGATAGTCTTCACAAATGTTGCCCACTTTGGATAGATACCGTCTGCAAGATAGTATCCCTTGTTGTAGTGTCGGCCATTGATCACAAAGTCAACCGGGGGAGCATGAACCTCAACAAGCTTGGAGAAGATCGACGAGCACTGCAAGACGTTGATGTCGTTGTTGGATCCCGACATACCAAAGAAGGAGTGCCAAATCTAGAGATCATGGGTAGCCACTGATACGTCTCCAACGTATCCATAATTTTTTATGCTCCATGCTTGTTTTTACACCATTTGCTTAGTGTTTCGTTACACTTCGTGGCATTTTTATACATTTTCTGGAACTAACCTATTAATGAGATGCCACAGTGCCAGTTCCCAGTTTTCTACTATTTTTGTGTTTTAGAAAAGCTACACAGGAAATATTCTCGGAATTGGACAAAACAAAAGCCAGAAGTCCAGATATTCACAGGAGCTTCCAGAACACCGAAGAAGAGACGGAGAGGGGCCACAGGGCGCCCACACCATAGGGCGGCGCGGCCTAGGGCTGGCCCGCGCCCCCTGGTGGTGAGGCCACCCTGGCCCACTTCTGACGCCGCCCCTTCGCCTATAAAGACCCCCCGACGGGAAAAACCTAAACACCCGATCACTTTTCTAGAAACACATCGCGATCCACCACCGTCGTCGACCCGAGATCGGGAGGGTCTAGAAGCTCTTCCCGGCACCCTGCCGAAGAGGGGAATCACCACCGGAGGTCTTCTTCATCGCCATGCTTGCCTCCGACGCGATGAGTGAGTAGTCTACCTTGGACTGTGGGTCCATAGCAGTAGCTAGATGGTTGTCTTCTCCACCATGTGCTTCATGTTTAGATCTCGTGAGCTGCCTTACATGATCGAGATCACCGTTATGTAATTCTACATGTTGTGTTTGCTGGGATCCGATGAATATTGGTGTTATGATTGAGTTGATGTATTGAATTTTATCTTAAGTTATCTCTATGTTGTTTATGATCTTGCATGCTCTCTGTTGTTAGTAGCTATCTTGGCCGAGTAGTTTCTAGTGACTCCAAGAGGGGGTATTTATGCTCGATAGTGGGTTCATGCCTCTATTTAATATGGGGGAGTGACAGAAACCTCTAAGGTTATAGATGTGCTGTTGCTACTAGGGGGAAAACAATATTCATATGCTCGAGGGCATATGCTTTGTTAACATTACACATTTTGCTTAATGCAGTTATCTATTGTTCGCAACTTAATACTTGTGGAGTTCTCGGATTGATTCGCCACAAGTGGATTATTAGTCATAGAAGCAGTTGGATGGCGGTCTATGTATCTTGTTGTAATGCCCAGAGTAAATCTCATAGTGATCCTCTTGACATATCACGTTGTCTTTATTCTATCGATTGCCCAACTGTAATTTGTTTACCCAGCATGTGTTATTTTATCTTATGGAGAGACACCACTAGTGAACTGTGGACCCCGGTCCTATTTCCTTTATATTGATATCACATGTTTACTTTACTCGCACTGTTTACTTTACTCGCATACTATTACTATTTTCCACTCGATACGCTCATTCCTTTGTTTACAACAAACCGGTGAGATTGACAACCTCATTGTAAGTTGGGAGCAAAGTATTTGGTTGTGTTGTGTGCAGGTTCCACGTTGCAGCTGGCAAAGCAAAGCACTGGACGAGGCGCCTTAAAAATTATCCGGAGCTGTCGCATGCTAGCAAGCATCACCTTCAGTCGTTTGGCTTCCTCCTCTCCTGATCGACATACCTTGGTTTCTTACTGGGGGAAAACCTTGCTGCTATATTCATCATACCTTCCTCTTGGGGTTCCCAACTGGACAGTGCTTTTCATAATCAACACCGTGCCGCATCAGCCACTGCCTCAAGTATCACAGTGCAGCCTTTTTTGTGACCCTTGTACATTCCCTGCCAGGAAAACGGACAGTTCTTTCATTTCCAATGCATGCAGTCAATGCTTCCAAGCATCCCCGGAAATCCTCGAGCTTCGTTGAAAGCGAGGATCTGAGCAGTGTTGGACAGTGGGTGATCTCAAGTAGGTGTCCCCAAACACTGCTATCACCGCCCTGCAGAACCGGTAGAAACAATCAAAGGCGGTGGACTCCGCCATCCAAAGATAGTCATCGGTAGCATCACCAGGTGCTCCATATGCCAGCATCCGCATAGCCACCGTGCATTTTTGGAGGGCGGAAAACCCTGCCATGCCGGTGCAATCTAACTTTCATCTAAAATAGGAGTCGTAGTCTCGAAGGGCATAGACAATTTTTAGGAAAAGCTTCCGGCTCATCCTGAAATGACGCCTAAAAACAGCCTCAGCGTGCAATGGATTGTCGGCGAAGTAGTCGGCGTAGAGTATACAGTAGCCCTCCATTCGCTGCCTCGGCTTGCACTTCCGGCGACCTGGTGCCGACCCATCACGGCGACCAATGGCCGTCTCCGCGTACAAGCCCGACAGGCAAGCTAGGATCAATATATGCTCCTCGTCTTGGGTGGCGGCTGCCATCTCTTCTTCAAAAATCTCGGTGAACATCTGCTCATCCTCGTCGTCCGAGTCTATGTCCGGCCAGGCAAATGGATGAACACCTGCCGGGCGTGTCGACGAGGCGCGACGGGAGGAGTTGTCCGACGGCGGAATGTAGCTAGACGGCACGTCAGACGGCAGAATATAGGCTGGTGGGGGCTGGTGGGAGGAGGGACGGCGGAGTATAGGCAACCGGCCGGCGAATTGGCGAGGGGTGGTGCCGACGGCGACAGAGCAACGAGGGGAGGGAGAGGGGGATTTGCGACCAGATTGTAGGGTTTGCGTATTCTCTCGCCGACAGAGCGGGCCCGTCCCCGCTTTTCTCTCGTCCGGATTTCCCGAGCGCGCCCCGAGGGACCGGGGATGGCCTGGGCTCGCCGGATGGATGAAGGCCCAAATCCGGGAAAAAACGAGGAACCGGGTACGCGACTGAACCGTTTTTCGCCGTCTGGATGAAAAAATGGCTGCCGGGGGCTCGTGGGGACCATGGCTGGAGATGCTCTTAGCAGACATGGATTTCACATGGTGAGCTAGATAAAGCTGTGTTGGCAATTCATCCTCGTGCACTCTATTAGGTTCCTTCCACCAAAGCCACCACATGGTAGTTATCTCTGCACTTTCTGTTCCTTTGGTAATTTCCAAATAATATCCATAGCAGCCTCTATATTACTACAATTCTCCAGCTTGATCCGGAGATTTTCATAACCAAGCTCACGCCATAGTATTTTAACTTCTGTGCACTTAACAAACAAATGGCACCCATTCTCATACGCTCGGTTTTAGAAAAGGCACTTTGGGTCTTCAATATTCACTCCACGCCTAATTAGGTTGTCCCTGGTAGCAATTGAATCATGCGCGCACACCACCAAAAATGTTCAATTTTATTTGGACACCTCAGCTTTCAGATGCGCCACCATTTATCCTTTCCTCTACCTCCCAGCACTTCTGCTCGCTGCATACTACTCCCCGTGTATGTGCCTGCTTCATGTATCTCCCCCTCAATCTGCAACTTATAAGCATTCCTTACTGAGTGCAACCCTCTTGGATCAAAATACCATGCAAGAAAATCCACCGCTCCATCCTGGATAGGCATGTTCAAGGATCGGATCCATTTATCATTCCATACATCTTCCTGCCACTATTGCGGGGTCATTTCCATACCAACACTGGATACCTCCACTTCGTATACTACTCATTTTACTTTATTTGTATATGTCTACTTATTCGAATCCTATTTACAGTACACACAGATTACAGGTCGGTTTCCAAAGAAATGGGTTTACAACGAGAGACAGGGGTGGATCCAAGTGTTTGCTTGGGGTGCACAGGACATCAGGTAAAAGAATTTTTCTTTATTAAATATTTATTTTTCACCATATGTGACACCTGTAAATCAAGTTTTTTAGCATCTGGGCACCACCGTGCACCCGGAACTTTAGTCCTCTAGCTCCGCCACTGGCGTGAGTGTAGCCAGATTATTATTGATTAAAGAGAAAATGCCATTGATCTAATAGCAAAAAAAACGGATGCTTCATTCGACTGCGAATACATAATACGCACGCGGCGTGCATCGCTACTTACAGTTTCCCTCTCTGTTAAGGTACTTACATAAGTTAGGGCGTGGAGTGTAGGGGGCTCCACGCCCACCGCAGGAGTGACCCCGTAAGCACTTCGTCTGATCTGCCGTCAATGAGCCCTCACCGACGTAATCATTGATGGCAAGGCTCTGCACCAGGCCCATCTCCGGCTCCACCGTCGTGTTATCCGGCCTCCACCACGCCGCCGCCTCACCGTGGCCGGCGTCCACCACACCGGCTACCAGGAAGAAGATGACACAGGCGACCACCACGAGCGCATAGCTCTTCTTCTCCATGACAAAAGGATATACTTCAATATTTACCTGTGTCTAGCACCGGCCGGCGTCCCTCTTGTCCTCCTCTGGTGCACCTCCGCACACCGTCCCACGTCGTCTCCGGCGGTCGGACTGCTGCGACGGCAAGAAGGCCAGCGCCCAGCGGTAGCGAAGGGAAGGAGCGGTTTGCTGCCAAGGCCTTGCCTTCACTCAGTTATGTTGTTGGCTAAATCTTGGGCACGCTTTAGCAAGCCAGCAACCAGCATAGCAGGCCACCGTTTATAAGCAGACGTCCGGCGAGATACCACGGTACTCGGTACCATTGCATTGAAATTGCACCGACTTTGTCGCTATTGATTGTCCAAGCGCCTCGTGACCATGCCAGCCTGCCAACGTGCAATAATTGGTAGCGGTTTGTTGCTTATGTTCTTGTCTGGCAGGAACGAGAGCCAATCCGACTTTACGTCTCATGTCTGTTGGTATGCACCGCGAGTGTGTAGAATCTATACCTAATATCTATCTATATCTATATCTATATCTATATCTATATACCTAATAATAAAGGACGTAAGGTTTTCGTGGTTGGTTCATACGTCGGTGGTTTGTTAGTCCGTCCATCGCACACCTCACACCTCTTCGTTCGTGTGCATACTTATGGGCCTTTTTCTTTCCTGGTTTTTGTACGATCCAACATAGCCCACCTTAGCACGTATGTTGCGTATGTCATGCAAAGTCCAATCTGAATCAATATATATACGTGATTTGATGTCCTTAATCAACCCATCATATCACATTGATAGAAAAGGATCGATTTATTAGATCTCTAGCCCTAGACAAATCTCGAGGCGGCCACATCGGCAGCCGCATAGACCATGACGGCTGGCCGCCGACTCAGACTGCGCTCGGCTCGATCTTGCCGCCTCCAAGTGGTGGAGGACAAACAAGGCCGCAGCGGCATCCCATGGCGGCACGGCAATGGAGTTCTGGTTGATGGGAGTCCGATCTAGATCGACAAGAATAGCATCATGTTTCTATATCTGGCCGGTGGTCCTCAACAAACTCTCACCGCGTCTAGATCTTCAGAGAGATCGGGAGAGACAAAATCGATTACTTATGTCAGCAGCCCGATCAGAACTCATAAGTTTTGACGAGGAGGCTCTCCACAAGACATGGACACAGGTAAGATTTATGTGCGGACGGTGTGCATAGGTCGGGGATGACATGGGCGTCACGGCTGTTAGTTAAGAAGTGGATGAGTACCAAGCGTGCGCAGACATCGGCCAAGTTAATCGACCAGGATATGTGGCCAGGTTAATTAAAGATGGAGCTATTTCTCATTCACGCCATGCATGCAAATCGACCAGGATATTTGGCCAATAATGGAGTTATTGTTGGATCATGTATTCTATTGATTGTTCATTATCGCATAGGCTAACTCATGTTTGAATTAATTTTTTTGTGAATAGGTGTTACTCAAATTTTAATTCTTTTTTAAATTAGGCTTGACACAAAAGGTAAATTCTCTAGATATGCAACTAAGGTGGATTTACCTATATGACAACTAGCAAGCTAAGCAAGATACAATAAGTAAAGGCAATAAAGGATAGAGGTAACTGAGAGTGGAGCACACGGAGACACGGATATAATTCCCGTAGTTCCTTCCTTTTTAGGGGAAGTACGTCTACGTTGGAGAGGTGTGGTTGCCACAAAGGCCTAACCAATGCCACAAAGGCTCACCCTATTCTCCGGTGCAAGCTTCCGCCACAAAGGCCTTGCTCACTTTCCACTAAGGGTTTCCTCAAGGCGGAACCGGCCTTTACAATCTTGGGGCACACATCCACAACCGAATTGGAGGCTCCCAAGCACAACACAATGCTGTCAAACAACAAGTAGCAAGATATCAAATACACAAATCAAGGTCTTGGGACACAAGAGAACCCAAGACACAAGGGCCCTCAAGCAAATGAGAGGGAAAAGTAAATCGCTTCGATGAGGATGTAGATCAAGGCCTCCTCCTTCGATTCTCCAAAGATCAAGAGCTTTGGTGGGTTGAGGGGGGAGATCTTGTGAATTTGGTGGCTCCAAAATGGTGTTCTTCAAGCTTGGGACGAGCAGCTCTTTGGGGAAGAAGGAGGGGGTATTTATACCCCCCCCCCCCCCCCCCGAAAATCTTACCGTTGGCAGCCAGGAAAGTCCGGCTATAGCCGGTCACACCGGCTAAAGCCGGCCTCCACACCGGCTATAGCCGGCCTGAAAAATCCGGCCCTGGCCAAAAATAGCCGGACAAATAGCCGGTTTGAGACAGAGGGGTTTTCGCCCCAAAGTCTGTGCAGTCCGGCTATAGCCGGCCTTGGGTCCGGCTAAAGCCGGTCTACTTGACCAACCTTCATTCAAATCATCTCCCTGAGCATATAACAACCATCTCCTCATGAATTTCCTTTGGGCAATGATTATGATCAACTATAATATAGGAAACCCAATATCTTGTGCAAGAATATAACAAAATCCTGCAAAGAATAAACACCACATTAATAGATAATGTATTGTTAATAAATGCCAAAATCAATTAGGCGGGAAATGCTCTTTCACCGGCGTCCAACGACAAAGGTTGCAGGGTGCAGGCACCGCTGCACGACGCAGGGGAGAGGAAGATGCACTTTTGTTCATGTGCGTGGAGTGATGCTTGGCATCATTGAGGTAAAATATGCTGACTGCCAAAACTCATGTTTGAATTAATTTTTTTGTGAATAATTAGCAACGCATAGGCTAACTCATTTTTTAGTAGTAAAAGTCTCTATCGCCCAAAAACATGTAATAAAAACAATCTTGTAACGATGCACGAGACAGAGTGAGAGACCATGGCTACTTATGTTCAAAGGTTTGGAGATTTAGTGTTCCAATGGAGATGTCCACAAGATGGGTGGAGATTTTGAGAAGTGGAACCACTCAGTCTAGATTTGGTTCTAACTTGCTCTGGTTTAATCATTGTTTTCTCACATTAGATGAATATAAATGTATCATATTTATTATCCTGCTTTGATAATTGTCGTATTCAAACTCTCATGCAGGCAAGCTATTTGGGTCGCAATCTCAAGTCATGGATGTCAAGTAATAAGAGATAAAGAGCGGTAGTCATGGGTTGTCAAGGAACAAAGAAAAAAAAGATAGAGAGTTGGATGCAAAGATTCAGTTGCTATGGTAAAACATTCATATACCACAACAGAATAAGAAGTTAGCACATTAATGCACCAACAATTTCTTTCCCGTCGAACCATTGTCAACTTGATGTTCATTTGGGTACAAAAATAAAGTTATTATATGCATGTTTATTAATTTGAGGCAAAATTTTGATACTCTAATATTGTTCGACCAAATCTTAGTTTTTATTCCCGTTGCAACGCACGGGCAATTTTCCTAGTACAACATACAGATCAGTGAATTCCATCTTTTACTCTAGTTTCAAATTTGTGATACTAATTACCCATCTAGTGAACACTCCTCTAGTTTAACCCTTTAGAAACTTTGAAACCTTTATTTGCATGTGTGTCTGATGGGCACAATGTGAGGCGTTGACTGAGGCTCAAAAAATATGATGACGGTGACGAGGAACGGAACGTATGGTAAAAGGGAAAGCTAGACATGATTATCGATGATGCTTTCCGGAACATATGTGTGTCTATTGGGCATAGATTGAGGTGTTGACTGAGGCTCGAAATCATGACGGTGACAAGGTCGTAAATATGACAATGTTATCTAATAAAATATGAAAAAGAAAAGGCTAGACATGATTATTGATGGTGCTAGTGTCTTTACATATTTTTCCTATGTCACCTCGAGTAAATATGACAATGTTATCTAATAAAATATGCAAAATTCTAAAATATGGTAAAACCATGTTCAAGATTTTCTAGATAGGGCGTTTTAGCAGAATTTTTTCAAAATACAAGATAATATATGTCAGAAATGCAGAATTATAGGGTAAAAAGTGAAATTCACTCTTACATACTCCCTCCGTCTCAAAATGTAAGGCGTATAAGCTTTAGTGAAAAGTCAACATATTTTAGATTTGACCAAAATTATACGTAAAAATATAAATATTCACAATATCAAATCAATATCAATAGATTCACTAGAAAGTATAGTTTCTCAAAATATCCATTTGATATTGTAGATATTCATATTTTTTTCATATAAACTTGGTCAAACTTAGAAGATATTGAATTTTGACTAAAGCTTAGACACCTTATATTTTGGGACGGAGGAAGTATAGTATAATATAGGATAAATCTTAAGTACCATGTCATTTTCGCATAGCCACAATGACCAATGATTTTTTTAGAGAAAAGGCTTTTCACTTTTCAGCCCTACTTCATATAGAAAGCAAAGAGGTTCGTTGGGTTACCAGTTTTACAATAAGGATTAAGTATAGCAAGCCAAAGCTAGGTACATCCACAACAAAATGAGCTAGCTAGGGTGGCATTTGAGCTTAGTTGACAAGGGTATAGCTAATAGGGCCCGTTACTTGTGTACCCCTGAGGCCTGTTAAGTTAGGCCCAGAATAGTCATAGTCGAAATATGAGTCAATATCGTATACGAACATTGTAATATGTATTGGACCCGACCGGTTCCTTGAGACCTGGCCACCTATATATAGGGGCCAGGAGAGGCCGGTAAGGGACAATTTGAGAGTAAGCCAAGTTCATCACCACGTTTATTCTCGATACACGCCTCATTTGACTGATCTTTACCTTCGAGTTCATCCGACGCCCTATTCCCCCGATCCTAAGTCCTTCATCTAGGACATTTGTCGAGTTAACCCTCATCACTAGTAGTTCGGGTTTTTGGGAGGGGGAACCTCCGAGTTTTATTTTGAGCCATTTGGTAAACGATGTAACTATACTATGATTTTCAGCAACAAGTTTCAGACGCACTCTTTTCCTTACCAGGGTACGTAAGGGCACTGGAAGGTTTTAATGAGGCTAGCTTAATATATTACCGTTTACCTTAAAAACGCGTGGTAGAAAAAGAGCACCCAACTCACATCAGAGCCTAGGGCCAAACCAAGGTCTAAAAAAAGAAAGAAATTTTATTTTATCCAATGCCATGACATAGTCGTGAAGGGTTTCGCAACATAGTAAATCAAAAATTTCTTACGGTTGCAAACGAGAAAGCCAAGATCTAATCTAGGAGATGTAATCAACGAGATAGATGAGATCTTCATACCCTTGAAGAAATCGCACAGTAGAAATGTTCAACAGAATATGGATGATGTAGTTGTACTAGCCGTCTCCTCCTCGCTATCCGATCCGATCCAACGCCGCAAGTGGCGACGCCTCTGAGAGATGCACACGTACCGTGCATCGATTTCTCCTCCTTCCTTGGTCCAGCAAGTATGGCGGAGAGATAGATTGGATCAGCAGCACGACGGCGTGGTGCTAATGGTGGAGAATTTATGCAGCAGGGCTTCGCCTACGTGCAGTCGCGAGAGAGAGAGATGTGGAGGGCAGCAGTTAGGCCGACAGCTAGGGTTGGGAGAGAGAGGGGATGCGCCCCAGCCCTCCCTTATATAGGAGGCTGGGCGGCCAGCTTGGCCCCTCCTCCAAGCCTAGGGCAGCGGCCCAAGGGGGAAGAGTGGGGGGCAAGTTTTCCCCCTCCTTCTAGAAAGTGTTGCCCTAGGGTTTCCCCTAGGGCTGGCCGGCTGGGCCTTTGTGGGCATGGTGCGCCTGGCCCAAGTGGCCAGGACACTTCCCCTTAGGCCCACGCAGGCCTCCATCAAGTGGGCCCACCTTGGCCCCACTCCGGAACCTTCTAGAACACTCCGGTACAATACCGATAAACTTCGAAACTTTTCCGGAATCCAAAAACTGCTTTCCTTTATATGAATCTTATTCTCCGGACCATTCCGGAACCTCTTGTGATATCTGGGATCTCATCCGAGACTCCAAACAAAAACTCAATAACCAATTATCCATTCTATCCTAGCATCGATGCACGCTAAGTGTGTGACCCTACGGGTTCGAGAATATGCAGACATGATCTTCTATCAATAATCAATAGTGGGATCTGGAAACCCATATTGACTCCCACATATTCATAGATGATCATATCGGATGAACCACGATGCCAGGATTCAATTAACCCCATATATGTATTCCCTTCGTCTCGCGATATTTTACTTGCCCAAGATACGATCATCGGTATCGACATACCTAGTTCAATCTCATTCACAGCAAGTACTTTACTCATTCCGTAATCCGATATCACTTTGTGATTAACTCCTTAACCACATGCTTGCAAACGGTGTTGATATTGATTACCGAGTGGGCCCGAAGTATATCTCTCTGACTTGGGAGGGACAAATTCCATCTCGATACATACAACCCAACAAGTACTTTCCGATCACCTGAGAGACACCTTTATGATCACCCTTTCAGAGGATGACGTTTGCTGACCTCAAAGCTCTCTTTCGGCACTAGGGAGTTGCATTATCTCATGGTCTAAGGAATACAATACTTGACATAGGAAAAAGCTTCGCAAAGATGAACACAATGACATGATCTAATTGTTGTGCTTTATTTGGGTCTGTCTATCACATCATTCTCCTAATGACATGATCTCATTATTAATTGACAACTCATGTCTATGGTTAGGAAACCTTAACCATCATTAATCCATGAGCTAGTCCATAGAGGCGTACTAGGGACACGGTGTTGTTCATAAACCACACATGTATTAAGGTTTCCGCTTAATACAATTCTAGCATGGAATATAAACATTATCATGAACAAGAAATATGATAATAACAATATTATTATTACCTCTAGGGCATATTTCCTTCAGTCTCCCACTTGCACTAGATTCAATAATCTAGTCATCGCTTGCGCTTTTAACACCTATGGCATTCCGGTGTTATTCATAGGCGTTGCATGTGGTAAACCTTATCTACGGGTCTGACACTTTCAGGTCCGTTTGTATATGCATATCTTTTGCGTCAGCACGCATTACTCATCTTCTATGAGATGGCATCGTATAAACTTGGTCTTCTAGTAAGACCTTTGTTTCTTTGTGAAAACTATGTTGTCACTATTGTCGTACAACAGAACTACATAGTACTAGCACCCTTGGAACTACACCTAGTTATCTTGCCGCTTCTAAAGCGATTATATACTTAGCCCTCATTGCAGTGTCCGCCACAATGTTAACATTGGAACTCATCCAAGTTATCATGGAACTTTCTTCCATCTTACTGTGCCACCTTCTAACTCAAAACAAATAGCTTAAAATTGAGATAAAATTTTACATGTATATGTGACAAAGCCAATGTAACATATTGCAATGAACCATTTGTCACTTTTGCATACAGAATATATTCTTAGTTCTTCAAAAGTACATAAGAATATTCTTACTATTGTCCAACGATCATCATATGAATTCTCATAACCTTTTAGAGCATTGGACATATCTGGATCTACATATCATGGTATACAAGATTGATAAAATCATTCTTGCGGTTTCACTCATCAAGTGTCAAGACAATTGATTCTTGCTCCAACCTCTTCCATGCAACAAGAACCGTTCTTATTGTTTCCATATTGAACAAATTCAATATTTCATCTATGTACTCTGGCAAAACTATATTAGTGCCTCAATCTATATGCATAGACATTGAAGCTTAATATTCTGGTTTTACCTAAATCTTTCATTAGAAATCTAATTTTAATGAAAACTTCACAAATATCAAGAAAAACACATAATTTTTTATGAACGATATGTCATCTACCTAAAGCATTAGAAATATGTCTTAGCGCTCCCACTTACTTTCTTGTAAATACAAGCATCTTAAAATATCTTGATGAAATTAAACTCCTTTAACATTTTCATCATTGAAGATTCTGACTCCGTTATGCTAACTTCTACCATTGAAGTTTGCATACATATCTAGCAACCTTTGAATCAAAAAAACCCATTGGGTTGTGTCTGGTACACTGATGTCTACGCACGCGTCTGTTCTTGTAGACAGTGTTGGGCCTCCAAGTGCAGAGGTTTGTAGAGCAGCAGCAAATTTCCCTTAAGTGGATCACCCAAGGTTTATCGAACTCAAGGAGGAGGAGGTCAAAGCTATCCCTCTCAAGCAACCCTGCAATTACGATACAGAAAGTCTCTTGTGTCCCCAACACACCCAATACACTTGTCAGATGTATAGGTACATTAGTTCAGCGAAGAGATAGTGAAATACAAGTAGTAGTGATGATTATAAGTAGTAAATATAATCGGAAATAAGTATCGCTGCGAGCAAACATGTAACAAAACTGTAAGGAAACGGTGTGCAAAGCTTGGAAACAAGGCCTAGGGATCATACTTTCACTAGTGGACACACTCTCAACAAATATAACATAATTTAACCAATAGATACTATCATCAATATGCCACTCTAAACAATTCTCCAATGGAAAACGAACACTAATCATGCGTAGGGCTACGAAGCACTCTTCAAAGTCCGTATTTCCCCAAACTAGATTATCCCACACTGTCACCGTGAACGCACTAGATGGTTCCAACAAACACCAACAATTCATAGAGACATTAACCAAAAAGACACATATGATGCGTACACTATCACCGTCACACCATGATACAAGGTATCTCCGGAGATTACAATAATAAAGCACGGGAGTAGCATAATACCTGAATAATAACATCTACCAATTCAACTAGATATAAAGCTCACGATCACATAAAGATCACATCATGGGAGAGAGAGGTGAACCACATAGCTACCGGTAGAGCCCTAAGCCCCGGGGGAGAACTACTCCCTCCTCATCATAGGAGACAGCAAGGTTGATGGAGATGGCGGTGATGTCGATGGAGATGGCGGAGACATCGATGGAGACTGATGGAGATGGCTCCAGGGGCACTTCCCCGTCCTGGCAGGGTGCCGGAACAGAGACTTCTGTCCTCCAAAATTCGTCGGCGGTGGCGGCGGAGCTACGGAACTCTTTCTGGAAATTTGCCGATTCCCTTAGGGTTTTCCGTCGGGAGGCTTCTTATAGGCAAAGGGGCATCATCAGAGGTGGACCAGGGTGGCCTCACAATGGGTGGGCGCGGCCAGGGGCTGGGTCGCGCCTCCCTGTTGTGTGGCCAGCCTCTGGCCCCTCTCCGGCTCCTGTTTGGTCCTCGTCCTTCGTCCGGGTAAAATAGGAGTTTCCAAACTTGTTTCATCCAATTCTGAGAATATTTCCTGTGTAGCTTTTCTAAAACACAAAAACAGCAGAAAACATGGAACTGACACTGTGGCATCTTTTTAGTAGGTTAGTTCCAGAAATCGCATAAAAACACCACGAAGTGTAACGAAACACAAGGCAAATGGTGTAAAAACAAGCATGGAGCATCAAAAATTATAGATATGTTTGAGACGTATCAAGCATCCCCAAGCTTAACTCATGCTCGTCCTCGAGTAGGTAAGTGATAACAAAATAATAATTTTTGAGGTGACATGCACCATCACAATTTGATCAACGAGATAGAGCATTGAGTGCTGAGATCAAAGAACTTAAAACATGGGCATGAAAGACATAATCTTGATAATAGAAACTTAGCAACCATGTAATAGCATGAAAAGAAACACAAAGGAAAGATCATGAAAATGAAACAATGAAAGTCACGTGTGTGTTTCAACCATATAGAAAACATAGCAAATGGTTTTTAGCTTGTCCCTCATGGAGTAGCAAAACATAAATGCATAGGACACCTTCAAGTTTAAGAGGGCGACTAGATACAAATAATATAAGAACAAGTGAAACCATAATCATGAATCAATCAATGATAACTTTGGGACAATGCACATTATACTCAGAATGACAACTATGCTCTCTTAGAAGGTGCATAAAGGTAGAAGGTGGAGACTCAACATAAAAGTAAAAGAAAGACCCTTCGCAAAGGGAAGCAGGGATTAAACATGTGCTAGAGCTTTTCATTTGTAAAACAGAGAGATAAAAATTGGTTTTTGAGAGGTGGTTGTCTTTGTCAACGACTAGCAATGGGGTTCTTACTATCTTCCATACAAAAAGTAAGCAAGTTTTTGAAAGAGGGATTGGCACTTTGGTGCTCTTTTATAAAGCTTGGCACTCTTCCCCACCATTTTTCCCTTTCTCAAACCATGGCTAACCGATTCCATCGGGTGCCCACCAACATTCACATACCATGGAGGAGTGCCTTTTTTTCTTTCCTTTTTTCCTTTTTTTTATTTTTGGAATAAGACAATATGAAAGATAGCAAATCCGACCACTACGTCCCCATGAGCTAAAAATAGTGTCACAAAACGAGAAGTGTTTTGAAGGGTTTTTTGAAAGGTAGCACATGAAAATTTACTTGGAATGGCTTGCAAATACCATGCATAGGAATTTATAGTGGACACAATGGAAAACTTGGTTTTTGGGAGTTGGATGCCCGAGTAGAGCTCATACTCAGTACAAAATGAGGGCTAGCAAAAGACTTGGAGCGACCAACTAAGAGAGCAATAACGGCCATAATCATGCAAAGCGACAAAGCAACATTAAAAGAAGCATAAGATGGCATCAAAAGTCAAAAACTAAATGATCATAGAGGCTTATGGTGACTTTGTATGAGTCTAACATGTGTAAGCATGCGCCAAGTCAACCCAAATAAAGCATCAAGGAGAAAACCAAATTAATGCTTCCAAATAATAAAAACAACGCATGATTTTTTTCAAAGGCTCATTAAGCAATCTCAGTCATTTGAGACAAGTCATGCTACAGCAAAAATCACTAAGCATACTATCAAAACGATATCAAGCACGACATTCAAAAGCCTAAGCCGCAGTCTACACAAGCTCCTTTTTGTACCACTTTTTTGCATGAAACTTTTTCTCTTTTCCAACACCATTCGAACCATTTTGAAACAACTCTTTTGATGAAAACCAACATAGACCAGAGGTCCAAATACACCTTGATGCAAAGATATAGCAAGATCTGAACAAAAATCAAGGCGAAAAATGAAAGCTAAATGCAGTAGCAGAAAAAGAGAACACTCGTTGAACGATAAGAGTGAAAACTAGAGTGTTCTTGGCAATGAAAAATGGAGCATAGATCTCTCCAAAACAAAAATGATGTGATCCAACCATTTATTGCAGCAAACAAAACAAAAGAAAACTGAAAGCTAAAGTAAGACGCTCCAAGAAAAATGCATAGTGCATGAAGCAATAAAAATATAGTGTCTTGAAAGGTGACCTGATTTTTGCCGATGAAGAAGGGGTGCCTCGGGGGCATCCCCAAGCTTTGACACTTGTACTTCTTGGATATTTCTTGGGGTGATATGGGAATCCACAAGCTTGAGCTTTTGTCCATTCTTCATCTCATCTCATCATTCTCCAATCCCTACACTTGAAAACGTCCTTCATACAAAACTTAACACAATTCTATTAGCAACGTTAGCATAAGCATGATAGTAAATCAACCCTTTTGGTTAAGGTTCCAACTCAAGCCCACCACATATTAAAGCATCTACTACTGTAGCAACTTCCTCAAAAAGTTCCCGGATCAAAAGAACTCAAAAAGAAAGCGATCGAGAGGCAAACACAAATAGTGGCAGAAATCTGTCAAAACAGAACAGCTGACAAAGATCGATTTTTCTGAGGGTTTTCTGTTGCTCAAATCAAAAAGTGCAAAACTAATGAAAGTTTGGATATAACATGGGTCATATGCACAAGAAATCGGAGGTAAAAAAGATATTCTGAGAATTTCATGAATTTTTATGGTGCAGCACCAAAATCTGTTTCAGGACAGCAACTTCCCCAAATCTTACCTCACTCAAAATAGAGCTTTTTCTTGGCACAACAACGAAATAAAAATGATAAGGAGCGGTTATTACAGTAGTAATAACTTCCAAGACTCAAATAAAAGAAAAATAACTGAAAGTAAAACAATGGGTTATCTCCCAAGAGTGATTTTCTTTAACGCCTTTGAGCTAGGCGCAGTAATTTCAGAAAATGCTCACATAGGCGCCCGAAAAGAACTTAAGGCAAAGGTGCCATAAAGGAACTTGAAGCAAGAGAGAGCATTAAAATGCAAATATGAAACACATTTGAATCTAAACCACTTCCTATGCATAGGAATCTTGTAAGAAAATAAATCAACGAGGCACATAGTAGCAAACATGGATAGATAAAACAAGTGCAACTTCAAGATTTGCAACATAGAGAGGGGAAACTTAATGTTGTTGAGATCCATCAAACCATATTTCCCTCTCTCATAGTAACTTTTAGTAGCATCATGAATAGAATTAATAATATAACTATCACATAAAGCATCCCTATCATGAGCCACATGCATAAAAGAATTAATACTCCCCACATGAACAATTGTAGTAGGAGCAGATTCAACAGAATAATTATTCTCATCACCATAAACATCAAAAATAGGAGGCATATTGTAATCATAACTAATTTTCTCCTCGAAAGTAGGTGAACTAAAAATATTATACTCATCATCATAACCATCATAAACTAGAGGTTTGGTATCATCATAAGCGAGAGAGCAGCTATTTTGCAAGGCATATTCATCAAACATATCATCATAAGAAGGAACATGGATAGTACTAATGGTACAACAATTATTAACCTTAGAATTGGTACCAAAAAGATTTTCAATATCAAAATTAGAGTGCTTTTCCCAATCATGATACAGGCATGGGAACATCATCAAGATCAGAATTATCATAATCTATAATAGGAGCAACATGCTTAGGGGAAGATACCATTTCCTCTCGCCTTTTACTCTTCTTCTTCTTCTTACTCTTCTTACTCTCTCCTTCAGGAGGGAGAGACTTGAAAGGCATCTTTTCCACATAATCTGGTTTACTGATAGAAACAACAGAAGAAACTTTGGAGGATTCCTCCTCTCTATTAATAAGATAGAAATATCTATCAGTCCTGTCATAGCTTGGCAAAACATCATGTTTTATAAGATTTTGTATGTAAGTATTTGCGAGGCAATCTTTAACACAGTAGAGACGACGACCACGAAGGATGCTATTAATATCAAAAACACTCATATCTACCAAAGAAGTCTTTCTAGATATCTCTTCACTCCCCAAAAACAAAGTAAGCTCATCATGCTGATTGAGAGTAATCTTGTCATCACAATACAAACTTGCGGTACTCATTCGATTAGAAAGCTGACTATTAGGACCTGAGCATTGAAAATTAAAATGACCCGTGTCATCGCGAAGTTCACAAAGAAAAGGATAAAGCTCACAAACCTTTTCACCAAGCTCATCTAGAGCCTTATGCCACATTCGGGTTTCTTTATTCCCGTGGTGGATACAATAATCTTCTTTGTTGTGACTCTGTTCACAAGGTCTATGTACTCCACAAAAATTAACATGCTTATAAGAAGTAGTACTTTCAGAAATTTGAGCATGTTTATTGCAATCATCAATAACAATATCACTTTCTATGCAAGTGTCTTTAAAAGGTTCATGATACACATCCCCATTTCCTTTGGAAACATTAATATGGGAAGCAAAGGCTCTAAAACAATCAACCATAATTTGAGGATCAAGACCATATTTAGCACTAAGCTCTTGAAAATCAGCAGTTTCAGCGAAAGACTTAATGCAATCATACTCATAATTTATACCTGATCCTTTACCTTTGTCGCTATCCCAATTTTCAATATTGCTTTGAATTGTTTCAAGCAGATCCCACTTAGTGTCAACCTCCTTGATTGTGAAAGACCCATCAAAGCATGCATCTAGATAGTCCTTGTAATATCCTGAAAGCCTTGCATAAAAATTATTAATAACAATATTATGGGGAAGATCATGAATAGGACATTTGAGAATTAGTGACTTCAATCTTCCCCATGCTTGGATAAATATAATTCCTATCTTTATAAACCTCACTAGAAGGATAGAATTTAGAATAAAAGAGAGGTACAATTTCCTCCCAATCAACAGGTCGGCCATCCTTTAGCGTCTTATACCATTCCGCAGCTCTGCCCTTCAATGATAAAGAGAATAGTTTCTTCTTAACTCGGTTCATCGAAATACCTGCACACTTGAACAACTCGCATAATTCATGTATAAAAAGCAAATGATCACCAGGATGGACAGTTCCATATGCTAAATAGCAGTTATTCATAGCACGTTCGACAATTTTCATAGGTATTTTAAAAGGATGAGGAGCACAAGCATCATAAGAATTATCACATATGGGAGATAAAATATCATCAGAGCAAACTTTCTCCACTAAAGCTGGGGAACTAAAAATATCATGCTTAACAAAACCAGCTTCCCCAAGCTTAGACTTTTCTATAGCATTAGCAATAACGGTGTTCAAAGAATTCATACTAACAACACTATTAGCATGAAAATTAAGCTCCAAAGGTTTTTCAATTTTCTCTTCAAATCTAAACTCAGGAAAAAGACTAAAGAACTCTTTACTTTCCATTAAGCCTAACTAGAGAAAATAAAAATAAGAAACAAAAAGATATAATTGCAGAATCTAAAAGAAATAACTTCGAGCACTCACACAGGAGGATACGAGTACTGATACGTCTCAAACATATCTATAATTTTTGATGCTCCATGCTTGTTTTTACACCATTTGCCTTGTGTTTTGTTACACTTTGTGGCATTTTTATGCGATTTCCGGAACTAACCTACAAACAAGATGCCACAGTGCCAGTTCCCTGTTTTCTACTATTTTTGTGTTTCAGAAATGCTATACAGGAAATATTCTCGGAATTAGATGAAACAAGTTCCAGAAGTCTTATTTTTTCTGGAAGAGGACCGAAGACCGAACGAGAGCCAGAGGAGGTCTAGGGGCTGCCCACACAACAGGGGGCGCGGCCCAGCCCCTGGCCGTGCCCACCTATTGTGTGACCACCCTGGTCCCCTCCTGACGATGCTCCTTCGCCTATAAGAAGCCTCGGGACGGAAAACCCTAGGGGAATCGGCGAAATTTCCAGAAGAGTTCCGCAGCTCCACCGCCACCACCGACGAATTTCGGGGGACAGAAGTCTCTGTTCCGGCACCCTGCCGGGATGGGGAAGTGCCCCCAGAGCCATCTCCATCAGTCTCCATCGCCGTCTCCACCGTCTCCATCGACCTCACCGCCATCTCCATCAACCTTGCTATCTCCTATGATGAGGAGGGAGTAGTTCTCCCCCGGGGCTTGAGGGCTCTGCCGGTAGCTATGTGGTTCACCTCTCTCTCTCCCATGATGTGATCTTTATGTGATCGTGAGCTTTGTATCCAGTTGAATTGGTAGATGTTATTATTCAAATATTATGCTACTCCCGTGCTTTATATTTGTAAACTCCAGAGATACCTTGTATCATGGTGTGAAGGTGACTAGTGTGCGCATCATGTGTATCTTTTTGGTTAATGTCTCTATGAATTGTTGGTGTTTGTTGGAACCATCTAGTGCGTTCATGGTGATAGTGTGGGACAATCTAGTTTGGGTACATACGGACTTTGAGGAGTGCTTCATAGCCCTATGCATGATTAGTGTTCGTTTTCCATTGGAGAATTATTTTGAGTTGCATATTGATGATAGTATCTATTGGTTCAATTATGTTATATTTGTTGAGAGTGTGTCCACTAGTGAAAGTATGATCCCTCGGCCTTGTTTTCAAGCATTGCACGCCGTTTCCTTTCAGTTTTGTTACATGTTTGCTCGCAGCGATATTTATTTCAGATTACATTTACTACTCATAATCATCACTACTACTTGTATTTCACTATCTCTTTGCAGAACTAGTGCACCTATATATCTGACAAGTGTATTGGGTGTGTTGGAGACACAAGAGACTTTCTGTATCGTAATTGCAGGATTGTTTGAGAGGGATAGCTTTGAACTCTTCCTCCCTGAGTTCGATAAACCTTGGGTGATCCACTTAAGGGAAACTTGCTGCTGTTCTACAAACCTCTGCACTTGGAGGCCCAACAATGTCTACAAGAACAGACGCGTGCATAGACATCAAGCTCTTTTCTGGCGCCGTTGCCAAGGAGGTAAGGTAAAAGGTACTCGCATCCTCCTGTGTGAGTGCTCAAAGTTATTTTCTTTAGATTCTGCAATTATATCTTGTTGTTTCTTGTTTTTATTTTCACTAGTTAGCCTTAATGGAAAGTAAAGAGTTCTTTAGCCTTTTTCCTGAGTTTAGATTTGAAGAGAAAATTGAAAAACCTTTGGAGCTTATTTTGCATAGCAATGTTATTAGTACGAATGCTTTGAATACCGTTATTGCTAATGCTATAGAAAAGTCTATGCTTGGGGAAGCTAGTTTTGTTAAGCATAGTATTTTTAGTTCCCCAGCTATAGTGGCGAAAGTTTGCTCTGATGATATTTTATCTCCCATATGTGATGTTTCTAATGATGCTTGTGCTCCTCATCCTTTTAAAATACCTATGAAGATTATTGAACGTGTTATGGATAACTGCTATTTAGAGGATGGAACTGTCCATCCCGGTGATCATTTGCTCTTTATATATGAATTATGCGAGTTGTTCCAGTGTGCAGGTATTTCAATGAACCGAGATAAGAAGAAGCTATTCTCTTTATCACTGAAGGGCAGAGCTGCGGAATGGTATAAAACACTGAAGGATGGCCGACCTGTTGAGTGGGAGGAAATTGTACCTCTCTTTTATTCCAAATTCTATCCTTCTAGTGAGGTTTGTTATATTTATAATTTTCATCCGCATGAGGGAGAAAGCATTGCTGAAGCGTGGGGAAGATTGAAGTCACTAATGCTCAAATGTCCTATTCATGATCATCCTCGTAATATTGTTATTGATAATTTTTATGCAAGGCTTTCAGGACATTACAAGGACCATCTAGATGCATGCTCAAATGGGTCTTTCACAAGGAAGGATGTTGACTGTAACGACCCAAGATTTTATCAAATTTTGGGGGAAAATTTTTCGTTTTTATTTTGCTTGTGTTGATTGAAAATTCACAGAGATTTAAAACTTTTGAGTCTATTTGAAAGCTTTAGCGAAAACCATTTTAAATCCTCTATTTATTTCTTGAAGAACTTCTTTGAGAAAAATAAAGTATCAAAATACTATTTTCTTCTTTTATTCAAAACCTATGCAAGCTACTTGCAAAGGGAACCTCCTAAAATGTTTCTTTTGTCTAAAAGGTTTGCTTTGCAAAAGGGTGGTTTGAAAACAATTTGTAAATAATATTTTATAAAGTGTTATCCCCTTATTTTAAAAGGATTTATTCTCAAACCCTATTTCTATTATAGATTATATATGCAAGTGAGCCCTTTGGCCAATTTATAAAGTTTTTCTTAAAAATCATACTTTGTTCAGAAAACTTGTCTTCTTACAGTTCTAGATTGCTGTAATGAATTCTAGGAAATTTTATAAATTGATTTGAATCAATTTGAACCAAATTTGCAAAGGCTACAAAAGAAAAGAGAAAGCAGAAAAAGAAAATAAAAATACTAAATGGGCCTCAGGGAACCCTTTCGGCCCAGATCAGAAAAGGAGCCCGCAGCCCATCTACTCTCTTCCCGAACCGGTACCCTGCTCCTCTCCTTTCCTCGCTGATGAGTAGGCCCCACCCGTCAGCCTGGCCTTCTTCTTCCTCGCGTTGATCTCGCCGGTGATAGTTTCTCCCGCAGTAACTCCCCTCCCAAAATTATTTCCCGTTTAATACTTGCCGTTTCTTCCCCACGCTGCGCACCTATAAAGGCCCTATACCTCCTCTCCTCTTTCCCCTTCCTCCCTCTCCAAACCGTGCCCCCAGGCTGCCGCAATAGCTCGCCAGAGCTCCGCCAATCTGCAGCTCTCCCGAGTGAAATCCGTCCCCGACGGTGAGCCCCCGTCCTCCTTCCCTCTTCTATTCTTTCTATCTTGCCCTGGCGCATTCCCCTGAACACTTCTCCTCGTCCAATTCGTTGCAGAACAGCGTCATCGCCCAGCAACCGAAATACACCGACGCCCGGAACACCTCCAGCCGCCTGCCTCGCCTCTCTCTGGAAGCCATCCTCGACACCGACCTTGCACGCGGACTCGCCAAGATCTCCTGCACCTCGTCCTAACATTGCCGTCGTCCAGATCCCACCGGAGCATCACCGGAGTTCGACCCCTGCACACCTCGCCGGCAAACCTCGTTGGAACCCTAGCTAGCCCGGTGAGACTTCTCTCCCTCTCTCAGTGACCGTCAGATCTCGATCTAACGATCCTAATAGAATCACTTAACGAACGGGTACCCTCAGATCTGGTGCGTCCAATCTCCTTTAGATCCGACAGCTTACAATCAGGATCCAAATGAATCGGTATCGGCTAATAAGAACACGCCACGTGTTGGCCTCTGATTTAAACCCGATTCAAATAGAAATTCCAAATCAGATTTGATCCAAATCTTGCAAAAATCATATCTATTGTTCTGTAAGTCCAAAAATAACAAATGAGATACCGTTGGAATCCTTAGGAAGTGTAGAATCCATTGGTACAATAAAACTTCATATTTTATGGGTTCAATTTGAAACTATTTTCAAATTGGAATCAAACTCTCTGTTAGCTTGCTAAATTCATAACTTTTGAACCAAGTGCCCAAAAATTATGAATTTGTAGTCTTTGGAATCCCCTAAACTTGTAGAACATCATAGGATCAAGAAAATCCAAATTTGATACGTGCACACACTTTGTGCAATCAAATTTGTCCAAATCACTATTCTGATCACAATTTGAATTCTATAACTTAGTTTGGGATGAATCCAATTGCAGTAGCTTTGTCTTGCTGCAAGCTATCCAGTAGCATGACTCCTATAATTTCTTGAATCACTTCACAATTATTCAAATTCTAATATGAGAATTTGAGTAGTTCCTTTATAGATTAAAATCTTATTCTATTCAGTAATGTTTCTTTCTACCATAGCAAATCTAATATTCATACCTAGTCCTCAATGTTATCTGAATAACATCTTGATCAAGATCATATCTACTTAGACCTATCTTGTCTAGTTCACACATATTCAAATTGCAATTGTGTTATTTGAGTAAAGTGTGATACATCTCAATCATAGATTCTATTCTTGCTATCTTGTGGTGTTGATCTAATCAACATTATAGCACCTATCTGACACTCCTTGTACCTAATAGAAACCTTAAACCATAATCTCAAATGTTATCTACCCATACTCAATCATCTGTCCATTCGATCCCGATTTTATGTGTAGAGCTATTCAATTAACAAATGATTTAATTGAGTAACTCAATGTTTCATAAATCCTTGACGCATACCTTGTCCAACTAGACATATTTTGTCTAATTCATGTTATACTCAAATGGCAATTGTGCTACTTGAGTAGAATATGAATTCATCTCAAACCTAGATTTTGCTAATGTGGTGTTATTATAACCCATACCATAGTATGTGTTATACACCATATTGATCAATGAACCATTTGAGCCATGTCCTCAAATATCAATCATTTATACCCAACCCAATGCCTAGTTAGTTATGGTTCACATGTATTGAACTATTCAACTTGCAAATGTGCTAATTGAGTACTTCAAGCATTCTTAAAACCTAGCCTAGTGCCTAAGTGTGACATATACTAATTAAAGAATAAATGTTGTTACACTTATTCAAATAGTATTGTGGTTGCACTATCCCACACCTATGTGATCTGTTTCACATGAACTTTTCTGAAGCTCATTCATGCTTTGATAAAGCATAAAAACTTCACCAATTATATTTGCCTAGTTCAATCCTCTCTCAAATCATATTGATCCTTCCCAACTAAGCTCTCCGATTTATATCCCACAAATCATGAACCCTTTGCCATATCTTTCTTGTCATAACATCTCAATAAACCAAATTGTTAAACAAACACTTTTCAATTATTTGTTTGTTTGATTGTGTTGAATGGATTGTTTATGGTATGCTATTTTTGTGCTATAGTTGGTGCGAAGAGCTACATGCTTAGTTGAGAAAAGTGAAACGCCGTGATCTTCAAAAAAAGGCAAGTGACACACATACTTCCACCTATCTTTTATTATATGCATTAGTGTTTTCGATACTGTGCATGGTATGAAATTTTCAAAGTGGTTATGAAATGCTTAGCACCTAGTAGTGGTAGCTATCCCTTGAAACCCCACTTGCTAGGATTGCAAACTTACTTGCAAAATGATGCCATGCCTTGTTTTCAAATTGATATGAAAATTAACAACCCAATGAATCACCTGGGTGCAATCTTGTGGCTACTCAGGGCTACACACCTGGCTATCAACCCAGGACATGTGTGGTGGTTATCACCTGAGGGTACACAACTCGGGGCTACACACCTGGCTATCAACCCAGGACATGTGTGGTGGTTATCACCTGAGAATACTTTGTATTGGTTGTACCTAGGAACAGAGAGAGGACATGTCGATCGAAAGGAATCTCATCACCATTTCAGAATAATTAAAACTTGAATAGTGACTACTTAGGGCTACACACCTGACTATCAACTCAGGATATGTGTGGTTGTCATCGCCTAAGGGTCCTCACCAATCCCAAGACTAACTACTTAGGGCCACACACCTGACTATCAACTCAGGACATGTGTGGTGGTTATCACCTAAGGGTTACCTTGGGGCTTAAATTGAATAACTACTCAGGACTGCACACCTGGCTATCAACCCAGGATATGTGTGGTTGTCATCGCCTGAGGGTTATTCTAGTTTTAAATTGAGTAACTACTCAGGACTGCACACCTGGCTATCAACCCAGGATATGTGTGGTTGTCATCGCCTGAGGGTTATTCTAGTTTTAATTGAGTAACTACTCAGGACTGCACACCTGGCTATCAACCCAGGATATGTGTGGTTGTCATCGCCTGAGGGTTATTCATGTTTTGTTGAGTTACTACCCAGGGCTACACAACTTGGCTATCAACCCAAGGCTTGTGTGGTGGTTATCACCTGGGGGTTATCTTGACCTTGAAGAAAAATCAAAATGTTTTAAAAATGTTTTGATAGGATAAAACTTGCTTTATGCAATTCAGCCATAAGATCCACCAGCCAAATGTCATGTAGTATAGTCTTACCACAAAATGCCACCAAATATGTGTCATTTGCCAGTACATCATTGTACTGACCCCTTTGGGGCTGCATATTCAAACGTGCAGGTTTTATTCGAGTAAGGAACCAGGAGTAGGATCTCGAGCTTACATTCCAACATGTCTGCCTGTGGCACTTGATGAAGATGGAAGCTCACTACAACTATGCTTTATGCTATGTACTCATAAGGTAGAAGACCTATGTAACTGGATTTACGTTGTAATATTGATGCTATTGCAATGATTACTTATTTTGTACTGTGGTGCTATCTACTGATCCAGGGAATAGCACAGATACACAGGAGTTCTGCCTTTTAGTAAAAGGCAGGTCGTTACAAATGGTATCAGAGCATAGTGTTGCCTGTAGGATCGAGACCCTAGGTTTGGATAATTAGAGATAGAAAGACCCTAGGATAAAAATCTCTATCTCATCTTACTTCTATTTTAAAAGAATGTTGCATCTTGAAACTCCTTGTATTTCTCCCCTACTTCATTTTCAAATGATTCCCTTAGATGACCCAACTCTCGGAACCTTCAAGAAAGGACAGAAGAACACAATGCGCTTGAAGAATGAGACTTCTACTTCATAGGTTGACCTTGATCCAACATGAAGAACTACATTGAAGACCAACAAAGAGCTCGAGAACATGTGGATATGAAGGTTGCCCAACACCAACGATGCATTGGGAAGTGGAAATAAGAAATGGAACAATGGAAACTATACTAGAATAG
The DNA here is from genome assembly GCA_007115705.1 of Dactylis glomerata. NCBI lineage: Eukaryota > Viridiplantae > Streptophyta > Magnoliopsida > Poales > Poaceae > Dactylis > Dactylis glomerata. Next base: position 47,706 of record QXEO01000762.1, read on the forward strand.
ACCACCAAGATTCTAGTTTATAGAACCAACGATTTATGGATGCTTTTATGATCATACAAAATTGGTGTATGACCATATTATTTTGTTAGCGTGTTTTTCCAAAACTTATCAAAAGGAATTTTCAATGATTGTTTGATTTATGTTTGTTTGTTGCATGGTTTGTTGTTTGTGCACGGGTAGGAAAATTTTCTTCTTTAGTTCTATCTATCTATTACTCACCTTTGCTAAAACCACCTCAGATGCCGCCTCGCCGTGAAAACAACAACAACAGCAGCAACAACAATGACAACAACATCAATGATGTGGTTCAACAGTTAGCCACAGGTCAAGCCCAGCTCATGCAGATGATGACCCAATTCATCCAAGCAAGCACTAACCTCATGAACAACAACAACAATCCACCACCCCCACCTCAAGTGGACCGACTAGCTCGTTTCCAGAAGCTCAGACCCAATAAGTTTTCATCTGCCACAGACCCAATAGTGGCCGACGACTGGCTGCGTTCAGTCAGTAAGGACTTAGTTACCTGTGATTGCACAGATGCTGAAAAGATTAGATTCACTGCTCACCTGCTAGAGGGACCAGCAGCAATGTGGTGGGATACTTACCAAGTCACCAATCCAATTGAAGGTCTGGACTGGGATTCCTTTAGGGAAGGCTTTCGTAATGCTCATATCTCCACGGGCATTATGAATCTTAAGAAAGATGAGTTCCGCACTCTAAAGCAAGGTGACAGGACACTAAAGGAGTACATGGATGACTTCTGCTCTCTGTCAAGGTACGCACCAGAAGACATCGACACTGATGCCAAGAGGAAAGATAAGTTTCTCCGTGGACTCAAAGGGGAACTGAAGATACCTCTGTCAGTAACTTATGCTCCAAACTACCAGACTCTCCTAGACCAAGCGGTTACTCTGGACAACAACATAAGGAAGGAGGAAAACCGTAAGCGGAAGCTCAACAATGGCAAGAACCACACTGGACATTTCCACAAGAAACCCCACCTCAGTGAAGACTATGGGAATGGTAATTTCAATGGCCGTAGGCACAATGGTGGAAACAATGGAAACCACTCCAATGATCAACATAATGGAGGAAATGGACAACACCACTCCAAACCGGTGGTTAAGAAGGATCTCTCGACAATCACTTGTTACAAGTGCAAACAAAAGGGACACTATGCAAATAAGTGTTCAAAAAATGGTACTACCAGACCTCAGTGAACTGGATGACCGAAGGATGCCGCAAAGTACAAGGAGAAGACACAACAAAGTATAGCCGACTTGAAAGAATTTTGTATGCAGCTACAGCCTTGTAATAAGTATTGTAAGGACATGTAAGAGCTAAAGACAACCTTGTTGAGTGAACTTTTACTTCTCAATGAAATGGCAAGCTGAAGGATTTGTAACTCAAGAGTTAAAGTCACACGACCAAGTTCGAGCAAAAACCTCTAGCCAGGAACGATAGATTTTGCTCAAAATAAGATTTGGGAACTTGATTTCCATTTCAATAAAACTTTTGTTTAAAAGCTAGTGAGGTTGACCAAGAGTTAGAATGCGAGATGCACCAAACCAAATACAAGGTAATGATTGGGTGCGACATGGATTGGCCCCCATGACGACTACTCATATTGTTCGCTCTTGTATGAGGAATGGTAAGTCTAGAGAGACATACCTACATGAGAGACGACGTCTTTAAACCATAACCTTAGGAAGATAATATGTTACATCCCTTATAGTAAGCCAGTGGCCAAAACGTAGAAATACAGTGAGAATTTGACTTTTGAACGACTACACAATAATCAGAAGCGTTTTGCTCAGTGGACTTTGAAGGCGAAGACTGTTCAGTTTCGACGGCTGCCTGTTCGATTCACCTTCCCGACTCTTCGTTTCAACTCCCCACGCGGCCTATTCGACTACCTTCCTGAGCCTATAAGAGAGATGTCACTCCTCCCCAGAGAGTCACAACAGAGACAACCACCACTACCTATGAGATTGCCTCCTAATTCTAGAGCCCTACGCCACCGAAGTCTACCCCATCCCGACCTGCGACATTTTGAAGCAACTCTCAAAATCCCTAAAACTACTTTCTTGCCCATGAGAGCTCTGTTAGATCCCTATTCCCTGAGAAGGAGTTCATCTTTGAGATATGATCGAGTTGTTCAGCGCCTTTCAACAACTATGAAGACGGTTGCAAAAGGAATTCTTAAGGACCATCTGGTACCTGTGGCAAGTAGCACGACTTGCTCCGGTAACTTGAATGGGTTCAACAATGCTGGTTATAAGGCGACCTTCCGTCCCTTAAAGGTGCAAGTGCCTCTTATAGAGTCTACCTTGTTTACCCCTATGAAATGCTTGAGAAGACTACAGAGAGATGCCATCCTAATTCATTGGGATGTGTGGTCTCATCATGTTCATGGGGCAAGCATGCAGTACTTAGCACTGAGTCATCTTTTGAGATTCTGCAATAAAAATCAGCTAAAAAGCAACAAGGAGTATGGTGATGGCCTGTATGCTATCTTGGCCTTGATGAGGACCGACCAAGAAAAGACTAGATACACATTCTTGGACGATGTGGACTACCTTGTTGAAGACAACGTGATGGATGATATCTGCTTATCCCCAGAATTGGATGGAACCCTCGGTGTGCCCACTTTCGAACATAGTTGTGGACATCAGAACTTCTGAGAAGAGCGAATCGGGAAATTGGCACAACGATGAATGCAAGCTGGGAACAAAATGCAAGTACCTAAGGAAGCATCAAGATACCACCAAGAGGAATTTTCTTTTAAGGGTGGTAGCCACCCAGATACCTAAACCCAGATAACCTAATACCTACTTACCTTCTAGCCTCTTCCAATCTCGAGGACGAGATTTCTTTTAAGGGTGGTAGTCTGTAACGACCCAAGATTTTATCAAATTTTGGGGGAAAATTTTTCGTTTTTATTTTGCTTGTGTTGATTGAAAATTCACAGAGATTTAAAACTTTTTGAGTCTATTTGAAAGCTTTAGTGAAAACCATTTTAAATCCTCTATTTATTTCTTGAAGAACTTCTTTGAGAAAAATAAAGTATCAAAATACTATTTTCTTCTTTTATTCAAAACCTATGCAAGCTACTTGCAAAGGGAACCTCCTAAAATGTTTCTTTTGTCTAAAAGGTTTGCTTTGCAAAAGGGTGGTTTGAAAACAATTTGTAAATAATATTTTATAAAGTGGTATCCCCTTATTTTAAAAGGATTTATTCTCAAACCCTATTTCTATTATAGATTATATATGCAAGTGAGCCCTTTGGCCAATTTATAAAGTTTTTCTTAAAAATCATACTTTGTTTAGAAAACTTGTCTTCTTACAGTTCTAGATTGCTGTAATGAATTCTAGGAAATTTTATAAATTGATTTGAATCAATTTGAACCAAATTTGCAAAGGCTACAAAAGAAAAGAGAAAGCAGAAAAAGAAAAGGAGAAAGAAGAAATAAAAATAGAAAAAGGGCCCCGGGGAACCCATCTGGCCCGGCCTCAGAATCAGCCCGTGGCCCAACTAGCAAGGATCCCGAACCGGTACCCTGCTCCTCTCCTTTCCTCGCTGATGAGTAGGCCCCACCCATCAGCCCGGCCTTCTTCTTCCTCGCGTTGATCTCGCCGGTGATAGTTTCTCCCGCAGTAACTCCCCTCCCCAAATTATTTCCCGTTTAATACTTGCCGTTTCTTCCCCGCGCTGCGCACCTATAAAGGCCCTATACCTCCTCTCCTCTTTCCCCTTCCTCCCTCTCCAAACCGTGCCCCTAGGCTGCCGCAATAGCTCGCCGGAGCTCCGCCAATCTGCAGCTCTCCCGAGTGAAATCCGTCCCCGACGGTGAGCCCCCGTCCTCCTTCCCTCTTCTATTCTTTCTATCTTGCCCTGGCGCATTCCCCTGAACACTTCTCCTCGTCCAATTCGTTGTAGAACAGCGTCATCGCCCAGCAACCGAAATACACCGACGCCCGGAACACCTCCAGCCGCCTGCCTCGCCTCTCTCTGGAAGCCATCCTCGACACCGACCTTGCACACGGACTCGCCAAGATCTCCTGCACCTCGTCCTAACATTGCCGTCGTCCAGATCCCACCGGAGCATCACCGGAGTTCGACCCCTGCACGCCTCACCGGCAAACCTCGTCGGAACCCTAGCTAGCCCGGTGAGACTTCTCTCCCTCTCTCAGTGACCGTCAGATCTCGATCTAACGATCCTAATAGAATCACTTAACGAACGGGTACCCTCAGATCTGGTGCGTCCAATCTCCTTTAGATCCGACAGCTTACAATCAGGATCCAAATGAATCGGTATCGGCTAATAAGAACACGCCACGTGTTGGCCTCTGATTTAAACCCGATTCAAATAGAAATTCCAAATCAGATTTGATCCAAATCTTGCAAAAATCATATCTATTGTTCTGTAAGTCCAAAAATAACAAATGAGATACCGTTGGAATCCTTAGGAAGTGTAGAATCCATTGGTACAATAAAACTTCATATTTTATGGGTTCAATTTGAAACTATTTTCAAATTGGAATCAAACTCTCTGTTAGCTTGCTAAATTCATAACTTTTGAACCAAGTGCCCAAAAATTATGAATTTGTAGTCCTTGGAATCCCCTAAACTTGTAGAACATCATAGTTTCAAGAAAATCCAAATTTGATATGTGCACACACTTTGTGCAATCAAATTTGTCCAAATCACTATTCTGATCACAATTTGAATTCTATAACTTAGTTTGGGATGAATCCAATTGCAGTAGCTCTGTCTTGCTGCAAGCTATCCAGTAGCATGACTCCTATAATTTCTTGAATCACTTCACAATTATTCAAATTCTAATATGAGAATTTGAGTAGTTCCTTTATAGATTAAAATCTTATTCTATTCAGTAATGTTTCTTTCTACATGATATGTGGTTCACCTCTCTCTCTCCCATGATGTGATCTTTATGTGATCGTGAGCTTTGTATCTAGTTGAATTGGTAGATGTTATTATTCAAATATTATGCTACTCCCGTGCTTTATATTTGTAAACTCCAGAGATACCTTGTATCATGGTGTGAAGGTGACTAGTGTGCGCATCATGTGTATCTTTTTGGTTAATGTCTCTATGAATTGTTGGTGTTTGTTGGAACCATCTAGTGCGTTCATGGTGATAGTGTGGGACAATCTAGTTTGGGTACATACGGACTTTGAGGAGTGCTTCATAGCCCTATGCATGATTAGTGTTCGTTTTCCATTGGAGAATTATTTTGAGTTGCATATTGATGATAGTATCTATTGGTTCAATTATGTTATATTTGTTGAGAGTGTGTCCACTAGTGAAAGTATGATCCCTCGGCCTTGTTTTCAAGCATTGCACGCCGTTTCCTTTCAGTTTTGTTACATGTTTGCTCGCAGCGATATTTATTTCAGATTACATTTACTACTCATAATCATCACTACTACTTGTATTTCACTATCTCTTTGCAGAACTAGAGCACCTATATATCTGACAAGTGTATTGGGTGTGTTGGAGATACAAGAGACTTTCTGTATCATAATTGCAGGATTGTTTGAGAGGGATAGCTTTGAACTCTTCCTCCCTGAGTTCGATAAACCTTGGGTGATCCACTTAAGGGAAACTTGCTGCTGTTCTACAAACCTCTGCACTTGGAGGCCCAACAATGTCTACAAGAACAGACGCGTGCATAGACATCAAGCTCTTTTCTGGCGCCGTTGCCAGGGAGGTAAGGTAAAAGGTACTCGCATCCTCCTGTGTGAGTGCTCGAAGTTATTTTCTTTAGATTCTGCAATTATATCTTGTTGTTTCTTGTTTTTATTTTCACTAGTTAGCCTTAATGGAAAGTAAAGAGTTCTTTAGCCTTTTTCCTGAGTTTAGATTTGAAGAGAAAATTGAAAAACCTTTGGAGCTTATTTTGCATAGCAATGTTATTAGTACGAATGCTTTGAATACCGTTATTGCTAATGCTATAGAAAAGTCTAAGCTTGGGGAAGCTAGTTTTGTTAAGCATAGTATTTTTAGTTCCCCAGCTTTAGTGGAGAAAGTTTGCTCTGATGATATTTTATCTCCCATATGTGATGTTTCTAATGATGCTTGTGCTCCTCATCCTTTTAAAATACCTATGAAGATTATTGAACGTGCTATGGATAACTGCTATTTAGAGGATGGAACTGCCCATCCCGGTGATCATTTGCTCTTTATATATGAATTATGCGAGTTGTTCCAGTGTGCAGGTATTTCAATGAACCGAGATAAGAAGAAGCTATTCTCTTTACCACTGAAGGGCAGAGCTGCGGAATGGTATAAAACACTGAAGGATGGCCGACCTGTTGAGTGGGAGGAAATTGTACCTCTCTTTTATTCCAAATTCTATCCTTCTAGTGAGGTTTATTATATTTATAATTTTCATCCGCATGAGGGAGAAAGCATTGCTGAAGCGTGGGGAAGATTGAAGTCACTAATGCTCAAATGTCCTATTCATGATCATCCTCGTAATATTGTTATTGATAATTTTTATGCAAGGCTTTCAGGACATTACAAGGACCATCTAGATGCATGCTCAGATGGGTCTTTCACAAGGAAGGATGTTGACACCAAGTGGAATCTGCTTGAAACAATTCAAAGCAATATCGAAGATTGGGATAGCAACAAAGGTAAAGGATCAGGTATAAATTATGAGCATGATTGCATTAAGTCTTTCACTAAAACTGCTGATTTTCAAGAGCTTAGTGCTAAATATGGTCTTGATCCTCAAATTATGGTTGATTGTTTTAAAGCCTTTGCTTCTCATATTAATGTCCTTAAAGGAAAGGGGGACATGTATCATGAACCTTTTAAGGACACTTGCATAGAAAGTGATATTGTTATTGATGATTGCAATAAATATGCTCAAATTTCTAAAAGTACTACTTCCTACAAGCATGTTAATTTTTGTGAAGTACATAGACCTTGTGAACAGAGTCACAACAAGGAAGATTATTGTATCCACCACGCGAATGAAGAAACCCGAATGTGGCACAAGGCTATAGGCGAGCTTGGTGAAAAGGTTTGCAAGCTTTATCCTTTTCTTTGTGAGTTTTGCAATGACATAGGTCATTTTAATTTTCAATGCTCAAGCCCTAATAGTCACCTTTCTAATCGAATGAGCACCGCAAATTTGTATTGTGATGACAAGATTACTCTCAATCAGTATGGTGAGCTTACTTTGTTTTTGGGGTGTGAAGAGATATCTAGAAAGACTTCTTTGATAGATATGAGTGATTCTGATATTAATAGCACCCTTCGTGGTTGTCATCTCTATTGTGTTAAAGATTGCCTCGCAAATACTTACTTACAAAATCTTATAAAACATGATGTTTTGCCAAGCTATGATAGGACTGATAGATGTTTCTATCTTATTAGTAGAGAGGAGGAATCCTCCAAAGTTTCTTCTGTTGTTTCTGTCAGTAAACCAGATTATGTGCAGAAGATGCCTTTCCCTCCTAAAGGATATGTGGAGAAGATGCCCTTCAAGTCTCTCCCTCCTAAGGGAGAGAGTAAGAAGAGTGTGAAGAAGAAGAAGAGGAGTAAAAGGCGAGAGGAAACGGTATCTTCCCCTAAGCATTTTGATCCTATTATAGATTATGATAATTCTGATTGGGATGATGTTCCCATGCCTGTTACCTATGTTAGTGATCATGATTGGGAAAAGCACCCTACTTTTGATATTAAAAATCTTTTTGGTACCAATTCTAAGGTTAATAATTGTTGTAACATTAGTACTATCCATGTTCCCTCTTATGATGATATGTTTGATGAATATGCTTTGCGAAATAGCTGTTCTCTAGCTTGTGATGATACTAAACCTCTAGTTTATGATGGTTACAATGATGAGTATAATATTTTTAGTTCACCTACTTTTGAGGAGAAAATTAGTTATGATTACAATATGCCTCCTATTTTTGATGATTATGGTGATGAGAATAATTATTCTGTTGAATCTGCTCCTACTACGATTGTTCATGTGGGGAGTATTAATTCTTTTACACATGTGGCTCATGATAGGGATGCTTTATGTGGTAGTTATATTGTTAGTTATATTCATGATACTACTGAAAGTTATTATGAGAAAGGGAAACATGGTTTGATGGATCTCAACAATATTGAGTTTACCCTCTTTATGTTGGAACTCTTGAAGTTGTACTTATTTTGCCTTCCTATGCTTTTTGCTTTGTGCTTTCATGACTTGTCTCTTTACAAGATTATTTTTCATAGGAAGTGGTTCAGATTTAAATGTCTTTCATATTTGCTTTTTGATGCTCTCTATTGCTTCAAGTTCTTATATGGCGCTTTTGCCTTAAGCTCTTATATGGCTCCCACATGAGCATCTTTGCAAATTACTGCGCCTAGCTCAAAGGCATTAAAGAAAAGCACTCTTGGAAGATAACCCATTGTTTTACTTTCAGTTTTTTTTATTTTATTTGAGTCTTGGAAGTTTTTACTACTGTAATGACTGCTCCTTATCTTTTTTATTTCGTTGTTGTGCCAAGAGAAGCCTCTAATTTGAGTGAGGTAAGATTTGGGGATGTTACTGTCCTGAAACAGATTTCGGTGCTGCACCGTAAAAATTCGTGAAAATTCTCAGAATATCTTTTTGACCTGCGATTTCTTGTGCATATGAATCAGGTTATATCCAAACTTTCATTAGTTTTACACTTTTTGATTTGAGCAACAGAAAACCCTCGAAAAAATCGATCTTTGTCAGCTGTTCTGTTTTGACAGATTTCTGCCACTAATTGTGTTTGCCTCTCGATCGCTTTTTTTTTAGTTCTTTTGATCACGGAACTTTTGGGGAAGTTGCTACAGTAGTATATGCTTTATATGTGGTGGTTTTGGGTTGAAACCTGAACCAAAAAAGGGTTGATTCATTATTATGCTTATGCTAACGTTGCTAATAGAATTGTGTTGAGTTTTGTATGAAGGAAGTTTTCAAGTGTAGGGATTGGAGAATGATGAGATGAGATGAAGAATGGACAAAAGCTCAAGCTTGGGGATGCCCATGTCACCCCAAGAAATATCCAAGAAGTACAAGCATCAAAGCTTGGTTATGCCCCGAGGCACCCCCTTCTTCATCGGCAAAAATCAGGTCACCTTTCAAGACACTATATTTTTATTGCTTTATGTATTATGCATTTTTCTTGGAGCGTCTTTACTTTTGCTTTCAGTTTTCTTTTGTTTTGTTTGCTGCAATAAATGTTTGGATCACATCATATTTGTTTGGAGGGAGACGTACTCCGTTTTTCATTGCCAAGAATACTCTGGTTTTCACTCTTATCGTTCAACGGGTGTTCTCTTTTTCTGCTACTGCGTTTAGCTTGTGTTTTTCGCCTTGATTTTTGTTCAGATCTTGTTATATCTTTGTATTAAGGTGTATTTTGACCTCTGGTCCATGTTGGTTTTCCTCAAAAGAGTTTCTCAAAAAGGTTCGAATAGTGTTGGAAAAAAAGTTTCATGCAAAAAGTGGTACAAAAAGGAGCTTCTTTAGACTGCGTCTTAGGCTTTTGCATGTCGTGCTTGATGTCATTTTGATAGTATGCTTAGTGATTTTGTTGTAGCATGACTTGTCTCAAATGACTGAGATTGCTTAATGAGCCTTTGAAAAAATCATGCGTTGTTTTTATTATATGGAAGCATTTATTTGGTTTTATCCTTTGATGCTTTATTTGGGTTGACTTGGCACATGCTTACACATGTTGACTACAAAATAAGTCACCTATAGCCTCTATGATCATTTGGTTTTTGACTTGTGATACCATTTTATGCTTCTTTCAATGATGTTTTGTCGCAATGCATGATTATGGCCGTTATTGCTCTCTTAGTTGGTCGATCCCAGTCTTTTGCTAGCCCTCATTTTGTACTGAGTATGAGCTCTACTCGTGCATCCAACTCCCAAAAACCAAGTTTGCCATTGTGTCCACTATAAATTCCTATGCATGGTATTTGCAAGCCATTCTAAGTAAATTTTCATGTGCTACCTTTTAAAAAACCTTCAAAACACTTCTCGGTTTATGACACTGTTTTCAGCTCATGGGGACGTAGTGGTCGGATTTGCTATCTTCCATATTGTCTTATTCCAAAAAGAAAAAAAAAAGAAAAAAAGGCACTCCTCCGTGGTATGTGAATGTTGGTGGGCACCCGATGGAATCGGTTAGCCATGGTTTGAGAAAGGGAAAATGGTGGGGAAGAGTGCCAAGCTTTATAAAAGAGCACCAAAGTGCCAATCCCTCTTTCAAAAACTTGCTTAATTTTTGTATGGAAGATAGTAAGAACCCCATTGCCAGTTGTTGACAAAGACAACCACCTCTCAAAACCAATTTTTATCTCTCTGTTTAATAAATGAAAAGCTCTAGCACATATTTAATCACTGCTTCCCTCTGCGAAGGGCCTTTCTTTTACTTTTATGTTGAGTCTCCACCTTCTACCTTTATGCACCGTCTAAGAGAGCATAGTTGTCATTCTGAGTATAATGTGCATAGTCCCAAAGTTTATTATTGATCGATTCATGATTATGGTTTTGCTTGTTCTTAAATTACATGTATCTAGTCACCCTCATAAACTTGAAGGTGTCCTATGCATTTATGTTTTGCTACTCCATGAGGGACAAGCTGAAAACCATTTGCTATGTTTTCCATATGGTTGAAACACACACGTGACTTTCATTGTTTCATTTTCATGATTTTTTCCTTTGTGTTTCTTTTCATGCTATAACATGGTTGCTAAGTTTCTATTACCAAGATTATGTCTTTCATGCCCATGTTTTAAGTTCTTTGATCTCAGCACTCAATGATCTACCTCGTTGATCAAATTGTGATGGTGCATGTCACCTCAAAAATTATTCTTTTGTTATCACTTACCTACTCGAGGACGAGCAGGAGTTAAGCTTGGGGATGCTGATATGTCTCAAACGTATTTATAATTTTTGATGCTCCATGCTTGTTTTTACACCATTTGCATTGTGTTTTGTTACACTTTGTGGCATTTTTATGCAATTTCTAGAACTAACCTACTAACAAGATGCCACAGTGTCAGTTCCCTGTTTTCTGCTGTTTTTGTGTTTCAGAAATGCTACACAGGAAATATTCTCGGAATTGGAAGAAACAAGTTCCAGAAGTCTTATTTTTCCCGGAAGAGGACCAAAGACCGAACGAGAGCCGGAGGGGGGCCAGGGGCTGCCCACACAACAGGGGGGCGCGGCCCAGCCCCTGGCCGCACCCATCTATTGTGTGACCACCCTGGTCGCCTCCTGACGACGCTCCTTTGCCTATAAGAAGCCTCGGGACGGAAAACCCTAGGGAATCGGCAAAATTTTCAGAAGAATTCCACAGCTCTGCCGCCGCCGACGACGAATTTTGGGGGACAGAACTCTCTGTTCCGGCACCCTGCCGGGACGGGGAAGTGCCCTGGAGCCATCTCCATCAGTCTCCATCACCGTCTCCGCCGTCTCCATCGACCTCACCACCATCTCCATCAACCTTGCTGTCTCCTATGATGAGGAGGGAGTAGTTCTCCCCGGGGCTGAGGGCTCTGCCGGTAGCTATGTGGTTCACCTCTCTCTCCCACGATGTGATCTTTATGTGATTGTGAGCTTTGTATCTAGTTGGATTGGTAGATGTTATTATTCAGATATTATGCTACTCCCATGCTTTATATTTGTAAACTCCGGAGATACCTTGTATCATGGTGTGAAGGTGACTAGTGTGCGCAACATGTGTATCTTTTTGGTTAATGTCTCTATGAATTGTTGGTATTTGTTGGAACCATCTAGTGCGTTCATGGTGATAGTGTGGGACAATCTAATTTGGGTACATACGGACTTTCAGGAGTGCTTCGTAGCCCTACACATGATTAGTGTTCGTTTTCCATTGGAGAATTGTTTTGAGTTGCATATTGATGATAGTATCTATTGGTTCAATTATGTTATATTTGTTGAGAGTGTGTCCACTAGTGAAAGTATGATCCCTAGGCCTTGTTTCCAAGCATTGCACACCGTTTCCTTTCAGTTTTGTTACATGTTTGCTTGCAGCGATATTTATTTCAGATTACATTTACTACTCATAATCATTACTACTACTTGTATTTCACTATCTCTTCGCTGAACTAGTGCACCTATACATCTGACAAGTGTATTGGGTGTGTTGGGGACACAAGAGACTTACTATATCATAATTACAGGGTTGTTTGAGAGGGATAGCTTTGACCTCTTCCTCCCTGAGTTCGATAAACCTTGGGTGATCCACTTAAGGGAAACTTGATGCTGCTCTACAAACCTCTGCACTTGGAGGCCCAACACAGTCTATGGGAACAGACGCGTGCGTAGACATCAAGCTCATCTGTTCTTGTAGACAGTGTTGGGCCTCCAAGTGAAGAGGTTTGTGGAGCAGCAGCAAGTTTCCCTTAAGTGGATCACCCAAGGTTTATCAAACTCAGGGAGGAGGAGGTCAAAGCTATCCCTCTCAAGCAACCCTGCAATTACGATACAGAAAGTCTCTTGTGTCCCCAACACACCCAATACACTTGTCAGATGTATAGGTGCACTAGTTCGGCGAAGAGATAGTGAAATACAAGTAGTAGTGATGATTATAAGTAGTAAATGTAATCTGAAATAAGTATCACTGCAAGCAAACATGTAAAAAAACTGTAAGGAAATGGTATGCAAAGCTTGGAAACAAGGCCTAGGGATCATAATTTCACTAGTGGACACACTCTCAACAAATATAACATAATTGAACCAATAGATACTATCATCAATATGCAACTCAAAATAATTCTCCAATGGAAAACGAACACTAATCATGCGTAGGGCTATGAAGCACTCCTCAAAGTCTGTATTTCCCCAAACTAGATTATCCCACACTGTCACCATGAACGCACTAGATGGTTCCAACAAACACCAACAATTCATAGAGTCATTAACCAAAAAGACACACATGATGCGCACACTGTCACCGTCACACCATGATACAAGGTATCTCCGGAGATTACAATAATAAAGCACGGGAGTAGCATAATATCTGAATAATAACATCTACCAATTCAACTAGATATAAAGCTCACGATCACATAAAGATCACATCATGGGAGAGAGAGGTGAACCACATAGCTACCGGTAGAGCCCTCAGCCCCGGGGGAGAACTACTCCCTCCTCATCATAGGAGACAGCAAGGTTGATGGAGATGGCGGTGAGGTCGATGGAGACGGCGGAGACAGCGATGGAGACCAATGGAGATGGCTCTGGGGGTACTTCCCCATCTCAGCAGGGTGCTGGAACAGAGACTTCTGTCCCTCAAAATTCGTCGGTGGCGGCGGCGGAGCTGCGGAACTCTTTCTGGAAATTTGCCGATTCCCTTAGGGTTTTCCGTCGGGAGGCTTCTTATATGCGAAGGGGTGTCGTTAGAGGTGGACCAGGGTGGCCTCACAATGGGTGGGCGCGGCCAGGGGCTGGGCCACGCCCCCCTGTTGTGTGGCCAGCCTCTGGCCCCTCTCCGGCTCCCGTTTGGTCCTCGTCCTTCGTCCGGGTAAAATAGGAGTTTCTGAACTTGTTTCGTCCAATTCCGAGAATATTTTCTGTGTAGCTTTTCTAAAACACAAAAAGAGCATAAAATAGGGAACTGGCACTGTTGCATCTTGTTAGTAGGTTAGTTCCGGAAATCGCATAAAAATGCCACGAAGTGTAACGAAACACAAGGCAAATGGTGTAAAAACAAGCATGGAGCATCAAAAATTATAGATATATTTGAGATGTATCATACACGTCCTTGGTGTGCATTCTGGTAGAGGAACGTTATTTCATTTATTCAACTATCATATCTCAATATGTAATTGTTGCTAGAATAATCCATATGACGAAGTCAGGGCCCATCACCGCTTCTTTGTATATTGTTGGTTACTATTATCTAATAATATCTCGTCCTCAAATCTTGCTATTTGATTATGACCAACTTGGTTAAATAGGAACTTTGATGTCCATGACTACAACATATTGTAGGTGCAGGAGCCATGAATGCAATTGCCGCTTCCAGAACATTTTTCGGTGCTGCGCTACTTTGCTCATCTTGCTGAGGTTCAATAACCTCATCAAGTTCTATTTTCCTCCCACTTAAACCTTTCGCGAAAAACTCCTTCATAAGAAATTCACTTCTTTCAGTGACAATCACTTTTATTTGGGTTTATGGCAGAAGGAACACCCATCGACATTCTTTGGGATAACCTACAAAGACTTACTAATTTGACTTTGGTTGTAAACATTTTACATATGCGTGCATACCAAAATTTAAGAAAAGACAACTATAACTTGTACGGTGTCATTTCAGCGGATTATGATGGTGCTCTATTCAGTGAAAAGCGGTGGTCTCTAAAGCATAATCCACGAATTATATCGGCAGTTTTATTTCATCATTGATCTAACCATGTCAAACAAGGTTTGATTACATGCACCGAAAACTCTATACTCCTATGGTGTTTATCATGATGCAAGTTTGTGGAACTATTCCCCTAACTCTTAGATGTTTGCTAAACTTGTAACTCAAATATTCTTCTTTATGATCTAATCATACAACTTGAATATTCTTGTTACAATAATTTCCACTTCATAAATCGAACAATTTCATACTTCTATCTCATCAAGTAGATATACCATACATCTATTCAAGTCATTGATGAAATAGAAATACACCACGCTTGACTTAACACATGAATTACATACATCAACATATACGATCTCCATTTAGGTAGTCGCTTGATCTGTCCATGGCCTATGAACAGAGTTTAATCATCTTTATGAAAAAGTCTCACAGGCGTCAATCAATTCAAATCAAATGACTCGAAAATCCATCAATATGGAATTTCTTTCATGTTTTGTTTCCAATATGACTTAAACAGCGGTGTCATATATAAGTGAAATTCATTTTGTCTTGCGACCTTTAGCATCAGTGTTATAAATGTTTATTTCACCAAAAAGATTTATAATAATCTATCCATCAATTATGGAAGACGGTAATAATTTGAACAACCATTGCTCTCATAATACCAGAACAACATAACAATTATTAAGTTCTTAACAAATCTTGAAGGCTAGATTTGATGCCGACGAAAAAAACAATAACACATTTATTTGTTTCTCGATGCGCATTGTTACCATATTCTTTTGCTGGTTACTTAGGCCATTGTACTTCTTGTGTAGTGTTGCTTTGTATGACATTTCATACCAACAATCCAGTATCCAATACCCAAGAATTACATCATTAATGAGCAAAGAATACATCTATAACATGTATATCATTTATATACCTGAGCTGGACATTTCCAGTTTTTTTCCTTTTCTACCAAATATCTTGCAGATCCTATTTAGCGTTTCCTCTCCATTAGAAGAATCCATCAACATCAATAGTAGCGTCAATCATTTGACACATAGTCCAAAGGATGTTTAGTCAAATACTAATGGCCTTGGATTTTGCACATTGAGGTGGATCACCAATATATCATATAATTGGCATTCTTCTAGATTCCATTCTTTAGCATTCTTTTGGTATAGCAAAACAATTTATTCGATACCTTTTCATTCATCTTATCATGACAACTTTCATGATGAAACTATTATAGCTCTTAAGGACGAATGCAAGTATAATATTAGTTTCCTAAACTTTTGGGTGATCAAAACGCCGAGCATCTTCAATCTTCCCATATATTCATACAATATGAGCATATGTTATTTTAATAAATTATACTTCATCATTTTGCAAACAATCAAAGTTTTAGATATCAAATATCTTTTACCTCTTGTTTGTTTCTGAAACAATTCTTTTAGCTCCAAGATCACTTTGATTCTCAAACAATTTTGAAGATCAATTTCTCATGAAGGCAAATGTATGATCTTTAGATACTAAACTTGAATTGTTGCTCTTTGATTAATACAACTTATTAAATCGTATGGAGCAAGCAAGGTTTGCTAAAGTTTGCAATAGGACTTAATCTTTGATCTTGACATTTTAACTAAACGGCACTAGTCCGAAAAGTGATTATCCAGAATTCTATAGTTCTTTTAACTCAATTAAAACTAAGTGTTGGTGGAAAACGGTTGCCAAAGACTACAACAACTTATGCAAATACACTAAGATTTAGTTCATGATAATTAGTCTAGGTTAATCAAATTACTAATAAACTCCCACTAAATTCAACATCCCTTGAAGTTGTTTAGTGAAGCATAATCCAAAATCACTACACCAAGACCGATCATCACATGAGATGATGTAGCTTTAATGGTGAACATCAACATGTTGATCATATGATCCATATGACTCATGCTTGACCTTTCGGTCTGTGTGTTTCGAGGCCATGTTTGCACATGCTAGGCTCGTAAAGTTTAACCCACGTATTTTCGCATGTGTAAATCTGGCTTACACCCGTTGTATATGAACGTAGAGTTTATAGCACCCGATCATCATGTGATGCTTCAAAACGACGATCTTTCAACAACAGCGCATACGAGGGGAGAACACATTTTATCTTGAAATTAAGTGTGAGGGATCATCTTATAATGCTACCGTCGCGATCAAAGCAAAACAAGATGCATAAAGGATAAACATCACATGCATATACAATATGTGACATGGTATAGCCAATCTTCATGCATTGATCTCCATCTCGTGCGTGCCGGCATGATCTCCATCACTCCACCATGATTGCCTTCACCATGAATAGCAACTATGACTATTGCTAACTACTTAGCGATAAAGTAAAGCTATTACATGGCGTATAAGAAGTTGACACGCAAGTCATACAAAAATATGAAGACAACCATATGGCTCCTGCCGGTTGTGAACTCATCGACATGCAAGTCATGAAACATTATAAAACGTGATCATTGCATACATTAAATATACCATCATACACATCACATCTTGTGGCAATACCATATCACAAACACTCCCTGCAAAAACAAGTTAGACGCCTCTACTTTGTTGTTGCATGTTTTACGTGGCTTATGGGAGTAACAAGTTAAGAACGATTCTTACCTACGAAAAGCCAGAACGGTGATATTATGGTTGCTAATACACGTTGTAAATCCCATGACTACTATAGTGAGAGAAACTGGCATCCACCAGCTGCATGTGTCGAATAAGCCACACGTCAAGTGCAGAGCTGGTCTCGCGAACGAGGTCGCGTAAAGTTGTCCTGGACCGCTTCGATCTCACTATGCCGCACCATAAGAAATACACAACATAGAGGTTTGCAACAGAAAATATCAACGCCCGCAACAAGCATGTTGCGTTCTACTCGTGAAACACATCTACGCATAGATCTAGCTCTGATACCACTGAAGGGTTTCGCAGCATAGTAAATCAAAAAATTTCTTACGGATGCGAATGAGAAAGCCAAGATCTAATCTAGGAGATGTAATCAACAAGAGAGATAGATGAGATCTTCATACCCTTGAAGAAATCGTACAGCAGAAATGTAAAACAGAACATGGATGATGTAGTCGTACTAGCCATCTCCTCCTCGTGATCCGATCCGATCCAACACCGCAAGTGGCAACGCCTCCGAGAGATGCCCACATATAGTGCAGCGATGTCTCCTCCTTCCTTGGTCCAGCAAGTATGGTGGAGATATAGATTGGATCAGCAGCACGACGGCGTGGTGCTTATGGTGGGGAATTTCTGCAGCAAGGCTTCGCCTACGTGCAGTCGCGAGAAAGAGATGTGGAGGACAGCAGTTGGGCCGACGGCTAGGGTTGGGAGAGAGAGGGGCTGCGCCCCAGCCCTCCCATATATAGGAGGCTGGGCGGCCAGCTTGGCCCCTCCTCCAAGCCTAGGGCGGCGGCCCAAGGGGGAAGAGTGGGGGGCAAGTTTTTCCCCTCCTTCTAGAAAGTGTTGCCCTAGGGTTTCCCCTTGGGCTGGCCGGCTGGGCCTTTGTGGGCATGGTGCGCCTGGCCCAAGTGGCCAGGACACTTCCCCTTAGGCCCACGCAGGCCTCCATCAAGTGGGCCCACTTTGGCCCTGATACTCCAAGTTGATGTGGGAGATCAGAGGTCCTTGTGCGTGGTGAATGACCAGCCCGTTGGGAACGCCAAGAGGAAGGTATGATGAGTATAACAGCTTGTTTTCCCTCAGTTAAGAAACCAAGGTTTATCGATCAGGAGAAAAGCACACAATGACGACTGAAGGTGATGCTTGCTAGTTTGCGACAGCTTCGGACAATTTATATATGGTGCCTCGTCCAAGCTTTGCTTGCTAGCTGCAATGCGGAACCTACACACAACACAACCAAGTACTTTGTTCCCAACTTGCGATGAGGTTGTCAATCTCACCGGTTTGCTTGAAACAAAGGTTATGAGCGTATCGATTGGAAAACAGTAAAATATGCGAGTAAAGTAAACAGTGCGAGTAAAGTAAACAGGTGATAGCAATATGATGGAAATAGGACCGGGGTCCACAGTTCACTAGTGGTGTCTCTCCATAAGATAAATAACACATGCTGGGTAAACAAATTACAGTTGGGCAATTGATAGAATAAAGATAAACGTGATATGTCAAGAAGATCACTATGAGATTTACTCTCGGCATTACAACAAAATACATAGACCGCCATCCAACTGCATCTATGACTAATAATCCACTTGTGGTGAATCAATCCGAGAACTCCACAAGTACTAAGTTGCGAACAACAGATAATTGCATTAAGCAAAGTGTGTAATGTAAACAAAGCATATGCCCTTGAGCATATGAATGTTGTTTTCTCCCTAGTAGCAATAGCACATCTACAACCTTAGAGGTTTCTGTCACTCCCCCAGGTTAAATAGAGGCATGAACCCACTATCGAGCATAAATACCCCCTCTTGGAGTCACTAGCAACTACTCGGCCAAGATAGCTACTAACAACGGAGAGCATGCAAGATCATAAACAACATAGAGATAACATAAGATAATATTCAGTACAGCAACTCAATCATAAACACCAATATTCATCGGATCCCAACAAACCAAACATGTAGAATTACATAACGGTGATCTCAATCATGTAGGGCAGCTCATGAGATCTAAACATGAAGCACATGGTGGAGAAGACAACCATCTAGCTACTGCTATGGACCCATAGTCCAAGGTAGACTACTCACTCATCGCTTCGGAGGCAAGCATGGCGATGAAGAAGACCTCCGGTGGCGATTCCCCTCTCCGGCAGGGTGCCAGGAAGAGCTTCTGGACCCTCCCGATCTTCGGGTCGATGGCGGCGGCGGATCGCGATGTGTTCTGGAAAATTGATCGGGTACTTAGGTTTTTTCCATCGGGGGGTCTTTATAGGCGAAGGGGCGATGTCAGAGGAGGACCCAGGCGGTCTCACACCATGGTGGCGCGGGCCAGGGGCTGGCCGCGCCACCTATGTGTGTGGGCCCCTGGTGGCCCCTCTCCTTCTCTCCTTCGGATCTTTGGAAGCTTCCGGGTAAAATAAGACTTCAGGAACTTGTTTCGTCCAATTCCAAGAATATTTCCTGTGTATCACTTCTGAAACACAAAAACAGTAGAAAACAGGGAACTGGCACTGTGGCAACTTGTTAATAGGTTAGTTCCAGAAAATGCATAAAAGTGCCACGAAGTGTAACGAAACAGTAGGCAAATGGTGTAAAAACAAGCACGGAGCATCAAAAATTATAGATACATTGGAGACGTATCAAGCATCCCCAAGCTTAACTCCTGCTCGTCCTCGAGTAGGTAAGTGATAACAAAAGAATAATTTTTGAGGTGACATGCACCTACACAATCTTGATCATATATGTAAGCATTTTTGAGCTGGGATCATAAGAACTTAAAACATGGGCATGAAGATATAATCATGACAATAAGAAACTTAGCAACCATGTTGTAAACATGCAAATGAACACAAACAAAAGATCATGAAAATGAAACAATGAAAGTCAAACGTGTGTTCAAATCATAAGGAAAACATACAAATGGTTTTCAGCTTGTCCTTCAAAGAGAGCAAAACATAAATGCATAGGACACCTTCAAGTTTAAGAGGGCGACTAGATACAAATAATTTGAGAACAAGTGAAACCAACAATATGAATCAATCAATGAAAACTTTGGGACAATGCACATTATACTAAGAATGACAACTATGCTCTCTTAATGGTGCATAAAGATAAAAGGTGGTGACTCAACATAAAAGTAAAAGAAAGGCCCTTCGCAGAGGGAAGTAGTGATTGCAAGTTTTATAACCTTCAAAAATTATGGTACTTACCGGCTTTGAGCTCTCATTGCCCCCATCATAAGCATCTTGAATGGTTAAAGTTAATGCAAGAACAATTATGATGCATATGCTTGACAAATCATAAGTTGAAAACCTCGTGCCCTGTGAATACGAGTACCCAAACCTCATGCTACTTTACTTAGAGTCCCAAGCAAGGCTCTTGTCATTGTAAGTATATGCATATCATTGAGAACCGCCAATGGGGTACCTCCGTGCCCGATGACATGGAACAAGCCCACACCAAAATGACAGGACAAGCAGACAATGAACACCTCAACATCTCTTTTATTTGCCATTTTGTTTAGCTTTTTATTGTGAGATGCGTCGTCGTATGTTCACCATGGGTATGCTGCAAATTTCCACCATGAATTATGCATGGCTTAGATTAGCGGCCCGGCGTTTCCCTAACACATATACAAACTCCATGATCCCCACAAGATTCCCAATTCATTTCACACCGCGGGCATCCATAAACAAAAGATCACGATATCAACTCAATTAAGAAGTGCAATGTTGAAAGCTTGCCCATGACTGCATGGCTGGGCTAGTCTCCAACTTACAACTTGCAAGCATAACAACTCAACATAAGAGACCACAATGTCAAATTTTTAAGAACAAGAAAAAGTAAAGTGTGCCTTCCGGTTCGTGAGAGCTTTACTGACCGAATTTCGCATAACACTGGTAAGAGTTTAATTTGAAGAGATAATAAAAGCAAGTCAAATTTACTTGGAATAGCAAATTGCTAGTAGGTATGTATGGTGGACACTTTGGAAAACTTTGGCTTTTAGGAGTTGGATGCACGAGTAGAGCTCATACTCAGTACAAGGCGAGGGCTAGCAAAAGACTGGGAGCGACCAACTAAGAGAGCAATAATGGCCATAATCATGCAAAGCGACAAAGCGACATTAAAAGAAGCATAAGATGGTATCAAAAGTCAAAAACTAAATTATCATGAAGGCTATTGGCAACTTTATAAGAGTCTAACATGTGTGAGCATGCGCCAAGTCAACCCAAATAAAGCATCAAGGAGAAAACCAAAATAATGCTTCCATACAATAAAAACAACGCATGATTTTTCAAAGGCTCATTAAGCAATCTCAGTTATTTGAGACAAGTCATGCTACAGCAAAACCACTAAGCATACTATCAAAAAGACATCAAGCATGACATGAAAAAGCCTAAGCCGCAGTCTACACAAGCTCCTTCTTGTACCACTATTTTGCATAAAGCTTTTTCTCTTTTCCAACACCATTTGAAATTTTTATAAACACCTCTTTTGATGAAAACCAATAAAGATCAGAGGCAAAAATACACCTTGATGAAAAGATATGACAAGGTCTGAACACAAATCAAGGCAAAAATGAAAACCAAAAGTAGTAGCGGAAAAAGAAGAACACCCGGTAAAATTGTAAGAATGAAAACCGGAGTGTTCTTGGCAAATGAAAACGAGAACATCTCCTCCAAAGGAAATTTGTTGGGGTCCAACCATTTATTGCATCAAACAAACAAACTAAACCAACTAAGAAAACTAAAACAACTGACGCTCCAAGAAAAACACATAGTGCATGAAGCAATAAAAATATAGTGTTTTGAAAGGTGACCTGATTTTTGCCGATGAAGAAGGGGTGCCTCGGGGGCATCCCCAAGCTTTGACGCTTGTACTTCTTGGATATTTCTTGGGGTGATGCATGGGCATCCCCAAGCTTGAGCTTTTGTCCATTCTTCAACTCATCTCATCATTCTCCAATCCCTACACTTGAAAACTTCCTTCATACAAAACTAAACACAATTCTATTAGCAACATTAGTGCAAGCATAACATATAATCAATCCTCCTTTGCTTCAGGTTTCAACTCAAAACCACCACATATAAAGCATATACTGCTGTAGCAGCTTCTCCAAAAGTTCCGTGATCAAAAGAACTCAAAAGAAAGCGATAAAGTGGCAAACACAAATATTGGCAGAAATCTGTCAAAACTGAACAGCTGACAAAGGTCGAATTTTTTAGGGGTTTTTTGTTGCTCAAATCAAAAAGTGTTCAACTAACGAAAGTTTGGATGTAACCTGGGGCATATGCACAAGAAATAGCAGGTCCAAAATATATACAGAGAATTTATATGAATTTTTACAGTGCAGCACCGAAAATAGTTTCAGGACAGCAACATCCCCAAATCTTTACCTCACTCGAATTAGAGGCTTCTCTTGGCACAACAATAAAATAAAAAGGATAAGGAGCGGTCATTACAGTAGTAATGACTTCCAAGACTCAAATAAAAGAAAAAGTGCTGAAAATAAAACAATGGGTTATCTCCCAAGAGTGCTTTTCTTTAACGCCTTTGAGCTAGGCGTAGAAAATTGCGAATCAAGTAACATCAAGTGATGAAGCATTAAGATCAACTGCAGAGGTCTTGTCAATAAGGCATTGTATTTCATCCACATAAGTTTTAGAAGACCCTTTGTGATCACGCTTTGGTTCACTACTTTCATCAAAAAGATTTTTAGGACAGATCCAGTCAAAATTGTTTTCGAAAGCTTCACACAATCCCAAGAGCTTGCAAGGTATAGGTATTTCGGCCCCTTCATCGTTTGTACTAATAACCTTTATAGGTGAACCGAGTTTATTAAAACGTTTAAGAACTTTTCTAGCTTCAATAACAACATCTTTAAATTCTAAGCGCAAAGCTTCCAAAATAAAAGCTTTCTTTTCGGGATCCTCAATTTCATGAAGCTTAAGGAACATGTATTGCATAAAAGGATTAATACTAGCAAACCTAGTTTCCAACATGTGAATCAAATAAGCAGAAGCAACTTCAATACTAGGGGCTAGCTCAACCAAAGACTTTTCCTCAACTTCCTCATGCATACTAATGTGATTAAAGAACTCCTCAATGTTACTTTTGCCAATAATTGAACCACTACCTACTAAGAGGTCCTCCATAACGAACTTAGGGAACAGCATGATGAACTAAAGTAAAGAAATAACAAACTACCAAGGATTCTAATTTTTTTGGGTTTTTGATATAAAACGATGCAGGTAAAATAAATAAAGTAAAGCAAAACAATAAAACAAAGTAAAGGATGTGCGTGCAAAAAACTCCCCTCGCAGAAGTCTTCCACTCTTCCCCGGCAACGGCGCCAGAAAAGAGGCTAATACTCCAAGTTGATGTGGGAGATCAGAGGTCCTTGTGCGTGGTGAATGACCAGCCCGTTGGGAACCCCAAGAGGAAGGTATGATGAGTATAGCAGCTTGTTTTTCCTCAGTTAAGAAACCAAGGTTTATCGATTAGGAGAAATGCAGACAATGACGACTGAAGGTGATGCTTGCTAGTTTGCGACAGCTTCGGACAATTTATATATGGCGCCTCATCCAAGCTTTGCTTGCTAGCTGCAACGCGGAACCTGCACACAACACAACCAAGTACTTTGTTCCCAACTTGCGATGAGGTTGTCAATCTCACCGGTTTGCTTGAAACAAAGGTTATGAGCGTATCGATTGGAAAACAGTAAAATATGCGAGTAAAGTAAACAGGTGATAGCAATATAATGGAAATAGGACCGGGGTCCATAGTTCACTAGTGGTGTCTCTCCATAAGATAAATAACACATGCTGGGTAAACAAATTACAGTTGGGCAATTGATAGAATAAAGATAAACGTGATATGTCAAGAAGATCACTATGAGATTTACTCTGGGCATTACAACAAAATACATAGATCGCCATCCAACTGCATCTATGACTAATAATCCACTTGTGGCGAATCAATCCGAGAACTCCACAAGTATTAAGTTGCGAACAACAGATAATTGCATTAAGCAAAGTGTGTAATGTAAACAAAGCATATGCCCTTGAGCATATGAATGTTGTTTTCTCCCTAGTAGCAATAGCACATCTACAACCTTAGAGGTTTTTGTCACTCCCCCAGGTTAAATAGAGGCATGAACCCACTATCGAGCATAAATACCCCTCTTGGAGTCACTAGCAACTACTCGGCCAAGATAGCTACTAACAACGGAGAGCATGCAAGATCATAAATAACATAGAGATAACATAAGATAATATTCAGTACAACAACTCAATCATAAACACCAATATTCATCGGATCCCAACAAACCAAACATGTAGAATTACATAACGGTGATCTCAATCATGTAGGGCAGCTCATGAGATCTAAATATGAAGCACATGGTGGAGAAGACAACCATATAGCTACTGCTATGGACCCATAGTCCAAGGTAGACTACTCACTCATTGCTCCGGAGGTAAGCATGGCGATGAAGAAGACCTCCGGTGGTGATTCCCCTCTCTGGCAGGGTGCCGGGAAGAGCTTCTGGACCCTCCCGATCTTCGGGTCGACAGCGGTGGCGGATCGCGATGTGTTCTGGAAAATTGATCGGGTACTTACATTTTTTTTCTGCCGGGGGGTCTTTATAGGCGAAGGGGCGATGTCAGAGGAGGACCCAGGCGGTCTCACACCATGGTGGCGCGGGCCAGGGGCTGGCCGCGCCACCTATGTGTGTGGGCCCCTGGTGGCCCCTCTCCTTCTCTCCTTCGGATCTCTGGAAGCTTCCGGGTAAAATAAGACTTCAGGAACTTGTTTCGTCCAATTCCGAGAATATTTCTTGTGTATCACTTCTGAAACACAAAAACAGCAGAAAACAGGGAAATGGCACTGTGGCAACTTGTTAATAGGTTAGTTCCAGAAAATGCATAAAAGTGCCACGAAGTGTAACGAAACAGTAGGCAAATGGTGTAAAAACAAGCATGGAGCATCAAAAATTATAGATACGTTGGAGACGTATCAGGCCCCACTCTGGAACCTTCTAGAACACTTTGGTACAATACTGATAAACTCCAAAACTTTTCCGGAATCCAAAAACCGCTTTCCTTTATATGAATCTTATTCTCCGGACCATTCCTGATGAGGACATCCCATCGATTGATACACCCGCTGCACCTACAGCGGAACACATACAAGGACCCATCACTCGAGCTCGTGCCAAGCAACTTAACTATCAGGTACTTTCGTTTCTTGGAACTCTTTCTCACATACATGAGAATATGATGCTGCCTAAATCAGATATGTTTGTTACTCTTAGGAATGATGGACCTAGCATGGATGAGAGGGACAAGCATTGGAGCATGATTGTGCATGGAGATGGCAGCAAGCGTTTGAGGATTGAAGAAGATGCCACGAGTGGAGATTTCAGAACTTTGAAGCCACCATAATGAGGGATGAAGACTTGGACGAAATATACAAAGAGCTACTTCATAATTTCATCCATAGATACATATGGTGCTGCGTCACTTCTATTTTTGGGCCAGGCCCATGTAATTTTCGCAGCAAATAAGACAGCCACTTTTAGGAGTCCGAATTTGAGGAGAAAAGGCCTGTTAGGGCTCCGTTCGACCACCCTATCCAAGGCTGGTCGCACCCCTACCTTTTCCTCCTCAAATACCCCCCGTAGCCGTCATTAGAACTTGGATTTTGTTTAGACTAAAAGTTAGCCATTGCTGCAACTACGAGCTCGACTTTTGAGGCCAATCGCCCAGAAGAAGACCGCCTATTCGGAATCCCACCTTTTGAATAAAGCATACATCTTTCAACCGCAATATCTTGATTGCAGTATTAGTTCTTACTTGTTCTCGATTTCAGGTAGGAATTAAGACCCTCGCTGGTCAGGCTGATCGTGCATCCGCAAGATCAGTAACTCCCGGAGATTGTCCTAGCGATTGCATTGGCGCACGAGCTTCGCACGTGTAGTCGGATCATCAAGCACGAACTCCACCCACCAAATCGACATATCAAGATCTCATCGAAAGATCGGACACCTTTGCCCTATCAAGTGGTATCAGATTTCAGGTTGCTCGGTGAGATTTACTGTTTTCGTAGTTTAGATTGCATCTGTGTTCATACCTATAAACCACGAAAAAGCCAAAAAATACAGTTAGGGTTTAGATCATCTCGTCCCATAAACCATCCGAGCCTTTGCATTGTCTTTTCAGTTTGCATCGTTGAATTTGTGTCTGCATCCGCGTGTCAAGTTGCTGGTCTTAGTGTCTGTTCCTTTAGAGTTTCGAGTTCGATTCACTATAGTCCCGCCGCCGCCACACGCTTGCACCACTGCTCCCCCATATCCTTCCACCACCACGCCATATACTTCCGCTACCGCCTTCACATAAGCTTTTGTTCGTTCTTCCCAATTTCATCCGTGCCTTTTTCAGAGTCCGTGAGTTCGTGAGTTAGGTCTCGGTCGGCAGTCAAGAGGAAGAAGAAGAGCAAAAAAAAAAGTCAACTCCGCATCCAAGTCGGGTTGACCCGTTCCTACTAGTGCATTCCGAATTCAGTCTGAATTTTGACAGTTCCGTCAGTTTTTTTGACGGTTTTCGACAGCAAACTTCAACAGGCCATAACTTTTGCATACGAACTCCGTTTTCGACGTGCGAGTACTCAAAATGTTGCTATCGAAAAGATCTATCTGACCACAACCACTATGTGTTGTGCGACACTCAGAACTCCCAAAAAAGGCCGAGAAGGCCGAGTTTTTGCCCTCCGAAGTTTCAGACCTGAAAATTCCTGCAGTTTTTCACTTATATCTTGCTTTTGAGCTGTTCCTTTCTGCTTGTTGGGCCACGCCGTGACTTTCTTAGTGTTCTCGGCTCGCGTCTCTAGCTCGGTATAGCCTAGGACTAGCACAGTACTGCGGTTGAGCATTCTTTCAGCTTTGCATTACTGTTTTGATACTTGCTATTTTTTTGCTACCATATAAGCCATCCTACAGCTCCACATATTTCTGCACGTGCTTTGTATCGACACCTGGTAATCGCTTGTGCAATTTTGGGAGTCGCTGTTCTTTGCTGGTTGCATATCACCTTCCTCCTGTTGGGTAAGAACTTGTAAGAGCTTTGTATACCGCTTGACGGATTACGCGTGATTCCACCATATTCCGTAGTGCATAGGTATATATATTTGTGCTTGCTTCCACGCTAACCATGACAGGAACCACGAAGGATGATGTCGATCCGGAGAAGATGACTAGTGCAGAGTTGCATGCCCACTTCACTCGGCTGTTGGTAGGCCGTGCACAAGATGTGGACACACGCTTGGGTGATGTTGATTCCAAGCTTTCTGATGCGATGGACAAGATGGCTGGTCTTGAGGCATCCTTCAACACCAAGCTCGACGCCCGGTTCCAGGAAGTCCTGGCCCGTTTACCACCACTGCCACGGCCGGCCGTCCCTGTACCACATGCTCGCCGCGTTCCTCTTACAGCTGCGGCAGCTGCTGCGGCCGCTACGGAGGCGGCCACCCAGGACGGATATGCTGCTGACGAGGGGGAAAACGAGTTCGAAGATGAAAACGAGCTCGACGAGGACGAGGTCCAACAACCTGCACCTGGCCGTCCGCGGCAATACAACCGCAACGCTCGTCCACCTCCGCGTCCGGTACGTGATGATGACCATGTGGCTAAGCTAAAATTAAATATTCCGCCATTTGAGGGAATCCTGATGCATATCTCACTTGGGAATTAGAAGTAGAGCAACGTTTTGCATGTTTACGCTACCCTGAGCATTTGCGTGTTAGTGCTGCTACATGTGAATTTACTGATTTTGCTTCTATCTGGTGGTCTGAATATTGTCGAGTCAATCATGCTAATATTCCTGCTACTTGGCTTGGTCTAAAACATGCCATGCGTACTCGTTTTGTACCTCCACATTATCAACGGGACTTGCTTAAGAAATTAACTCGTTTAGAACAAGGCAAAAATTCTGTACAAGAGTATTATCAAGAGTTACAAACAGGCATGATTCGTTGTGGTATTGTAGAGGATAATGAAGCTATGCTTGCACGTTTCTTTGGTGGTTTAAATAAGGAGATTCAGCATATTTTAGACTATAAGGAGTACAACACTATTACTCGTTTATTTCACCTTGCTTGCAAAGCTGAACTTGAAGTGCAGGATCGTCAACCATCGTGGAGAAGAGCTAATAATTCTGCAGGTCGTACTTCTTCATGGTCTGCGCGCCCATCAGCGCCACCTTCTCGTGGGGAAGCACCAGGTCCTTCCACCTCCAGGTATACCACGCCGACATCAAGAACGCCACCTGCTCCTGCTCCATCACCATCTGCTGGTCCGACACGGAGTTCTTCTTCCATGGCCTCCACGGGGAAGACTCGCGATATTCAATGTCGCAAATGCTTTGGGTTTGGTCACATTGAAAAAGAATGCAGAACCAAATGTGTGATGGTAGTGCTTGAAGATGGCGAATATGACTCTGCAAGTGATTTTGATGATGATACATTGGCACTTATTGCTGCACGTGATGGTGCCAATTCTGATTCTGACAAGGAGATGGAGGTCATGGGAGCTGAAACTGCTGATCAATACAAGAGTTTAGTTGCACAGCGTGTCTTGAGTGTGCAATTGAGCAAAGCTGAGCATGATCAACGCCACAACTTGTTTCAAACAAGAGGCGTTGTTAAGGAGAGAGCTATCCGGATCATCATTGATGGAGGGAGTTGTAACAATCTGGCTAGTATTGACATGGTGGAGAAGCTTGCTCTACCCACACGACAACGACCTCATCCTTATTACATTCAATGGTTTGAGAGCTCCCGTAAGCTCAAGGTAACAAGAACTGCACGCGTGCATTTTACTATTGGTACTTATTCAGATTTTGTTGATTGTGATGTTGTACCTATGCAAGCTTGTTCTTTGTTACTTGGTAGACCCTGGCAATTTGATAGAGAATCTGTACATAATGGTAAAACAAATCAGTATTCTCTTACACATGCTGGCAAGAAAATTGGACTTAAACCCATGACTCCGGAACAAATTTTGAAGGATGATCTTGCTAGAGCTAGTAGATTAAAAAACGAGGACAAACATAAGAGTGAGAATCAGATTATTGCTGCAGATTTTGTACCACCTAAGCATTCTTCTAAATCTGATTTTCACCATGCTACTGAAATTCGTTTGAAGAATCCTTGTTTACTTGCTAGCAAATCTGATCTTGCTGAAATTGATGTCAATATTACTCCATGCTATGCCATTATTTGCAAAGAAGTACTGTTTTCATTTGAGGATATGCCTCCTTCTTTGCCACCTGCGGTTGCTAACCTTTTGCAGGAATACATGGATGTTTTTCCACAAGATGTTCCACCTGGACTTCCACCTATTCGTGGAATAGAACACCAAATTGATTTGATTCCAGGAGCTTCGCTGCCCAACCGTGCGCCATATCGCACCAATCCTGAAGAAACAAAAGAGATACAACGACAAATCCAGAGTTTATTGGACAAAGGTTATATTCGTGAGTCTCTTAGTCCATGCGCTGTTCCTATTATTTTAGTGCCTAAGAAAGATGGTTCTTCGCGCATGTGTACTGATTGTCGAGCTATTAATAATATTACCATTCGATATCGTCACCCTATACCTCGTTTGGATGACATGCTAGATGAGTTGAGTGGTTCTATTATGTTCTCTAAAGTTGATTTGCGTAGTGGTTACCACCAAATTCGTATGCAATTAGGAGATGAATGGAAAACAGCTTTTAAAACTAAGTTCGGTTTATATGAGTGGTTAGTAATGCCGTTTGGTTTAACTAATGCACCTAGTACCTTTATGAGACTGATGAACGAAGTTTTACGTGCTTTTATTGGTCTTTTGTGGTGGTATATTTTGATGACATTCTCATATATAGCAAATCTTTAGAGGACCATTTGGATCATTTACGTGCTGTTTTCAATGCTTTACGTGATGCACGTTTGTATGGTAATCTTGAGAAGTGCACCTTTTGCACAAATAGAGTTGCTTTTCTTGGTTATGTTGTTACAGAACAGGGAATTGAAGTTGATCCAGCCAAGATTGAAGCTATTGAGAATTGGCCGCAGCCCAAGACGGTCACACAAGTGAGGAGTTTTCTTGGTTTGTCTCGCTGGGTTTTATAGGCGCTTTGTCAAAGATTTTGGTTCTATTGTTGCACCATTGAATGAGCTCACCAAGAAGGATGTGCCCTTTGTTTGGGGCGATGCACAACAAGAGGCCTTCATGATACTGAAAGATAAGTTAACACATGCTCCATTACTCCAACTTCCTGATTTTAATAAGACGTTTGAACTTGAATGTGATGCTGGTGGAATTGGTTTGGGAGGTGTGTTATTACAAGAGGGCAAACCTGTAGCATATTTTAGTGAAAAAATGAGTGGGCCTAGTCTGAACTATTCTACTTATGATAAAGAATTATATGCGCTGGTTCGGACATTAGAAACTTGGCAACATTATTTATGGCCTAAAGAATTTGTTATACATTCTGATCATGAATCTTTGAAGCATATTCGTAGTCAAGCAAAACTGAATCGTCGACATGCAAAGTGGGTTGAATTTATTGAGTCTTTTCCTTATGTTATCAAACACAAAAAGGGTAAAGATAATGTTATTGCTGATGCTTTGTCGCGCCGTTATACTATGCTATCTCAGCTTGACTTCAAAATTTTTGGGTTGGAAACTATCAAGGCACAATACTTGCATGATGCTGAATTTAAAGATGTGTTGCAGAATTGTAAAGATGGTAGAACATGGAACAAATTCGTCCTTAATGATGGATTTGTGTTCCGTGCTAACAAACTATGCATCCCAGATGGTTCCGTTCGTCTTTTGTTGTTACAGGAGGCGCATGGAGGAGGATTAATGGGACACTTTGGTGTCAAAAAGACGGAGGATGTTCTTGCTGCACACTTCTTTTGGCCACGCATGCGGCGAGATGTTGAGAGATTCGTGGCACGCTGCACTACTTGTCAAAAAGCTAAGTCTCGCCTTAATCCACATGGTTTATATATGCCTCTTCCTGTTCCTAGTGTTCCTTGGGAGGATATTTCGATGGACTTTGTTTTGGGATTACCTCGTACACAGCAGGGGAGGGATAGTATTTTTGTTGTTGTGGATCGGTTTTCTAAGATGGCACACTTTATTCCTTGTCACAAGACCGATGATGCTGCGCACATTGCTGATTTGTTCTTTCGTGATATCGTTCGTTTGCATGGTGTGCCAAATACTATTATTTCTGATCGTGATACTAAATTTCTTAGCCACTTTTGGAGATGTTTATGGGCTAAGTTGGGGACTAAGTTGCTGTTTAGTACTACATGTCATCCCCAAACTGATGGACAAACTGAAGTAGTTAATAGAACTTTATCTACCATGTTGCGGGCTATTTTAAAGAAGAACTTAAAATTGTGGGAAGAGTGTTTACCTCATATTGAATTTGCTTATAATCGTTCGCTGCATTCTACCACAAAGATGAGCCCTTTTGAGATTGTCTATGGTTTTGTTCCACGTGCACCTATTGATTTGTTGCCTTTACCATCTTCAGTGCAAAATAATTTTGATGCTACACAGCGTGCTGAATTGATTTTGAAATTGCATGCAACTACTAAAGACAACATAGAACGCATGAATGTTAAGTATAAAGTTGCTGGGGATAGAGGACGCAAGCATGTTGTGTTTGAGGTTGGAGATCTTGTTTGGTTGCATTTGCGCAAAGATCGTTTTCCTAATTTGCGCAAGTCTAAGTTAATGCCACGTGCGGATGGTCCTTTTAAGGTGATAGAGAAAATCAATGATAATGCATATAAACTTGAGCTTCCTGCAGATTTTGGTACGGTAAGTCCTACATTTAACATTGCAGATTTAAAGCCTTACTTCGGTGAAGAAGATGAGGTTGCGTCGAGGACGACTTCAATTCAAGAAGGGGAGCATGATGAGGACATCCCATCGATTGATACACCCGCTGCACCTACAGCGGAACACATACAAGGACCCATCACTCGAGCTCGTGCCAAGCAACTTAACTATCAGGTACTTTCGTTTCTTGGAACTCTTTCTCACATACATGAGAATATGATGCTGCCTAAATCAGATATGTTTGTTACTCTTAGGAATGATGGACCTAGCATGGATGAGAGGGACAAGCATTGGAGCATGATCGTGCATGGAGATGGCAGCAAGCGTTTGAGGATTGAAGAAGATGCCACGAGTGGAGATTTCAGAACTTTGAAGCCACCATAATGAGGGATGAAGACTTGGACAAAATATACAAAGAGCTACTTCATAATTTCGTCCATAGATACATATGGTGCTGCGTCACTTCTATTTTTGGGCCAGGCCCATGTAATTTTCGCAGCAAATAAGACAGCCACTTTTAGGAGTCCGAATTTGAGGAGAAAAGGCCTGTTAGGGCTCCGTTTGACCACCCTATCCAAGGCTGGTCGCACCCCTACCTTTTCCTCCTCAAATACCCCCCGTAGCCGTCATTAGAACTTGGACTTTGTTTAGACTAAAAGTTAGCCATTGCTGCAACTACGAGCTCGACTTTTGAGGCCAATCGCCCAGAAGAAGACCGCCTATTCGGAATCCCACCTTTTGAATAAAGCATACATCTTTCAACCGCAATATCTTGATTGCAGTATTAGTTCTTACTTGTTCTCGATTTCAGGTAGGAATTAAGACCCTCGCTGGTCAGGCTGATCGTGCATCCGCAAGATCAGTAACTCCCGGAGATTGTCCTAGCGATTGCATTGGCGCACGAGCTTCGCACGTGTAGTCGGATCGTCAAGCACGAACTCCACCCACCAAATCGACATATCAAGATCTCATCGAAAGATCGGACACCTTTGCACTATCAATTCTGGAACCTCTCGTGATGTCTGGGATCTCATCTGAGACTCCAAACAAAAACTCAATAACCAATTATCCATTCTATCCTACACGTTAAGTGTGTGACCCTACGGGTTTGAGAATATGCAGACATAATCTTCTATCAATAATCAATAGCGGGATCTGGAAACCCATATTAACTCCCACATATTCATCGATGATCATATCGGATGAACCACGATGCCAGGATTCAATTAATCCCGTATATGTATTCCCTTCGTCTCGCGATATTTTACTTGCCCGAGATCCGATCATCGGTATCGACATACCTAGTTCAATCTTGTTCACAACAAGTACTTTACTCATTCCATAATCCGATATCACTTTTTGATTAAATCCTTAACCACATGCTTGTAAGCGGTGTTGATAACGATTACCGAGTGGGCCCGAAGTATATCTCTCCGACTTCGGAGGGACAAATTCCATCTCGATACATACAACCCAACAAGTACTTTCCGATCACCTGAGAGACACCTTTATGATCACCCTTTCATAGCATGACGTTTGATGACCTCAAAGCTCTCTTCTGGCACTAGGGAGTTGCATTATCTCATGGTCTAAGGAATACAATACTTGACATAGGAAAAAGCTTCGCAAAGATGAATACAATGACACGATCTAATTGTTGTGCTTTATTTGGGTCTGTCCATCACATCATTCTCCTAATGGCATAATCTCATTATTAATTGACAACTCATGTCTATGGTTAGGAAACCTTAACCATCATTAATCAATGAGCTAGTCCATAGAGGCGTACTAGGGACACGGTGTTGTTCATAAACCACACAAGTATTAAGGTTTCCACTTAATACAATTCTAGCATGGAATATAAACATTATCATGAACAAGAAATATGATAATAACAATATTATTATTGCCTCTAAGGCATATTTCCTTCAAGTCGAACCACCAACTGCATCCTCCTCGGCATCAACTTGAGCTTCTCCAACATCTGTCTCCATTTGTCTTCAAACCCAACAAAGAGATCATCTTGAAAAGTTAAGACAACATAGAATTGCAAACTTTAATATTGAAGATGGAATCATTGCAAATTAGCCAAATATTTGAGGATAGGGAACCAAAAATCTCCCACCCATTCAACATAATATTTGAACCAATGTTCGACAAAATTAAGAGCTATAAATCATCAAAGGAATTTGGTGTTCCAGACCATCTAGGAGCCTCTCTAACGCATCCTCAAGCAAAGTTAGCAAGTGGACACTCAGAAATCAAATGCCCAACTATTTCTACTTTGCACAGAACTTACAACCAAGATCTACCGGCTACCCTTTGGCTTTAAGATCCGCTTTTTCTTGGATCCTACCCCGGAAACACATCCACACAAAGTTTTTCACCTTTAGAGGCATTTTCGCTTTTCACAACATGTTTATAGCTTTATTCTGGACCCCGGATTGGGTATCTCTTGATAAAGTGATTTAGATGTGTATTGGCATCCTTTGAACTAGTAACCTACATCTTTCTCATACAAAGGCTAAAATTATTGAACGTATCATTTAGATCGCCTCATTTCGCGAGTGCATAAGGGCCAAAGGAGCGTCGGAAGGTCGATCTCATCCCACCTTGGCTCTTGTTGGTCGCAACATGCAAAGATGGTAGGATAGGTATTTTTCAAAGGCATCCGTCTGTGCCAATTGCCAAATATCTACCCAAAAATGAGTTTTACTATCATCACCAACATGGTAAGCAAGCCCACACCAAACACATCTTTAGTGGCATGCAAACCCTTCCCGAATTGTGTAGTCCTCGCGCTGTCTAATTGACAGAAACAATATTTTCTCTGAAGAATCTACAATTCATGTAGTTATCCCCTCTTTTCAGCTTCACAATACATTTGGCCAACACATAAAAAATCACCATCTAGTTTCAACAAACCCCATTTCTCTAAAGGTTATTGGTCTGCACATGTCCAACCATCTAACCATGTTATTATCACCAAAGCATTCCCCATTAAAATTTTGCTATTGCCATATCCATATTATAGTGAGTCATTTCCTGTAGGAGAGAGAATCACATGGTGAACATGTGTATGTTGGTAGGAATTAATCAACATTTTTTCTGCTGCTGCCATCCACCCAACCGTTTTGTCACTTTGATTGGCAAAAACTCAATGTCCCTGTTTTTTATTTGACACCCAAATATTTCATCAAGCGATCCAATCTTGCAATTGAAGAGATTGTCCACTCACCGTTCTTCTTTTTTATACCAAAAAACGAATATTTCACTCTTCTAAAAATTGATTTTGAAACCAGACATAAGTGGCGAAGCCAACATGTGAGGGTTGGGTTCAAATGAACCCAACTGCTACTTAGCACCTTATAGACTTATAGCACTTAGCTTGACCATGTAGTCTTGGATGGATGAACCCCACGCTAAATTCTACCGGCTTTGCCCCTGCCCGACATAGCTTCGTAGCAGTATAGGAGAAACTTCATGGTAGCAATTGACTCATCAATCACATCAAGGAAAAGGACTGTGTCATTTGCATATTGTAGGATGCCCAATGATTTGATAACACCAATAGAACCAAATGAACTTTTTTTTGTTGAAATGACTTTAGAGCATCTATAGCAGAGCCCTTAAAACACTGACCCGTAAACCCCGAGTTCATGGCACCAAACTTGCATTTTACGATTCTGAAATCCACGGCGCAGATCAGTACCCGTACTCGGAACCGTAAATAGGAATATTCGTTTTTAAGGGCTGGGTTTACGATCACTAATCGACGCCGCGGCGAGAACTGAACCCATAAAATTGTGAAATTAGGTAAAACCTCCAATATTTGGCATACAACATTCAAAATAACAACAAGCCACATAGTTCAATAGTTCCGCAAATCTTTGTCATATTTTAAAAAAAAGAGACCACCACCGCCGAATCATGAAGTTCATGCAAAGAAAATGTTGCCTTCACCACCACCATTTCCTTTGTCGACACCTCCTCCATGTGCTCCACCGGCACAACCACCATGTCCTCCACCAGCACTGCCACCACCACCAAGACCGGCACCTCTATGTTGAAGACGCTCTTACCTCCTCCTCTCCATGATCTCCTCTCTTCGTATATCCAACAACTCTCAAGTGAAGGCATCCATGGTGCTCAGATCCATCATCATCATCCTATTTTCGTTGGTGATGAGCTCCATCATTGCCTTCCTCTCCTCTAGTGCGTGTCTTCTCTCCTCCATAGCAGCCTTGTGGTTGTCATCCTCCCGGATTGCCTCCCACCTAGCTTGGTTGATGGCATTTTTCTTGTCGGCCATGACCATCTTGGCTTGCAATGCCTTGTCCATGTATACCTCCTTGGACTTGACCATCTCCTCAATCTTCTTGCTCAAATTTTCGGCTTTGGCCTCAAGCTTGATCCTCTCCTTGGCCTTCTTGTTCCCCTTCAGTTTATCCTTGCTTCTTCCTCCATTGTCATCCCCACTATCATCCAACTCTAGCAATGCTCCTTTCTTCAGTTTTATCTCTTGGTCCATTGCCTTCCAATTCGGGAAATGCTCAAGAATCATGTAGCAATGTTGAAGCACAATGGCTTTCCTTTGGATCTCGCCATTGCTTTGTACCTCTCCATTGCAACATGTTCCTTCATTCATCAAAACATGATGCAATTCAATCAAAAAATGCATTCACGAAAAGCATTCACATAATCCATTCACAAAATGTGTCATGCTATACTCACATAGTCATAAATGACAATGCCACTTGGAGGTGCATTCCGAACTTGCTCCAATGCTCCACACCAACAGCTACAAGAAGCTTTGATCGCATCCCACTGGCCTTGTAGAGAATGGTATGAACGAGTCACCGGTGTTGCAACTCGAGGCATGAGCTTGTAAAACTTGTCTTCGATGCATTGCCAATACCCGCTTGCCGATTTAATCATTCTCGGTCACCGAATCTATGGTCACACCCGACCATGCCCACACCAAGCAAGTGTCTTCGATCTCAGTATAGTTTATCGTTCTCTTCTTCCTCTTCTTGGGGGGTCCATCAAAGACCCCATCCTCAATCTTCTCAAGCTCATCGTCACCTTCCTCCTCCTCTCCTTCCTCCTCCATGTCCTCACCATCACCGTAGGAATCAAGCGGTGAGGAGGAGATGTCAACTTCATTCCTATTTAGAAGCTCGACGAAAGAGGTAGGAACTCCATTTGCATCATTGCTACATTGCAAAATTGTGCATATTCATATCGACCGAACTTGATCCCCTCTACAAAATTGAATTTTTTTATTTCATACCTATTGGGCATATCGTCAAACACGTTGGCCACGGCAATGTCGTCGACGAGCGGCGCGTCGACAACGTCCGGCTCCAGAGCCACGGGAGGAAGGGTCGTGCGCTTCACGGGCTGCTTCTTCTTCATGCCATCTCCCGTCGGACTCCGCGGTGCCTTCGGCCGCACTCAGGACACCAGCATAGACTTCACCCGAGGTGCCCGCGACGCGGCGGTAGGCGGGGCGACGACAGGAGGAGCAGGCGGTGCTACTGCGGTGGCAACACCGGTGATGAGGTGCGTGCCCGCGCGCTTCCTCTTCTTGACGATGGTGGAGCCCGACGGAGCCGCCAACATGGCGGGAGCCGCCATTTGAGGTCTCGAGGACTGGCCGGCCGCTGGCAGGACCTCAGATGGGTCCATACCATCGATTCCGATGGGGGGCAGGGCCAGAGTCAAGCAAGAAGGCAGAATCAGCGGCGGCGGTGGGCGCGGGAAGAGGCAGGAGCTGAAATATCCCGCCCGCCAACCACCGGATGGGATAGGTGGCCCCTCGGTTCGCCCCTTCGGCCCGATGATGTCCAGTTCCGCGCGTGGTCCATAACTTTTTTTTGAGGTTTTACCCGTTTACAGTCACTAATCGGCGCCCAAAATCGAACAAGGTTTTAAATGCTCGGTTAGGAATACTCTAACGCATTCATTTAGAGGTTTTCAATTCTTGGGATATTTTATATACACGTTGTTTTATTCATGCGTGCTCCCTATTCCTATATTTTTAATTTAAACCTCTAACTTCCTTCATTTTCTCAACACGGCCATATGCCAATCCACGCACGCCGCCGCTAAAATCCCGTGCGTAACACGGCAGCAAAATGACCTTGTTAACCCTCTCCGTTATGCGGCGGTGACCTAATCGACGGAGGGTATTTTCGTCCTCAACGCATCCAAAACCCTAGCCCGCCGATTTATATAAGTAGCGAGCCAGTCGAAACCCCATCCATCTCCAGCCGCCGCCATGTCGAAGCGAGGTAGACCTTCCTCCCAGATCGATTCTCACCTCGCGTCGCGATCTCGTATATCTCTCTACTGACTGCTCTCCGTGTTGTTTGATCTGATCCAGGGAGGGGAGGCTCCGCGGGGAACAAGTTCCGGATGTCGCTGGGTCTGCCGGTGGCGGCGACGGTGAACTGCGCCGACAACACCGGCGCCAAGAACCTCTACATCATCTCCGTCAAGGGCATCAAGGGCCGCCTCAACCGTCTCCCGTCCGCCTGCATCGGCGACATGGTCATGGCCACAGTCAAGAAGGGGAAGCCCGATCTGCGTAAGAAGGTGATGCCCGCCGTCATCATCCGCCAGCGCAAGCCGTGGCGCCGCAAGGACGGCGTCTTCATGTACTTCGAAGGTAATAAGCCAGATCCCCTCTCTCCTGCTACCATCTCTCAGTAGTGACTGAAATTTACATCTGGAGTTTAGTCATGAACGCAGAATCGTAATTCCATATGTTCAGATTATTCCCTTGTAGTATATCTATTTTGACATATATATAGAAGACATTCTCTGATGAAAATTAACTCTGTTATGGCTGGACTTTCTCTCGTTAGATTTAGTCCCCTGTTACCATCCCTGCGTATCTTGTATGATGGATCTATTGCTACTGTTGTGTTAGTCATTATATGATTTATATGACGGGTCTTTATTGGAACACTTGGTTTGTAGAATTGTTATTTCTTTATGTGCTCCTTGTTATTTACTTCGAAATTGCTTGGCTGCAACCATCTCGATGTGAGTTCCTCTTAAGTTCAGCATAGCATGCCTCCTGCTGCAGCTGTTCAATTTATTTTTGTTCATTTTTTTCTTTGCACACGACATTGGATAGTTTATAAAATAGATATTGACGTGGGGACATCCGAGTCCTTCTGCCTGATAAGGAGCAAACCCTCGATGTTTGTATATTCCTCGGCAAACGTCAGAAAGTAAGCTGTTGGATGTTGAGATCTCTCTGGAATTTCTGCATTTGATGGTGGTCTCATATCTCATCACCCTTGATAGCGGCGTCGCTGCAGTTAAACTTTGGGATTTGCCATGAGACAATCATTAAAATCCTCCACAATTTATTTTTTCGCACCTTTTTCTGTATGTATTTTTTATCTGACGGTAGGGCATCCAAGTCCTTCAGCTTTAATTTGAGCAAACATTCCATGTTTGTATATTCCTAAGCAAACGTCACAAATTGAGCTTTTTGATGTTGAGGTTTCCCCATAGGAATTACTCCATCAGTAGGCAGCCTCATATTCCATCGCCCTTGGTAGCAGCGTTGTTGCAGTGAATCTTTGGGACTTGCCATGAGGCAAACATCTTATATTTTTTGCAGTACTCATTTTGAATTATTACCTAGATCTTGTTATCTGTGTGATGGAAGAACATCCGAGTCCTTCTGCTTTCTTTGGAGCAAACTTCATGTTTGTATATTCCTTAGCAAACATCACAAATTGAGCCTTTTGATGTTGAGGTTCCCCATGGGGATTCCTCCGTTAGTATGCAGCCTCATATTCCATCGCCCTTGGTAGCAGCGTTGTTGCATTGAAACTTTGGGAC
Organism: Dactylis glomerata; assembly: GCA_007115705.1. NCBI lineage: Eukaryota > Viridiplantae > Streptophyta > Magnoliopsida > Poales > Poaceae > Dactylis > Dactylis glomerata. The sequence goes on from QXEO01000762.1 coordinate 87,546, forward strand.
TTGCCATGAGGCGAATATCTGTTATTGAATCTCATTTTAAACATGTATTAGACCTTGTGAATAGATTGCAATTGTCAACCCATTTTCTTTGTGTCTATCAAATCTTTTTCTGTGATGGGAGGACATCCGAGTTCTCTAGCTTTATGTGGAGCGAACTTACCATGTTTGTATATTCCCAAGCAAACGTCACAAAGTAACCCTGACGATGTTGAGATTTTCCTCTGGAATTCCTCCATCAGAAGGCCTTCTCATATTCCATTGCCCTTGGTAGCAGCGTTGCTGCATTGAAACTTTGGGACTTGCCATGAGACGAACATACATTGTCTTTGTTTTTTTATTCTTTCTACAGAGATGTACTGTGATGGAAGGCCATCCGAGTCCTTTTGTGTTTATTATGGAGCAAACCTTTCATGTTTGTAGATTCCTAACCAAACATCACAAAGTAATCCTTCTGATGTTGAGATATATTCTCCATCAGAAGGTGTTTTCATATTCCATTGCCCTTGGTAGCAGCGTCGCTGCATTGAAACTTTGGGACTTGCCATGAGACAAACATTTACTCTAGATTTCTCCTGTAGGTTGTTTTGGTCGAACCTAGCATTTTATTATTTGTTATTAAGATTATCACTCTTAACTGATCAGTGGTTGCACATTGCAGATAATGCTGGAGTGATTGTCAATCCCAAGGGTGAGATGAAAGGATCTGCTATCACTGGACCTGTTGGAAAGGAGTGTGCTGACCTTTGGCCCAGGATCGCCAGCAACGCAAATGCCATTGTCTGAGAGCTTTGTTTGAAGTTGTTAGGCTGCTATATGTTGTCAGTGTCGGTTGTAACAGTGTTGCCATGGATGTTATGGAGCTCTATTGCTCCATTTTGTTTTGACATCAGTTTTCTAATGAACAGAAATTACATAACCTGTCTTGCCATTGGAATTGTAGCTTCGTGTCTGTATCTGCAAATTGTGGTGATGTGAGCTTCCGGAGCCCGGGGAGCAAGTCTGACATGATTTTGCCCACGGCTGGAAAAAATGATTTTGGTTGCTTTTCCTACTACTGTAGGAAGATTTGCACTCTATGCGCACAAGTGGAATTCAGGGGCTGTATTTTTGGGCAGTGTGGGTGATTTGTAAGAGTGGTTAAATAAAATTGTGGAGATGTTCTCTACTATCCCAAGTGCTTACATAGGTTTTTTGCTTCAGCCATTGTTCTGTAATTTATGCTCGTTGATTAGTGATGTTTAAGCTCATGAAACCACTGAAGGAGAGCAGGCATTTCAGATTTTAATTACTGTGGAGTACTACTATTTACAATAATCTGTTTCGTAGAAATAATGTTTAATCAACAGATAAAATAATGTTTCTAGAATGTAAAGCTAAGCTCAGATGATTTTCTTTTAAAAGCCGGTCTCTCCTGCGGAAGGGAGGGGTTGGTTCAAGCTAGGCTCGGATGATCTTTTAAAACCTGGTCTCTCTTGGGGAAGGAGGTATAATGAATTAGGTTAATATTTTTTATGCCCTTAATTTCATCTACCTTTTAGTGTCGTGCTTACATCTGGTGAAGGAGGTCCATACTGCACTCTCAGAAATTGAATCATTGAGGTTGCCAAAGAAACGTGCCGAACCAATAAGATGTTCTGAGCCTTGTAGTGTGTTTCTTCTTTACTTCAGTATAAAATGTAACTGTAGAAACGTGCCGAACCAATAAGATGTTCTGAGCCTTGTAGTGTGTTTCTTCTTTACTTCAGTATAAAATGTCTAGCTGTATCTTTTCTTTGGCAACCTCAAGCTTGGTACCAGACTGATTTCGAGACTGGAGTCTTATGACACGCAAGAAGAGCAGTTTCACACAATGAAGGTGTCGAAAATGCCTTGGATGCGGAGATGTTCTGAACCTTGCGGTCCCGGACAAATTAGATGTTCTGAACCTTGCAGCTTCTGCACTTCTGTATTATAGCACCATGTACTGTCTGTTCATTTTGTACTTGAGTAAAAAAATGCCTAACTGTATATTTTCTTTGGCAACCTCTAAAGCTTGGTAAAAGACTGATTTCGTCAGTAAAATGTCTAACTGTATCTTTTCTCTGGCAACCTCTTAAGCTTGGTACAAGACTGATTTCGAGACTGGAGTCTTATGACACGCAAGAAGAGCAGTTTCAGACAATGAAGGTGTACAAAATGCCTTGGATGCGGAGAAAGGTACACATACGTATCTACAGGCCCTAAGCTCTTACTACAAGCCGCAATAAGCCTTCTCAAATCTGAAGAATGTCGTTGTCACGCAGCAATTTGATTAAACAATCTGCAAACTAGTATTTCTATCAGTAGCATTTTTACATGACTCTTCCCTAGCTTCACCCTTCTGCTCGGCCTCATTTACATCAGATAAAAGTTTAGCAGCTCGAGCAGGATATTTTGCCTGTCATATCTCTAAAACAAATTTACATAATTTCTTCAAATCTTGACAATGCTTTCACAGTTTCGGGTACAGCTGGGGTGCCTGGCTGTGGACTATAGCTACCCCAGCAGAGAAGCACTGCAAGGGCGAGACAAGGGTCGAGTCGAAGTAGAGGATGTACAGGCCCTCCGTGACGTTCACCAGCCTCAGCGCCCGCTCGTTACTCCTCACGCCCTGAAAGCAGACGAAAGAGAGACATGAACAAAATATACAGCATAAACCACTTCGAAAATCTAATTAGAACAGCAGTGTATCTTTTGCAGGAAATTGTTCTTACCGTCTGTGACAACTCTACTGATTTGCTGTCCTTTGCCGCTGCCTGAGGTGATGATGATGCTCCGCTGTCGTTGTATAACACTCTGATGGGGCAACCATAATCCCATCCGCCGCAGTCGCAGCGACCGCCAGACCTCCATCTCTCGATGAGCCCCGACGGGCCACCGTTCCTGGAAGCCACGCCGCCGTGGTACCCTTGGGGAACAATGGTACTTATGCATCTTGCATTCTTATTCTGAACACTGCAATCTTCACTGTCCTCTGAATGAGCCCTCTCAAGGAACTTCAGGCCCCAGCCACCAAGAGCAGGTTCTTCCAGGCATCCATGCCGTTGTTCTCTCACCACGATCGCCGCTATCTCCTGATTGGTCGGCAGATCATCGGCGGTCAGGCTCACCAATCCTGACTCCCCAGCACTGCCCAGCTCGCCTTCAACCATTTCTCCACGCAAGTCGTCGAACTGTTGCAGGGGTGATTTGACAAACCTCCCCCAGGCATGTTTCGGACTAGAGAAAGCATTGGGCGATCTCATGATTTCTGCCACTCTCTTGACTAGCCGCTTGCCTTTTGGTATACTGTAGGTGCTATGCATCTGCCTCAGGTAGTCATCAGGAGAACCATACATGATAAACTCAGTTTCTACAGAACTTGACTTATCTGAGCTCAGAAGTATAGAACTTGCCACCTTCATCTTACCAACTAGTTTCGACACATTGTTTGAGTTCCCCATCCAGTCCTTCTTCCCTTGCTCCCCGGAGTGAAACAAGTAAACATAGTCGACGGCTTTGTTATTGTCTGGTGACCTGATAGGGCTTGCAGTGTACGCTGCCATAGGATCGTCCAGCGACAGTTCAAAGTGAGGGAGCCCATCTTTCCATATGCAGTGTAGAAGACCTGCACTAAGAGATGATGATGGTGGGTATGAGGACAGGACATGCTGATTTGAGCTCATATGGGCCGTATCTGAGCAGGAAGGCGCCATCCCCTCGTGCATGTTGAGCTCGGTGGTGCTTTTCTTCAGTGGAGATGCCCCGGGGGAGGACAATTCCCATGTCTCCGGAGATATAAGCTTCAATATCTCTGACTGTGTTATGTTATTGGATCGTGACCTCGTCTTCCTCATTTTAGCTCCAGGAAGGAAGAACGATGGGCTCTTCGGTCTTGTCTTCGCATTCACCAGTGCATGTAAAGAGTCCAGCATCATCTTCTCTGAAGGACCAAGAGTTACATCCCCCGTGCTAGTTCCATCGCTAATTAAGTCGTCAAGATCACTAACATTGTGGGTTCTTGTTGGGTGCCTCAGGCTTCTTATTAGAAACTCCAAGATCATCATCTTCGCAGGAAGCGTTGGGAGCAGGTCTGAACAAGGCTCATCGCCTTCGCAAGAACATGGTGACTTGCGACATGACTGGCAGCTCCTGCTTTTCTTCTCATCTGATGGCCATGGCTGCCTGTAGTTTACCAGAACCAAGTCAGACTGAACCTCAGGTGCAGCAACGGTCAGGTGTTGATGATGGTCTTCAGACCTTCCACTGAACTCAGGTGTGGTGCTGCTGTCGTCATGTAATCCGTTTCTCCTTTCCAAGTAGACAAGTGCCATCTTTCACCCAACTAAAAATCTAGTGAATGCTGCAAAATAAATCTTGATCACCTGCACAACAGAAACATCACATACATGTTCAGTTCACAAATCGAAGTGCAGTTGACAAAATTATCAGTAAAATTGACAAACGAAGTGCGGCATGACCTTCCTTTTTTGCGAAAAGGAAGGTCATGCTGGAATCCTGCTATGCTATCTCTGTTGACAGACAAACAGTTTCCGAATATCGGTGCCGCATAAGAAAGTATTGATACGAGAAGCAATGACTTTCCTTAAATAGCAACCAAATAAAATTATCCTAAAAAACATCATCACCTGTACCAAGAATATAAAATGTTTTGGGCGTAGATCATGGACTAATCACGCATATGATTTTACAGTTGACTTATCAGCAAGAGAGAGGGACGAGAAGACCATGTGATGGCAATTCCTTAGAAAACATCCCATGTCTAAAATAAGGCTACTGGAGAAACCTGTACCTATAGCGGTGCACAAGTGCTGACACACACCAACGGCTCTGAAATCAGTACAAACCAACCATCCACATATGAGATATCCTCCCCTTCTTCCTTCCAACGGAAACAACTTAAACAGCGACCGAGATTGTAAATTCCCCCGCAAGTACCATCTCATCAGGCATCAGCAGCAATAGGACCAGAAATCAATGCTCCCTCCGTAAGATCATATAGTGTACACTCTACCTATGAAAATAGTACACTACCTAAATTCTGAAGTCTTTGCTTCTCCGTAGAAGCAAGAGAACATGCTGGTACTAACTGTACTACTAAGTGTACTTCATTGCTTAGAACCTACATCTTTACCACTAAAACATTGGGTATAAGATTGTAGGGAAGTAAATACTACCAGTCCTTGAAAACATGGTGTACAAGGAAGGACAAACAATATGATCAGAACAGGCTCTTATCCTCTGCTACCGCAATTAGCTCATCAAGAGGAAGTCAACCGGAGAGAAAAGAGAAGCAGTTAGTAGTTAGGCATAAAAACGAAAGTAGCAGCCTACAGAAAAGCACCACTATGGCCCAACCGAAAAAGAAGAAGACCTTAATTGCATTCATCACCGGCTTAAAGAGCTTTTTGACACGGCAGTTAAAGGAATGAAATGAAGCCCATGCATGCGCAATAACACAAAGGGAACTAGAAAGCAGAAGCTATGATCTATCTTTTCTCATGCAAAGAGGAAGCACAGAACATCCTTTACAGTACAGCAGCAACCAAAATTGTGATTGTAGAAAGAAAAATACAGGCTCGTTTTCGTAGTGGAACCAGAGCTGAAAAACAGAGTTTCCTTTTACTGAAGATGCAGATCATCATGTGGCCACAAGGAGTAATAGAACTGTAACATGCATCAGATGATACCAGAATTCCTCACCTCGAAGATGGATCACCACGTAGCAGGGCAGCATCCAGAGCCTCCTCTCCTGAAGCGAACCCTGCCTCCCAACCTCCTAGCAGACGGGGGAGAGAGATCAAAAGGTGGCTTGGAAAGAGCAGTGAGATGGACTGGTCTGAACTCTGAAGACTTGAAGAAAGCCTCGAGGTTTATGTAGGGAAATCGATCAGCTGGACCAACAGGCGGGCTACCAACCGGGAGCAGAAACAGGATTAGGTGAGGAGGACTTATTAGGACCTACACCGAAGCTATCAGACAGAGGGGCCGAACGAGAGAGGAAGAATCAAAGCCAAGGCAGAAGACTCCCACTTGCTACGATGTGGAAGATGAGACAACAGCTAGCAGCTTTTCTGCATCAGCGGCGACCCAGAAGTGGCAACCAGAGAGATGGAGAGAGACCTCCGGAACCCAGGAGGAATTAAGAGGACGATGGCGATGGATGGCGACGAGACCTGGAGGAGGATCCTTGGTGGTGGTGGGTTTTTCCGGAACGGAGGGGTGCACAGGGGGTGGCGTCGAGGAGAGAGCTGTCCCCTTTTACTTCTCACGCCGATCTCCCTGTCAATTGAGCTGTGGTGGCGCACATGGCTTTCTTCTTCTCTGTAACGCGGACGGTTTCCACCTCCGCGGCCTGTGGATATGGAAAGAAAACCCGGGGGAGGCGAAAGGATGGAAACGGCCGCCGGCCCCGGAGCAAAGGCTTATTAATGGGACGCGGCGGCGTAACTCCCTTCCAATTTTAATGCCGCGTCAAGAACAGCAAGCAGTTACTGCTGCGGACGAATGAAGGGAGCAGGGGCAGGAGGAAAAGCTGTGGGAGTCGGGAGGAGATTTGATTCCGAGCTAGTAGCTCGCAGCGGAGAAAAGGCGAAACGGCCGGAGAAGACGACTGGCCGGGGCCCGGGGTAGAGGGATGAGCTGCTACGGTGGGGAAGGAGAGTTTGGCTAGCTGCTGCCGTTACGCGCAGGCAGTGGCCATGTGAACCTGCGAAGAAGACGACTAAACTATGCTGCTCCTACGTAGCAGACCGGATCACAGCTCCCAAGAAGAAGTTTTGGGCGCCGATTTCTTCCTTCTGGGATCGGTTCTTGGGAGTAGGTTCGGGGGTGTGTGGAGTAGGCTTGATTGATTCTAGGACAGGTTCTAAATTCGACGGGGTTGGATGCTGGGATTTAAGCATTTATTCCCCACTCTGGTCGGGGCGGCTGTGGTGCGCTCCATCGTGGTCGAGGCCGAACGTTGCGGCTTGGACTTCGGCGGCACTCGGCGGAGTGGAAGGAGGGAGCGGGGGTGGACAGGACAGGGACAACGGGGACGGGGTCACGAGCGACGCAAGCGAAATGGGAAGGTGGGGTCTGCCTTATCTGTTTGATCCTTGGAAATTCTTGTTGACTACAAACAGAGCCCTCCTCTTCTCTCGTGTTTCTACCAAGTAATGTTTGGAAGAATGGAGAATCAATTAGGTTTGGTAGGGCTCGGATTCCTGCAAGAAAAAAAAATCCGGAGGTGCCGTTTGAAAAAAAAGAATAATTTGATAATTAGCAATGTAATAAGTACTATTTCTTTGGAATTCCTATGCGGTGGGCTGTTCCATATAAAAATTGGAGTGAAACAAAATTACCCCTCCTGTATTCATCTCTCTGTGTCTACTATGCATGTGTTTTTTCTAACATCCTACGAACATTTTTTTAAATGTTTTCTAGAACTCCAAAAAGAGTTCAGGCTCCCGGGAGCACAATTTTTTTAAAAAAACTTCAACTTTTGCATTCTAAAAAATATCAAGTATATAGGTGTCTAGTTTGTATGTATATTTTTTTCATAAAGTTCTGTTTTCAAATGTCACATGCAAAAAATGAGTAACATGAAGGTAAAAAATAAATTAATTAGTGCCAAATCAAAAACACATTTTTTTGCATAGTCTAAAATACAACAGCGGGCCTTTTGGAGCTAGAGCTCAATATCGCCAGTTTGTCACCCAGAATTTTCCGTTGTTTTGGTTACTACAGTAACCCAAAATATATAACATATCGATTCTCACATTTTTTACTATTCCTATATTCTGTGTTTTTGCGTCTTAATCAGGCTTTTTGTAACATCCCAGGATGTGAGGCTAGAAATAGAGAGAACACAGAAGTGTGCATTGCATTCATGCATAGAAAATCTGGGAAATTTTCGCGCTTTTAAATAAAACTTGTCAAAGTGATTGAAGCTTCTCTTGAGTTGATGGAATTGAAGTAGCTCATCGACTGAAGTGCGATAAACTTCAACATGACATTTGTTAACAACCTTGTTTTGGGTAGAGATAAGAACAACAATCAAAGGAGATGAATGTGAGGTAGGATTAATATATTAACACATCATTTTAGAACCTTATAACCAATTCTACCATGATCACCATGGTATTTCTTAAACCTAAATCATTGAAGCCATTCCTAGCTTAAAGGAAGACAACACAAGTCTTACCTTGACTCTTGATCTACTTTGTTTTCATATCTTGATTATCATAATCTTTCCCATCTAAATCTATTTATCTCCAGAACAAGGAGAGAGTCTATATCAAATCCAATATCATTCCTATCTCTTGAGATAGAACTATAGGGTATAATTCAAAAGCTTCAGAAGAGGGAGAGACTACCCTAGTACCAAGTTGGTTGGAGGAGTTTACCACAGAGCTTAACTACTTAAATAATTAGCTAGTACTTCTGGGTATAATTTAATCCACTCTTAAACTTGTTACCAAAATTGGTAAACCACAAGGTCTAAAGTGCATAAAAGTCACCTATTCTTATTTAAATCATAACTTATTAACTATATGAGATATAACAAAACTAAACTCATTTACATTACATTAAATAGTTCAAACTATTTAAATAAAAATAACTATGATCATTTTGAAACTCTTATGATCATGCCCTGGTGAAATCAAATATAATCATTCAAAGTTTGAACATGACCTTTGCTAACTTGGATATTTTGAGCACAACTGTTAATAGGAACCAATAATATATGACAATGTGCATAATTCACAATAACAGGATTATTTCAAATATGAACTTTGGAAGTTAAACTTCCAAACAATTAATACAACATCAATTGATAACAATTCAATTATGAATTACCAATATGTGTAAGAATATGAGTTGATTTAGCCACAAGTCCATTTAGTGCCAAATGCCACTTGGCTGTCCAAAATAAAGATTATTAGAGGATAATCATCATGCCACCTAGGATAGTTATCAACTTCAAAATATCTTCCTATACTTGAACCCCAAGTAATGTTCATACTTATCCACTTTAAAATATCTTCTTTTACTTGAACCCCAAGTAATGCATTTCAAAATATCTTCCTATACTTGAACCCCAAGTAATGTTTATAGTTATCCACATGAAAATATATTCTCTTACTTGAACCCCAAGTAATGCTCATGCATGAGAGCTTGACAACAAGTAGCTTACTCACCAAATGAAAACAAGAGTCACCACTTGAGGTGTCAACTTGTGGTGGACATCAAAACACTATAAAAGGAACCCCATGGCATCCATTTGGACACCATAAACTCATGGTATGAGGGCACAAATGAATTTGGACCATATCATACCTTAGTTAGGGCCTAGAAACATCACCATCAGACAAGAAACACCACCATCACACCAACAACATCACCACACAATCCACCCTGCTCATGAGTTGAGCAACAGGGCAGGATTCACCACCACCAGCACAACCACAAGAACCAAACCAGCTAGACCAAGACCAAATGGTTACTTAGTTGAATTAGGAATTAGGTCAAGCAGCTAGGAGGTGCAGGCATGCCACCAGATGCAGGTTTATCAGATATCCCGAAGAACAAGCTTCACAAGACCACCAGGTTGGCCTAGCCTGAGCTGAGAGGAGTGTAGTTAGTGGGGAAAGGGAATCAATCACCATATGCAGGAGAAATATGCCTCTGATCTGAAATCATCTACTAAAAACATATACATGCTTCAGGGGCATATCACATACATCTAAGTGATCATATGAGCATCAAGAACAAACAAGTAAATTTACTAGGAAGCAAATCAAACCCAGAAAATATAGAGTAGCTATTCATGTCATGCATATGTCTGTACCAAGAAATTTACTATCAACATATGCATAATATTCATACACCTACACTTGCATAACAAAGGTTAGAACATTATCTTTAGCTGCCATTAGTTAGTGAACACACCAATAGTTATTTGTGTGAATGCTTATATAGCCTAGCATTCTAAGATAAATTAGTATACACTCTAATACCTCACTTACATGTTATTTGAGATGCATCTTTGCATATAGCCAAATTAATTAGATACCATATCCTTTGCAAGAACATGTGTGGAATTAATTGCCAGAACACCACCTTAAGAAAAGCACCCTTTCATTTAAATAAACACTTGCATGTATGTATCTCAGCAAACAAGTATCATAGTGATGAACTAGGTCATCTAGCACCATACCACCACCCATGACCAGATAGTATAGGGAAATATCATCAGCAAAACCCTCTAATCATTTGACTATCTCAAAATCCAAGGGTTGCATCCAAACCATGATCTCTCATAGATAAACCAAAACTTTCAACTAATAATCAACTATACAAATATATATCCAAGTCAGAATCTCAAGTAAGCCATTCTTGGGAATAGTATGGATACTTTTACATTACAAAATAATGAATTAGGAATATGTTACTTCCTTGGAATATTATTCAGGACATTTCCATGACATTAAAAATATAGGATAATCATAGAACCATGTTAGGGGAATTATACTTGCATTATAAGTCAAGCCCTAGATAGAATCTGGAATAATACTTATTTGACCCCAAAAATGCAAATTATTACATTTCAACATGGAACCCACCCAAGCTATAACTAAATGATTTTAGCACTCTGATAATAGTGTTTGAACCCATCTTTATCAAGTTCCAAGTTCAAACCTGCAAAACAAGTGAATTCAAAATTAGAATTTAAATCATCAAAAAGAAGACATATGAAAAAGAAAAAGAATCAAACAGAAAAACAGAGAGAGAGTACCTGGCCGCAGCCCATCAAACCAGCCCAGCTAGCCAGTCCAACAGGGGCCCAGGCCACTTACCGAATCGGTATTGACCGACAGGTGGGACCCACTGGGGAAGAGAGTCGTCTTCCACCTCCCGATCGGGGGAAACAGCTCGGTGGCGCCTCCCCGTCACTCTGCCGCGCTAAGATCCACGCCGCCGCTCTACATCGCCTATAAGATGTCGTCTGCGCCGCCGGGGAAACCCTAAATCCATCGCATCCTCTTTTCTCTCACGAATTTCTCTCACAGGCCGAAACCCTAACTCCGGCCAAGTTCTCTCTCCGGTGATTGAGCTCACCCGAGGCCTCGCCGTGTTGTCCCTGAGCTCCGCCTTGGCGAGTGATTCATTCTGGCCAGAGGATTCGGACCAAATCATTCTCAGAAGCCGATGATAAGCCGTTCCCTTTCATCTCTGGGAGCACCTCGCCGTTGAGCTTGCCGACAATTCCGACCATCTCCTACCTTGCCGATCATTCCAGCAGCATCACGGTGAGCTTAATCATCTCCAGAGACCCTCAGTGCACCATTTGGTGGTCCGTAGAGTAGCTCCTGTAGGTCGCTGTCATGCTCCGCCGCAGTAGCTCATCGCCAGAGCTAATCCGACGACCTTTTGGTCATGGCGCCGCCACCAACGCGTTCGTCTTGGTCTCCCGGTTCGATTTAGCGAACCCACGCGTTCGCGGGAGCCTCTGGGCGTCGCCGGCGTTAGCCGCACCTCGCCGGTGGTGAGGTCAAATCTCCCAGTCAAGTTATTGACTTGGTCGTTGCCAACGTGGCATATGACCTGGCCATAGCCCCACCAGTCAGTCTCTGCGGGTAAGTTAGGGTTCGGTAGGAAAAGTTTCCCTGTGTTATTTGAAATATCAGAAAATGCCAGAAAATTAGAAAAATCATAACTATTTCATTTTAAATCAAAAAAATACAAATGATATACCAAAATGATCACAATAATATTATCTATCTATTTAGATTATAATCTTGCATGCTTGTGTGAAATAATTTTGAACTAAATTTGAAAACTTGTTTAAGTAGTATTTGAATTTTGAATTCAAATCCAATTATAATAATTCAAACCAAGTTTTCAAATACCAATAAAAAATTTGACTACTTCAATATTGTTATTCCAGTTAATATTTTGTTATTACTAAATATTAATCCTAAAACCTTACTATTGAGATTTTAATCCCTAAAATGATTTTTTCTAAAACAAATTTAATGTAGTAAAATTTGGGAAAATCATAAACTTGTATCAGAATTATTTCTTAACTCTAATATTGTTATTTCAACTATTGTTTCAGTAGAAGTTAAATTTAAAACTTCTAGGTCAATTTTAAATCATTAAAATTTGACTTAAATCCTAAAACTATTTTCTTAAATGATAAGAAATTAGGATAACTCTTAAATAAGCATCAACTTAAGTTTAGACTCTATTTTCAACTATAATCTATTGATTAACAATTGTTTCTTAACTGCTAACTCAATTTTAAAAATCATTTAAAATTGTGATTCAAACCCTACTAGCTAATAATAAAGGAACTTGTGTTTTAATAATCACTTCAACCTTCTTATAAAGTAAATGACCACTAAAAGGTAATTTTATACTAAATGTCCATTATGAGTTATGTTCTTCGAAAGTTATTCTTTTAAGAACATATCAAGTAAGAATTTCAGCAAACCATATGCTTTCTGATGACAATTGCCTGGTTAAGTTAAGATTGTTGTCAACCCTAGAACTACTTAGATATTACTATGTGTATACTTTACTTTGACTTTGCATATCCATGATCAACCAATTGTTTGCTAATTATAAGATGCAACTTAAAAGTGTTACCTTCATGTCTTCACCATCAACCATCATTCTCTTGTAGCAAGGAATGATTATAACACCCTAGAACAATAGCTCATGTTAAAGTCTTATTCTTTTAATATCACCTGATAGTGATCTAACCTAAAATGCTTAACAACCATGCTTTGGTGTGATTTAAAAGTGCAACACATCATAAATAAATCACCATAATTCAATGATAACAAATCATTGGGGTTAGGGTACGCTTAGAGTAAAGCATATCATATCTTATGCATATCATGCTGCAGATTTCTAACATCATCCCTACCGGATGATGATTGCTATTTCAGAATTGGGATTTCTATCGTATCGAAGACCCTGACTCGCATAATCTTGCAGTCAGAAAGGCAAGTTCACTCTTGCTCATCTCTCTTGATTACTTTTAGCAAATTACTTGCAAATATACCGGTGGTATGATTATTACTGCATTGAAAAGCAAAAGGTCCTCTTTTCATAATTAATATGATTAGCTGGTTATCGACCCGAGTGGTGGTAACCTAGGATGGCTGGCAAATGGAACCATGGTATGATTGTTGTGGTGGAGGTTCCATTTGTTCGGGAAAGTGAACCCTAGGACTTAACAACAAATATCGCCAGTGATTCTTGCGCCGTAAATCACGGTCAACCATGAGGTCTGGAATGGGACGGAGAAGTCAGCTGTATCTTTTCCCTCTCGCATGCCAACGAATCAGTAGCAACGGTTGTCTTGCCTAGGCTGCTATATGGTAAGGGGGGAAAGTGTTTCCTGCTAGTCTACCTATAGTATAGGGGGGGACAGACTTGCTAATTGATCTATGATGGATTGTAACGGTCATCCGGATCAGTCTACCCATATTGTATAGGAGCGGGCAGCGAGGTCCGGGCTAGTCTACCTATGGGGTCGTCCATAGTGTAAAGGGGAAGGACCAGTGCGCCAATCAGTCTACATATGTGGTATAGGAGAGGATGGACTTACAAAAGGGTGGGTCTGCGGGGTCGCGGAGAATAACGGTGATTGGCTTGGATCACAAGACTGGGCCCCACACCAAGGAAGTGTGGACGGGAAAGCTACTCGGAAGTGCAACAAGGCTTTGATCTCTCATGGGTACAAGTGACCACCTCTGCAGAGTGTAAGAAAGTATCTGGATACTCCCTGTTCCGGGAAGGAGCTGCGAACATGGCAGGAAAGGAGCTGCGAACGCGGCAGGAAAGGAGCCCATCGAAGCTCTAATCAACCTGTGAAGGCTGACAGACATAGTTCTTTTGAATAAAATTAACCTTTGAAGAAATGTTTATAAAAACTTGCATTGCCAAACGACTCTTGGGTCTAAGGCTGTAGATAGTGCATAAAACACCTTATTCCTTATATGAACTTGCTGGGTAACACTCGTTACTCACCCCACTCCCTCGTAACCCTTGCTTAGATTGGAAGCAACACAAGGAGGCAACCTCGAGACACTGAAGATGAATATGAATCCTTCTATCAATGTCAGAACTATCATTGAAGTCAACGACAACGCCAAGCTTGGTGGAAAACTAGAATAGGAATAGAAGGGACTCAATTCCCTAATCCTAGAACCTAAGTAGCTAGAGTAGTTCTATAGAAAGCCAACTGCACTAGTGTAGCTCTAGCTTAGTGATACGTCTCCAACGTATCTATAATTTTTGATGCTCCATGCTTGTTTTTACACCATTTGCCTACTGTTTCGTTACACTTCGTGGCACTTTTATGCATTTTCCGGAACTAACCTACTAACAAGTCGCCACAGTGCCAGTTCCCTGTTTTCTGCTGTTTTTGTGTTTCAGAGTGATACACAAGAAATATTCTCGGAATTGGACGAAACAAGTTCCTGAAGTCTTATTTTGTTCGGAAGCTTCCAGTCATCCGAAGAGAAGAAGGAGAGGAGCCACAGGCCGCCCTCAAGCAGGGCTGGCGCGGCCCAGCTCCTGGCCGCACTGTCCTGGCGTGAGGAGGCCTAGGGCCACCTCTGACATCGCCCCTTCGCCTATAAAGACCCCCCGACGGGAAAAACCTAAGTACCCGATCACTTTTCCAGAACACATCACGATCCGCCGCCGCCGTCGACCCGAAGATCGGGAGGGTCCAGAAGCTCTTCCCGGCACCCTGCCGGAGAGGGGAATCGCCACCGGAGGTCTTCTTCATCGCCATGCTTGCCTCCGGAGCGATGAGTGAGTAGTCTACCTTGGACTATGGGTCCATAGCAGTAGCTAGATGGTTGTCTTCTCCACCATGTGCTTCATGTTTAGATCTCATGAGCTGCCCTACATGATTGAGATCACCGTTATGTAATTCTATGATGTTGGTTTGTTGGGATCCGATGAATATTGGTGTTTATGATTAAGTTGCTGTACTGAATTATATCTTTTGTTATCTCTATGTTGTTTATGATCTTGCATGCTCTCCGTTGTTAGTAGCTATCTTGGCCAAGTAGTTGCTAGTGACTCCAAGAGGGGGTATTTATGCTCGATAGTGGGTTCATGTCTCTATTTCACCTGGGGGAGTGACAGAAACCTCTAAGGTGGTAGATGTGCTGTTGCTACTAGGGAGAAAACAACATTCATATGCTCAAGGGCATATGCTTTGTTTACATTACACACTTTGCTTAATGCAATTATCTGTTGTTCGCAACTTAATACTTCTAGGGTGTTCGGATTGATATCCCCGGGGGTGGATTATTAGTCATAGATGCAGTTGGATGGCGGTCTATGTATTTTGTTGTAATGCCCAGAGTAAATCTCATAGTGATCTTCTTGACATATCACGTTATCTTTATTCTATCAATTGCCCAACTGTAATTTGTTTACCCAGCATGTTATTTTATCTATGGAGAGACACCACTAGTGAACTGTGGACCCAGGTCCTATTTACATCATATTGCAATCACCTGTTTACTTTTCTCGCACTGTTTACTTTACTAGCATACTCTACTGTTTTCCACTCGATACGCTCATAACCTTTGTTTCAAGCAAACCGGTGAGATGGACAACCTCATCGCAAGTTGGGAACAAAGTATTTGTTTGTGTGTGTGCAGGTTCCACAAACACCTTCAGTCGTCATTGTCTCTCCTCTCCTGTTCGATAAACCTTGGTTTCTTAACTGAGGGAAAACTTGCCGCTACACTCATCATACCTTCCTCTTGGGGTTCCCAACGGGCTGGTCATCACCACGCACAAGGACTTACTGCTCCCACGTCAACTGTACGCCACAGCTCTTTTCTGGCGCCATCACCGAGTAGCAGGTTCTTTTCTGGCGCCGTTGCCGGGGAGGAAGAGAAGACTTCTGCAAGGGGAGTTTTTCGCACACACATTCTTTACTTTGTTATTGTTTTTCTTTACTTTATTTATTTTACCTGCATTGCTTTTTATATAAAAAATCCAAAAAAATTAGAATCCTTGGTAGTTGTTTTTACTTATCTGCTTTTAGTTTTGTTAAAATGAGTAATCCTGAAGTAGAAGTTCGTAGTTTTAAGCAACAAGGGGGGGAAAGTTTAAAGGATGCTTGGTACCGTATTAACAATGCTCATCATAGGTATACCAAAAAGCACTCTACCACGATCCTCCTTAGAAATTTTTATGTTGGTATATCCGGTTGGAATGGGTATGTTCTTGATACTCTTACAGGAGGTAATTTTCTGGGTACTCCCGCGGGAGAAGCATGCACTATAATTGAAAGTTTAGTGGGAGTACCACCTATTCATGTTGCTAAGACTGAGACCACCTTGGAAGAGGTGGTAGAAAAGCTCAGCTCCTTAGAAAAAAGTTTGCCAAGTATCCTAGAAAATGCTAGCCGCGCTAGCGAATTAATAGAAAATATTGGTAAGAGAATTACCATTTTAGAGGCTAGCACTACTCATGACAATCAAAACTTAAGGATTGGTAAACTAGAGGAGTCTATGGAAACTCTTAGTTTAATCTTCTCTTAAATTTAAGAAGGAGAAAGTGTTTGTTGGAAAAGAGCAAAAATTTATGTATGTTCCCAAGGTTTCTGCGCTTAAATCTCAACATGTTCTTAAGATTGGTAAGACTCTTAGTTCCACTAAGGGTGACTTGCAGGTTGAATCATCTTCGGGAACCTTCAAAGAGCCTACTGAGGTAACTAGCACTTCATCACTTGATATTACTTGATTTGCAATTTTCTGCGCCTAGCTCAAAGGCGTTAAAGAAAAGCACTCTTGGGAGATAACCCAATGTTTTCTTTTCAGTACTTTCTTTTTATTTTATTTGAGTCTTGGAAGTCATTACTACTATAATGACCGCTCCTTATCTTGTTTATTTCGTTTTTGTGCCAAGAGAAGCCTCTAATTTGAGTGAGGTAAAGATTTGGGGATGTTGCTGTCCTGAAACTGTTTTCGGTGCTGCACCGTAAAAATTCGTATAAATTCTCTTTTTATCTTTTGGACCTGCGATTTCTTGTGCATATGCCCCAGGTTATATCCAAACTTTTCTTAGTTGAACACTTTTTGATTTGAGCAACAGAAAATCCCTCAAAAATTCGACCTTTGTCAGCTGTTCAGTTTTGACAGATTTCTGCCAATATTTGTGTTTGCCACTTTATCGCTTTCTTTTGAGTTCTTTTGATCATGGAACTTTTGGGGAGGTTGCTACAGTAGTTTATGCTATATATGTGGTGGTTTTGAGTTGAAACCTGAAGCAAATAGAGGGTTGAATATATGTTATGCTTGCACTAATGTTGCTAATAGATTTGTGTTTAGTTTTGTATGAAGAAAGTTTTCAAGTGTAGGGATTGGAGAATGATGGGATGAGTTGAAGAATGGACAAAAGCTTAAGCTTGGGGATGCCCATGCATCACCCCAAGAAATATCCAAGAAGTACAAGCGTCAAAGCTTGGGGATGCCCCCGAGGCACCCCTTCTTCATCGGCAAAAATCAGGTCACCTTTCAAAACACTATATTTTTATTGCTTCATGCACTATGTGTTTTTCTTGGAGCGTCAGTTGTTTTAGTTTTCTTAGGTTGTTTAGTTTGTTTGTTTGCTGCAATAAATGGTTGGACCCCAACAAATTTTCTTTTGGAGAAGTTACTCGTTTTCATTTGCAAAGAACGCACAGTTTTTCACTCTTATCGTTTATCGAGTGTTCTACTTTTTCTGCTACTGCTTTTGGTTCTCGTTTTTCGCCTTGATTTGCGTTCAGATCTTGTCATATATTTTCATCAAGGTGTATTTTTGCCTCTGATCTTAATTGGTTTTCATCAAAAGAGGTGTTTATAAAAAATTTCAAATGGTGTTGGAAAAGAGAAAAAGCTCTGTGCAAAATAGTGGTACAAGAAGGAGCTTGTGTAGACTGCGGCTTAGGCTTTTTCATGTCATGCTTGATGTCTTTTTGATAGTATGCTTAGTGGTTTTGCTGTAGCATGACTTGTCTCAAATAACTGAGATTGCTTAATGAGCCTTTGAAAAAATCATGCGTTGTTTTTGTTGTATGGAAGCATTATTTTGGTTTTCTCCTTGATGCTTTATTTGGGTTGACTTGGCGCATGCTCACACATGTTAGACTCTTACAAAGTTGCCAATAGCCTTCATGATCATTTAGTTTTTGACTTTTGATGCCATCTTATGCTTCTTTTAATGTCGCTTTGTCGCTTTGCATGATTATGGCCATTATTGCTCTCTTAGTTGGTCGCTCCCAGTCTTTTGCTAGCCCTCACCTTGTACTGAGTATGAGCTCTACTCGTGCATCCAACTCCTAAAAGCCAAAGTTTTCCATTGTGTCCACTATAAACTCCTATGCATGGTATTTGTAAGCCATTCCAAAGTAAATTCTCATGTGCTACCTTTCAAAAACCTTCAAAACACTTCTCGTTTTGTGACACTGTTTTCAGCTCATGGGGACGTAGTGGTCGGATTTGCTATCTTCCATATTGCTTATTCCAAAAAGAAAAAAAATGAAAAAAAGAAAGAAAAAAAGGCACTCCTCCAAAGAATGTGAATGTTGGTGGGCACCCGATGGAATCGGTTAGCCATGGTATGTGAAAGGAAAAGGTGGGCAGGAGTGCCAAGTTTTATAAAAGAGCACAAAAGTGCCAATCTCTCTCTCAAAAACTTGCTTCATTTTTGTATGGAAGATAGTAAGAACCCCATTGCCAGTCGTTGACAAAGACAACCACCTCTCAAAACCAATTTTTATCTCTCTGTTTTACAAATGAAAAGCTCTAGCACATGCTCAATCAATGCTTCCCTCTGCGAAGGGCCTTTCTTTTACTTTTATGTTGAGTCACCACCTTCTTTCTTTATGCACCATTAAGAGAGCATAGTTGTCATTCTTAGTGTGATATGCATTGTCCCAAATATCATTGATTGACTCATGATGATTGGTTTCACTTGTTCTTAAATTATTTGTATCTAGTCGCCCTCTTAAACTTGAAGGTGTCCTATGCATTTATGTTTTGCTCTCTTTGAAGGACAAGCTGAAAACCAATTGTATGTTTTTCCTTATGATTTGAACACACGTTTGACTTTCATTGTTTCATTATCATGATCTTTTGTTTGTGTTCATTTGCATGTTTACAACATGGTTGCTAAGTTTCTTATTGTCATGATTATATCTTTCATGCCCATGTTTTAAGTTCTATTGATCCCAGCTCACCAATGCTTACATATATGATCAAGATTGTGTAGGTGCATGTCACCTCAAAAATTATTCTTTTGTTATCACTTACCTACTCGAGGATGAGCAGGAGTTAAGCTTGGGGATGCTTGATACGTCTCAAACGTATCTATAATTTTTGATGCTCCATGCTTGTTTTTACACCATTTGCCTATTGTTTCGTTACACTTAGTGGCACTTTTATGCATTTTCTGGAACTAACCTATTAACAAGTGCCACAGTGCCAGTTTCCTGTTTTCTGCTGTTTTTGTGTTTCAGAAGTGATACACAGGAAATATTCTCGGAATTGGACGAAACAAGTTCCTGAAGTCTTATTTTTCCCGGAAGCTTCCAGAGATCCAAAGAAGTGTCGGAGGGGGCCCACCAGGGCCCCACACAAGGGGGTGGCGTGGCCAGGCCCCTGGCCGCGCCGGGCCCACGTGAGGGAGCCTGGCTCCACCTCTGACGACGCCCCTTCGCCTATAAGTACCCCCCGACGAGAAAAACCTAAGTACCCGATCAGATTTCCAGAACACATCGCGATACGCTGCCGCCGTCGACCCGAAGATCGGGAGGGTCCAGAAGTTCTTCCCGGCACCCTGCCGGAGAGGGGAATCGCCACCGGAGGTCTTCTTCATCGCCATGCTTGCCTCCGGAGCGATGAGTGAGTAGTCTACCTTGGACTATGGGTCCATAGCAGTAGCTAGATGGTTGTCTTCTCCACCATGTGCTTCATGTTTAGATCTCATGAGCTGCCCTACATGATTGAGATCACCGTTATGTAATTCTATGATGTTGGTTTGTTGGGATCCGATGAATATTGGTGTTTATGATTAAGTTGCTGTACTAAATTATATCTTTTGTTATCTCTATGTTGTTTATGATCTTGCATGCTCTCCGTTGTTAGTAGCTATCTTGGCCAAGTAGTTGCTAGTGACTCCAAGAGGGGGTATTTATGCTCGATAGTTTGTTCATGTCTCTATTTCACCTGGGGGAGTGACAGAAACCTCTAAGGTGGTAGATGTGCTGTTGCTACTAGGGAGAAAACAACATTCATATGCTCAAGGGCATATGCTTTGTTTACATTACACACTTTGCTTAATGCAATTATCTGTTGTTCGCAACTTAATACTTCTAGGGTGTTCGGATTGATATCCCCGGGGGTGGATTATTAGTCATAGATGCAGTTGGATGGCGGTCTATGTATTTTGTTGTAATGCCCAGAGTAAATCTCATAGTGATCTTCTTGACATATCACGTTATCTTTATTCTATCAATTGCCCAACTGTAATTTGTTTACCCAACATGTTATTTTATCTATGGAGAGACACCACTAGTGAACTGTGGACCCAGGTCCTATTTACATCATATTGCAATCACCTGTTTACTTTTCTTGCACTGTTTACTTTACTAGCATACTCTATTGTTTTCCACTCGATACGCTCATAACCTTTGTTTCAAGCAAACCGGTGAGATTGACAACCTCATCGCAAGTTGGGAACAAAGTATTTGTTTGTGTGTGTGCAGGTTCCACAAACACCTTCAGTCGTCATTGTCTCTCCTCTCCTATTCGATAAACCTTGGTTTCTTAACTGAGGGAAAACTTGCCGCTACACTCATCATACCTTCCTCTTGGGGTTCCCAACGGGCTGGTCATCACCACGCACAAGGACTTACTGCTCCCATGTCAACTATAAGCCACAACTCTTTTCTGGCGCCATCACCGAGTAGCAATGCCCCCGAGGCACCCCTTCTTCATCAACAAAAATCAGGTCACCTTTCAAGACGCTATATTTTTATTGCTTCATGCATTATGTGTTTTTCTTGGAGCGTCAGTTGTTTTAGTTTTCTTAGTTAGTTAGTTTTGTTTGCTGCAATAAATGGTTGGACCCCAACAAATTTCCTTTGGAGGAGATGTACTCGTTTTCATTTGCAAAGAACACTCCGTTTTTCATTCTTACAATTTCACCGAGTGTTCTTCTTTTTCTGCTACTGCTTTTGGTTTTCGTTTTCGCCTTGATTTTTGTTCAGATCTTCTTATATCTTTTCATCAAGGTGTATTTTTGCCTCTGATTTTTATTGGTTTTCATCAAAAGAGGTGTCTTTAAAAATTTCAAATGGTGTTGGAAAAGAGAAAAAGCTTTATGCAAAAAAAGTGGTACAAGAAGGAGCTTGTGTAGACTACGGCTTAGGCTTTTTCATGTTATGCTTGATGTCTTTTTGATAGTATGCTTAGTGGTTTTGCTGTAGCATGACTTGTCTCAAATAACAGAGATTGCTTAATGAGCCTTTGAAAAAATCATGCGTTGTTTTTATTGTATGGAAGCATTATTTTAGTTTTCTCCTTGATGCTTTATTTGGGTTGACTTGGCGCATGCTCACACATGTTGGACTCTTACAAAGTCTCCAATAGCCTCTATGATCATTTAGTTTTTGACTTTTCATGCCATCTTATGCTTCTTTTAATATCGCTTTGTCGCTTTGCATGATTATGGCCATTATTGCTCTCTTAGTTGGTCGCTCCCAGTCTTTTGCTAGCCCTCGCCTTGTACTGAGTATGAGCTCTACTCGTGCATCCAACTCCTAAAAGCCAAAGTCTTTCAAAGTGTCCACCATACAGACATACTAGCAATTTGCTATCCCAAGTAAATTTGACTTGCTTTTATTTTCTCTTCAAATTAAACTCTTACCAGTGTTATGCGAAATTCGGTCAGTAAAGCTCTCACGAACCGGAAGGCACACTTTACTTTTTCCTGTTCTTAAAAATTTGACATTGTGGTCTCTTATGTTGAGTTGTTATGCTTGCAAGTTGTAAGTTGGAGACTAGCCCAGCCATGCAGTCATGGGCAAGCTTTCAACATTGCACTTCTTATTTGAGTTGATATCGTGATCTTTTGTTTATGGATGCCCGCGGTGTGAAATGAATTGGGAATCTTGTGGGGATCATGGAGTTTGTATATGTGTTAGGGAAACGCCGGGGGCCGCTAATCTAAGCCATGCATAATTCATGGTGGAAATTTGCAGCATACCCATGGTGAACATTCGACGACGCATCTCACTATAAAAAGCTAAACAAATGGCAAATAAAAGAGATGTCGAGGTGTTCATTGTCTGCTTGTCCTGTCATTTTGATGTGGGCTTGTTCCATGTCATCGGGCACGGAGGTACCCCATTGGCGGTTCTCAATGGTATGCATATATTTACAATGACAAGAGCCTTGCTTGGGACTCTAAGTAAAGTAGCATGAGGTTTGGGTACTCGTATTCACGGGACACGAGGTTTTCAACTTATGATTTGTCAAGCATATGCATCATAATTGTTCTCGCATTAACTTTAACCATTCAAGATGCTTATGATGGGGGCAATGAGAGCTCAAAGCCGGTAAGTACCATAATTTTTGAAGGTTATAAAACTTGCAATCACTGCTTCCCTCTGCGAAGGGCCTTTCTTTTACTTTTATGTTGAGTCACCACCTTCTATCTTTATGCACCATTAAGAGAGCATAGTTGTCATTCTTAGTGTGATATGCATTGTCCCAAAGTTCATTGATTGATTCATATTGTTGGTTTCACTTGTTCTCAAATTATTTGTATCTAGTCGCCCTCTTAAACTTGAAGGTGTCCTATGCATTTATGTTTTGCTCTCTTTGAAGGACAAGCTGAAAACCATTTGTATGTTTTTCCTTATGATTTGAACACACGTTTGTTTCATTTTCATGATCTTTTGTTTGTGTTCATTTGCATGTTTACAACATGTTGCTAAGTTCTTATTGTCAAGATTATATCTTTCATGCCCATGTTTTAAGTTCTTATGATCCCAGCTCACAAATGCTTACATATATGATCAAGATTATGTTGGCGCATGTCACCTCAAAAATTATTCTTTTGTTATCACTTACCTACTCGAGGATGAGCAGGAGTTAAGCTTGGGGATGCTTGATACGTCTCCAACATATCTATAATTTTTGATGCTCCATGCTTGTTTTTACACCATTTGCCTACTGTTTCGTTACACTTCATGGCACTTTTATGCATTTTCCGGAACTAACCTACTAACAAGTCGCCACAGTGCCAGTTCCCTGTTTTCTGCTGTTTTTGTGTTTCAGAGTGATACACAGGAAATATTCTCGGAATTGGACGAAACAAGTTCCTGAAGTCTTATTTTGTCCGGGAGCTTCCAGTCATCCGAAGAGAAGAAGGAGAGGGGCCACAGGCCGCCCTCACGCAGGGCTGGCGCGGCCCAACCCCTGGCCGCGCCGCCCTCTTCTTCTTGCTTTTCCCGCTGGATTGTGGCGTGAGGAGGCCTGGGGCCACCTCTGACATCGCCCCTTCGCATATAAAGACCCCTGACTGGAAAAACCTAAGTACCCGATCACTTTTCCAGAACACATCGCGATCCGCCGCTGCCATCGACCCGAAGATCGGGAGGGTCCAGAAGCTCTTCCCGGCACCCTGCCGGAGAGGGGAATCGCCACCGGAGGTCTTCTTCATCGCCATGCTTGCCTCCGGAGCGATGAGTGAGTAGTCTACCTTGGACTATGGGTCCATAGCAGTAGCTAGATGGTTGTCTTCTCCACCATGTGCTTCATGTTTAGATCTCATGAGCTGCCCTACATGATTGAGATCACCGTTATGTAATTCTACATGTTTGGTTTGTTGGGATCCGATGAATATTGGTGTTATGATTGAGTTGTTGTACTAAATATTATCTTATGTTATCTCTATGTTGTTTATGATCTTGCATGCTCTCCGTTGTTAGTAGCTATCTTGGCCGAGTAGTTGCTAGTGACTCCAAGAGGGGGTATTTATGCTCGATAGTGGGTTCATGCCTCTATTTAACCTGGGGGAGTGACAGAAACCTCTAAGGTTGTAGATGCGTTGTTGCTACTAGGGAGAAAACAACATTCATATGCTCAAGGGCATATGCTTTGTTTACATTACACACTTTGCTTAATGCAATTATCTGTTGTTCGCAACTTAATACTTGTGGAGTTCTCGGATTGATTCGCCACAAGTGGATTATTAGTCATAGATGCAGTTGGATGGCGGTCTATGTATTTTGTTGTAATGCCCAGAGTAAATCTCATAGTGATCTTCTTGACATATCATGTTTATCTTTATTCTATCAATTGCCCAACTGCAATTTGTTTACCCAGCATGTGTTATTTATCTTATGGAGAGACACCACTAGTGAACTGTGGACCCCGGTCCTATTTCCATCATATTGCTATCACCTGTTTACTTTACTCGCACTGTTTACTTTACTCGCATACTTCTACTGTTTTCCACTCGATACGCTCATAACCTTTGTTTCAAGCAAACCGGTGAGATTGACAACCTCATCGCAAGTTGGGAACAAAGTACTTGGTTGTGTTGTGTGCAGGTTCTGCGTTGCTACTGGCCGAAGACGAGTCAACAAGTATCGTTAAATGGTGCCCTTGTTGGAGTGTTACTAAGTCAGTCTGCATCACCTTCAGTCGTTATTGTCCCTTCTCTCCAAGAACGATAAAACCTTGGTTTCTTAACTGAGGGAAAACTAGCTGCTATACTCATCACACCTTCCTGTTGGGGTTCCCAACGGTCTAGTTGTTCACCACGCACAAGGACCATCAACTGCATATTCCACGTCAACTTGGCGTTAGCACTTAGTCTTCAATGTATTATTCTCGTTTGTAGTCGCCGGGACTAAACCTCTACTTGTTGAGGAGGTTCTGAAGATCTTCTGTATGATGAAATTTGTAATCCTATGCACCTACCTTGGACCTGCAATTTTTCTGTTGTACCACTCTGATCGATGTAATGCTAGTGAGACGGTGTTTCATTGGTGTTATGTCAATGACTTGCATACTACACATGCAGTGGTATGCTGGGTCACCACAGTTGGTATCAGAGCAAACGCTTTGACCCTAGGATTTAAACCCTTTAATAGGAGACCTGTAGGTTTGGTAGTGACTATAGGAAGCCATCTTATCTAAACCAATTCTTCTTATGACTTGGGATGGATGTTCAATAAAAGGATACTCCTGACACACTTGAGTCAAATTCTTACCTGTTTTCTTAAGTGAAGCTAGATATCTTATTCCATACCAAGTAGTTATGACATTATTATAACCTTACACAAAGGATGGAAGTAGATTATAATTGGTATATGATACATGGTAATCCAAAGAGAGGATACAACCGGAATGGGAACTATCCTATTGGAAGAAGTATACCAAGGGCAGTATGTCATGCTTGAGTCATCCGAAACTATAGTAGGATGATGTTAAGTGATGAAGTGAAGCTATATTAGATAGTAGGACCCCAAGGTTAAGTCATGTATGTGGATACTCAAGAATTCCATATACAAGTAAGAAGTACCCACAGTATAAAAGCTTGGAGCATGTGAGATTCACTTGAGAATCCCTACATGCCGAAGTAGAGCTCTACAGTAAACCAGCAATTCCTTGCTGAGGAAGAAGATGTTCAATAAGAAAGATGAATGAAGTGTTCCAAAGCATGGTAACTAGGTCAAGTGTACCACAACCAGTGATCTTAGTCGGAGGAGAGTTATCATAGCCCAGTGAAGAAACCCTATAAAAGCCATGGAGTTATAGGAAACTTACTGCAATGGAGTAGGTGCTTAGAATAGCTATGATAAAAGTTTGAGAGAACATGTGAGGATAGTCTTCAGTGGAACGGAAGGTAAGTTATAGAAGGATAGAAAGGAGCATATAAGTCAGCTATAAAGACTCCCAAACGCACTTTGTACAAGTTTATTCGATTGCAATTGAGCAATTAGAGTAAATATCGAGACAAAGAGTAGTAGTCCACCACTATGTGCAATATAGCACGATATAAACCTATAATACTTGGTGCTATAAAGTACACATCTAAGCCTGAATTATAGAGATGTTTTACTCAACGGGCTTATGATGATGTATGTTGCCAGCACACATTTGGATTTTTCTTGGATTCTTATTGGTTGACTAGATCCATACATGAAGTTTAACCCTGATATGCAAATGCATGTTGCATTATCAAGTTCTTACTTCATGGCATTGATCTAGAGGGTTAAAGGATTCGTGTGAGGAAGAGACGAGTTCCAAAGACAGTCAAGACAATGATGAAGAAATCACAAGAAGAAGGAAGCCAAACAAGAAGGGAATGCAAGAGAAGTCACTTAAGGAATAACATATTAGGATTCCAATGGTGTATTTCTTGCAATAAAAACCCTAGAAGAGGAAAAATTGATAAAGAGATACCACAGTAGAAAGACACATTCATGGAAGTATCATGAAGTGGTAGTAGTATGAAGTATTGGAATTTAGTGGAACTCTAAGTTCGTAAATACTAGATCCTAACACCAGATCATGGAGTAGAACCACTAATTAGGTTGTCTATAGTTGAGTTGGAGGTATTCGAGTTCGTTGTTATGCAGCCTTGGTTATGCTTAGTACATCACGGGTCGATTGAGGTGTTGTAGTACCGATGATCCATTCCGGTATTGCCTGCTGCTTTACTCAGCCTGGGAGTGGTAACCCCAGTAACCCTCGTCGCTAGCGTGACTAAGACACATAACATTTCTGTATAACATTGATCCCTAGTCCCAAAATCTTGAATTGCAGATTGGTGGTTAAGACATTAGCAACATCTTTTTTTATCTTTGAGTGTAGTCTTTGTCTACGGACCAAGAATTGTGAGATTTTCGTAGGTCTTCATGTTAATAATGATCCGTTGAAGCCATTGGTTCATATATATATGTCCCTGTTAGTTCCTATTTTGTCCAACTTATACAATTGCCTGTCGTGGATGTCCTCCGGTACAAGAGAAACTCTGCCGAATTTCTCCCGTGGCTTTGTATATATACCATACCGTTTGAATTAGGATGGATAGCGATGGGAAAACCCAATTCTCATCAACCTTTAGAAATTTTGGGTAAGTTCATACCTCTAGAAGTGGAATAGAAGCCCTACCTAAACACAGAATTGAAGAATTCATACCGGATATCCACAATTGTTTGGATACACCACAGACTTCTTAGAGAAACCATTAGAACAACGTCATCGTAAGACAGACCAAGACTACTAGTCTAACCATGGAGCCCAAATGGTTAGAGGACAAGACTCATGGGGACCATTAGGAAAGCCTAAGGGGGAGAGTAAGCCCAAGCTGGAAGTAGTAGACCAAATCAGTGGAGTGAGAAGAAGGTCTAGACTGAGATAAGATTAGTCTTATTTCCATCAGGTGATGTCGAGGTACTGTATTGATACTTGCCTCGGAAGTTCACCAAAATGGAAGTTGAGGTTTATACCTCATGGGAGTAACTACTAGACCCTAACTTGACCAAAAGGAGTAATTGATACTTTTAAGAAGCAGAAATTGGGGAGAAACCAAAGATGATGGAAGTTGGATGAAGTATATTTGAATGACACTTCCCTAAGATTCACCGTAGCTCCATTGGGAGAGCAGTGAAGGAGTTAGACAATTATGGACCATGAACCACCATTAGTATAACCACAGTTGAACTTTTCAAGCATAGAGGACCAAGATCAAATTTATGGAGGTGAAGCGAAACCCTAGATTGGATAGGCTAAATGAGTCTAATCCATTCCTTGGAACTGAACCTTTAGGTAATGAATCTTTAGGAATACCTATGCCTTAACGGACCTCTTAAGTAATATCTTGAGCTCCGTGAAACCTTATTTTATAAACCATAACTAGGCCTAAAGCAAGAAGTTGATACCCTAGTACTGAGACCTCACCAAAACAGCTTGTAAAACCAAGTAAACTAAGGAGCTGAAAAGTATTGGATTCACTAAAGGTTATTGGAAGGCAGCGTAGGATTGATTCCAGTAACAATTGTTCAGAGTTGGATAAAGTGGATTCAAGAGACATTCTGGACAAAGGGCTATCATCTATATCCAATCAGTTGGAGAAGGAGTTGCAAGCAAGATGTTATCGACGATAAGCTCAGCCCAAACGTAAGAGAGTTCGAACTTCGAGGACGAAGTTGATTTTAAGGGGGAGAGTCTGTAACATCCCAGGATGTGAGGCTAGAAATAGAGAGAACACAGATGTGTGCATTGCATTCATGCATAGAAAATCTGGGAAATTTGTGCGCTTTTAAATAAAACTTGTCAAAGTGATTGAAGCTTCTCTTGAGTTGATGGAATTGAAGTAGCTCATCGACTGAAGTGCGATAAACTTCAACATGACCTTTGTTAACCACCTTGTTTTGGGTAGAGATAAGAACAACAATCAAAGGAGATGAATGTGAGGTAGGATTAATATATTAACACATCATTTTAGAACCTTATAACCAATTCTACCATGATCACCATGGTATTTCTTAAACCTAAATCATTGAAGCCATTCCTAGCTTAAAGGAAGACAACACAAGTCTTACCTTGACTCTTGATCTACTTTGTTTTCATAACTTGATTATCATAATCTTTCCCATCTAAATCTATTTATCTCCAGAACAAGGAGAGAGTCTATATCAAATCCAATATCATTCCTATCTCTTGAGATAGAACTATAGGGTATAATTCAAAAGCTTCAGAAGAGGGAGAGACTGCCCTAGTACCAAGTTGGTTAGAGGAGTTTACCACAGAGCTTAACTACTTAAATAATTAGCTAGTACTTCTGGGTATAATTTAATCCACTCTTAAACTTGTTACCAAAATTGGTAAACCACAAGGTCTAAAGTGCATAAAAGTCACCTATTCTTATTTAAATCATAACTTATTAACTA
The DNA here is from genome assembly GCA_007115705.1 of Dactylis glomerata. Classification (NCBI taxonomy): domain Eukaryota; kingdom Viridiplantae; phylum Streptophyta; class Magnoliopsida; order Poales; family Poaceae; genus Dactylis; species Dactylis glomerata. The sequence continues at coordinate 116,557 of QXEO01000762.1, forward strand.
TATGAGATATAACAAAACTAAACTCATTTACATTACATTAAATAGTTCAAACTATTTGAATAAAAATAAATATGATCATTTTGAAACTCTTATGATCATGCCCTGGTGAAATCAAATATAATCATTCAAAGTTTGAACATGACCTTTGCTAACTTGGATATTTTGAGCACAACTGTTAATAGGAACCAATAATATATGACAATGTGCATAATTCACAATAACAGGATTATTTCAAATATGAACTTTGGAAGTTAAACTTCCAAACAATTAATACAACATCAATTGATAACAATTCAATTATGAATTACCAATATGTGTAAGAATATGAGTTGATTTAGCCACAAGTCCATTTAGTGCCAAATGCCACTTGGCTGTTCAAAATAAAGATTATTAGAGGATAATCATCATGCCACCTAGGATAGTTATCCACTTCAAAATATCTTCCTATACTTGAACCCCAAGTAATGTTCATACTTATCCACTTTAAAATATCTTCTTTTACTTGAACCCCAAGTAATGCATTTCAAAATATCTTCCTATACTTGAACCCCAAGTAATGTTCATAGTTATCCACATGAAAATATATTCTCTTACTTGAACCCCAAGTAATGCTCATGCATGAGAGCTTGACAACAAGTAGCTTACTCACCAAATGAAAACAAGAGTCACCACTTGAGGTGTCAACTTGTGGTGGACATCAAAACACTATAAAAGGAACCCCATGGCATCCATTTGGACACCATAAACTCATGGTATGAGGTTATCAACAAATTTGGACCATATCATACCTTAGTTAGGGCCTAGAAACATCACCATCACACAAGAAACACCACCATCATACCAACAACATCACCACACAATCCACCCTGCTCATGAGTTGAGCAACAGGGCATGATTTTTTTTAGAGAGTACGCGAATGCGTACCTTAATTTTATAGAAGGCAGAAGATATTTACAAGAGAGGCTCAAAAACAAAAACGAAAATGAGCCAAGTGCTCCAAAGGAAAAACTAAGGGACAACTCTCCCGGCAGAGCTCTTTCTCCTACTCCTCTACTATGGGCTACCAAAATGCTGTTATATTCTTCCGCAACCAAAGCTGCGAGCGTTAACGGTCGGTGTTGCCTCCGCACGTCTCCAAAGATTCACAAGAACCAAACCAGCTAGACCAAGACCAAATGGTTACTTAGTTGAATTAGGAATTAGTTCAAGCAGCTAGGAGGTGCAGGCATGCCACAAGATGCAGGTTTATCAGATATCCCGAAGAACAAGCTTCACAAGACCACCAGGTTGGCCTAGCCTGAGTTGAGAGGAGTGTAGTTAGCGGGGAAAGGGAATCAATCACCATATGCAGGAGAAATATGCCTCTGATCTGAAATCATCTACTAAAAACATATACATGCTTCAGGGGCATATCACATACATCTAAGTGATCATATGATCATCAAGAACAAACAAGTAAATTTACTAGGAAGCAAATCAAACCCAGAAAATATAGAGTAGCTATTCATGTCATGCATATGTCTGTACCAAGAAATTTACTATCAACATATGCATAATATTCATACACCTACACTTGCATAACAAAGGTTAGAACATTATCTTTAGCTGCCATTAGTTAGTGAACACACCAATAGTTATTTGTGTGAATGCTTATATAGCCTAGCATTCTAAGATAAATTAGTATACACTCTAATACCTCACTTACATGTTATTTGAGATGCATCTTTGCATATAGCCAAATTAATTAGATACCATATCCTTTGCAAGAACATGTGTGGAATTAATTGCCAGAACACCACCTTAAGAAAAGCACCCTTTCATTTAAATAAACACTTGCATGTATGTATCTCAGCAAACAAGTATCATAGTGATGAACTAGGTCATCTAGCACCATACCACCACCCATGACCAGATAGTATAGGGAAATATCATCAGCAAAACCCTCTAATCATTTGACTATCTCAAAATCCAAGGGTTGCATCCAAACCATGATCTCTCATAGATAAACCAAATCTTTCAACTAATAATCAACTATACAAATATATATCCAAGTCAGAATCTCAAGTAAGCCATTCTTGGGAATAGTATGGATACTTTTACATTACAAAATAATGAATTAGGAATATGTTACTGCCTTGGAATATTATTCAGGACATTTCCATGACATTAAAAATATAGGATAATCATAGAACCATGTTAGGGGAATTATACTTGCATTATAAGTCAAGCCCTAGATAGAATCTGGAATAATACTTATTTGACCCCAAAAATGCAAATTATTACATTTCAACATGGAACCCACCCAAGCTATAACAAAATGATTTTAGCACTCTGGTAATAGTGTTTGAACCCATCTTTATCAAGTTCCAAGTTCAAACCTGCAAAACAAGTGAATTCAAAATTAGAATTTAAATCAGCAAAAAGAAGACATATGAAAAAGAAAAAGAATTAAACAGAAAAACAGAGAGAGATTACCTGGCCGCAGCCCATCAAACCAGCCCAACTAGCCAGTCCAACAGGGGCCCAGGCCACTTACCGAATCGGTATTGACCGACAGGTGGGACCTACCGGGGGAAAGAGTCGTCTTCCACCTCCCGATCGGGGGAAACAGCTCGGTGGTGCCTCCCCGTCACTCTGCCGCGCTAAGATCCGCGCCGCCGCTCTACATCGCCTATAAGATGTCGTCCGCGCCGCCGGGGAAACCCTAAATCCATCGCATCCTCTTTTCTCTCACGAATTTCTCTCACAGGCCGAAACCCTAACTCCGGCCAAGTTCTCTCTCCGGTGATTGAGCTCACCCGAGGCCTCGCTGTGTTGTCCCTGAGCTCCGCCTTGGCGAGTGATTCATTCTGGCCAGAGGAATCGGACCAAATCATTCTCAGAAGCCGATGATAAGCCGTTCCCTTTCATCTCTGGGAGCACCTCGCCGTTGAGCTTGCCGACAATGCCGACCATCTCCTACCTTGCCGATCATTCCAGCAGCATCACGGTGAGCTTAATCATCTCTAGAGACCCTCAATGCACCATTTGGTGGTCCGTAGAGTAGTTCCAGTAGGTCGCTGTCGTGCTCCGCCGCAGTAGCTCGTCGCCAGAGCTAATCCGACGACCTTTTGGTCATGGCGCCGCCACCAACGCGGGAGCCTCTGGGCGTCGCCGGCGTTAGCCGCACCTCGCCGGCGGTGAGGTCAAATCTCCCAGTCAAGTTATTGACTTGGTCGTTGCCAACGTGGCATATGACCTGGCCATAGCCCCACCAGTCAGTCTCTGCGGGCAAGTTAGGGTTCGGTAGGAAAAGTTTCCCTGTGTTATTTGAAATATCAGAAAATACCAGAAACTTAGAAAAATCATAACTATTTCGTTTTAAATCAGAAAAATACAAATGATATACCAAAATGATCGCAATAACATTATCTATCTATTTAGATTATAATCTTGCATGCTTGTGTGAAATAATTTTGAACTAAATTTGAAACCAAGTTTTCAAATACCAATAAAAAATTTGACTACTTCAATATTGTTATTCCAGTTAATATTTTGTTATTACTAAATATTAATCCTAAAACCTTACTATTGAGATTTTAATCCCTAAAATGATTTTTTCTAAAACAAATTTAATGTAGTAAAATTTGGAAAAAATCATAAACTTGTATCAGAATTATTTCTTAACTCTAATATTGTTATTTCAACTATTGTTTCAGTAGAAGTTAAATTTAAAACTTCTAGGTCAATTTTAAATCATTAAAATTTGACTTAAATCCTAAAACTATTTTCTTAAATGATAAGAAATTAGGATAACTCTTAAATAAGCATCAACTTAAGTTTAGACTCTATTTTCAACTATAATCTATTGATTAACAATTGTTTCTTAACTGCTAACTCAATTTTAAAAATCATTTAAAATTGTGATTCAAACCCTACTAGCTAATAATAAAGGAACTTGTGTTTTAATAATCACTTCAACCTTCTTATAAAGTAAATGACCACTAAAAGGTAATTTTATACTAAATGTCCATTATGAGTTATGTTCTTCAAAAGTTATTCTTTTAAGAACATATCAAGTAAGAATTTCAGCAAACCATATGCTTTCTGATGACAATTGCCTGGTTAAGTTAAGATTGTTGTCAACCCTAGAACTACTTAGATATTACTATGTGTATACTTTACTTTGACTTTGCATATCCATGATCAACCAATTGTTTGCTAATTATAAGATGCAACTTAAAAGTGTTACCTTCATGTCTTCACCATCAACCATCATTCTCTTGTAGCAAGGAATGATTATAACACCCTAGAACAATAGCTCATGTTAAAGTCTTATTCTTTTAATATCACCTGATAGTGATCTAACCTAAAATGCTTAACAACCATGCTTTGGTGTGATTTAAAAGTGCAACACATCATAAATAAATCACCATAATTCAATGATAACAAATCATCGGGGTTAGGGTACGCTTAGAGTAAAGCATATCATATCTTATGCATATCATGCTGCAGATTTCTAACATCATCCCTACCGGATGATGATTGCTATTTCAGAATTGGGATTTCTATCGTATCGAAGACCCTGACTCGCATAATCTTGCAGTCAGAAAGGCAAGTTCACTCTTGCTCATCTCTCTTGATTACTTTTAGCAAATTACTTGCAAATATACCGGTGGTATGATTATTACTGCATTGAAAAGCAAAAGGTCCTCTTTTCATAATTAATATGATTAGCTGGTTATCGACCCGAGTGGTGGTAACCTAGGATGGCTGGCAAATGGAACCATGGTATGATTGTTGTGGTGGAGGTTCCATTTATTCGGGAAAGTGAACCCTAGGACTTAACAACAAATGTCGCCAGTGATTCTTGCGCCGTAAATCACGGTCAACCATGAGGTCTGGAATGGGACAGAGAAGTTAGCTGTATCTTTTCCCTCTCGCATGCCAACGGATCAGTAGCAACGGTTGTCTTGCCTAGGCTGCTATATGGTAAGGGGGAAAGTGTTTCCTGCTAGTCTACCTATAGTATAGGGGGGGACAGACTTGCTAATTGATCTATGATGGATTGTAACGGTCATCCGGATCAGTCTATCCATATTGTATAGGAGCGGGCACCGAGGTCCGGGCTAGTCTACCTATGCGGTCGTCCATAGTGTAAAGGGGAAGGACCAGTGCGCCAATCAGTCTACATATGTGGTATAGGAGAGGATGGACTTACAAAAGGGTGGGTCTGCGGGGTCACGGAGAAGAACGGTGATTGGCTTGGATCACAAGACTGGGCCCCACACTAAGGAAGTGTGGACGGGAAAGCTACTCGGAAGTGCAACAAGGCTTTGATCTCTCATGGGTACAAGTGACCACCTCTGCAGAGTGTAAGAAAGTATCTGGATACTCCCTGTTCTGGGAAGGAGCTGCGAACGCGGCAGGAAAGGAGCCCATCGAAGCTCTAATCAACCCGTGAAGGCTGACAGACATAGTTCTTTTGAATAAAATTAACCTTTGAAGAAATGTTTATAAAAACTTGCATTGCCAAACGACTCTTGGGTCTAAGGCTGTAGATAGTGCATAAAACACCTTATTCCTTATATGAACTTGTTGGGTAACACTCGTTACTCACCCCACTCCCTCATAACCCTTGCTTAGATTGGAAGCAACACAAGGAGGTAACCTCGAGACACTGAAGATGAAGATGAAGCCTTCTGTCAATGTCAGAACTATCATTGAAGTCAACGACAACGCGAAGCTTGGTGGAAAACTAGAATAGGAATAGAAGGGATTCAATTCCCTAATCCTAGAACCTAAGTAGCTAGAGTAGTTCTGTAGAAAGCCAACTGCACTAGTGTAGCTCTAGCTTAGTCTTCAATGTATTATTCTCGTTTGTAGTCGCCGGGACTAAACCTCTACTTGTTGAGGAGGTTCTGAAGATCTTCTGTATGATGAAATTTGTAATCTTATGCACCTACCTTGGACCTGCGATGTTTCTGTTGTGCCACTCTGATCGATGTAATGCTAGTGAGACGGTGTTTCATTGGTGTTATGTCAACGACTTGCATACTACACATGCAGTGGTATGCTGGGTCACCACACTTTTAGTTCACATCTTTCACTAAACAACTCAGTCTATGTTTTTCACTACTACTTGTAATCATTGATTTGTAGATCCGCGAACAACATGTTTTTAAGTATTAAGATATTATTAAAAAATTCTGGATGCACTCAATGATGTATACTAAAAATTAACATGGAAAATTCAACTTAAAATACCTTCTATTCTGAGCTACACAAAAATTAAAAAGTTTCAATGTGAGAATAGTGAGAAGTGCATATCTTTAAAAATCCATAATTTATTAGATTTTTCTTTTTTTTACAGTCTGGAATTCAAAGGATTTTAGCATCACGCTTTTACATACTTGCAGGGTATATCGTTCACTATATCTAGAATTTTTTAATTTTGTTTGAAACTTATAAACATGGTTTTTGTTTTTTAAATAAAGGCCTAACTCTCAAAGAGAGTTAGAATGTCACGTTTCTTTCAAATTCCTATATGGTGGGCTATTCCATACAAACTTTAGATGAAAAAAGCACCTGACCTCTGTATTTGTTTTTCAAAATGGAGGCAAAAGCTTTGTCCCAAATGATTAATTAAGGAGTTTTACAAGAATTTAAAGGTGCAAGATATTACAAGCCTATTCTCCTGGCAATAATGCACCCAAACGTTCTGCACCTGCGAGCACCCATAATCTTGCTTCTCTCTTAGTGCTTTCGAGAATTACAAAAGATAGACCATGCTGATTGAAGACTCTATCATACCTTTCGTTCCATAACTCCTTGATGGAAAGGCCTACCCATTGATTCCGATGCAAATATGTGGTGACCAAGCTAATCCCCATATCCGGATGGTGAACTGACAGCTAACGAAAAGATTGCCATTTGATTCCATAGTTTGCTTGTAAAAAGGACATAAACCGCAATTGGACCACCCTTTTTATTGAAGCCTATCCATCGTCCAAAATCCATTTTGATACGCAATTTAAGCATGGTTTTTAACTTTTGGCGGCGCGCAAGCCTTTCAAATAATGTTGTTCATGCTCGAGTGTACAAGGCTACAAGCCCTAGAAATTGTAACTTGTAAGCCGAGGCCACAGAGGATTGTCCGTTACTTGTAAGCTTCGAATATATGATGTCATCCACATTTTTTTATCTGGGTTTACGCCTTGCATAAGGATCCAAAGATCAATAAATGTGTTAGATACTCCAAGGTGAAATTATTCTCCAAGATAACTTTGAGAACCCAAGCTAGCATCCCCAAATAAGGCTCCATGGAGTATTTATTTTCTTGTATCTACAATTGCAAGTACCTATTTTTTTTATGTCTGACATGAATACTTGTGAAACGTCTCCTGGAACTCCAAATAGGATTCTGATCTCGAGGGAGTCCAATATTTGAAAAACTGAAATATCTGTTTTATATTTATTCTAAAAAAAATCAGGTGCATATATACTCCATCCGTTCTAAATTATCCTGCATTGTATGTTCAGCCAAAGTCAAACTTTATAAACTTTAACCAAGTATAGGACAAGAAATATGAATATTTATACTATAAAATAGATATTGTTAAAATCATGATAAAAAGTACTTTTATATTATATGTATTTGATATTATAAAACTTTATATTTTTGGCAATATGCTTGATCAAATTTTTTCTAGTTTAAATTTAACTAAATCTAAACTGCAGAGTAAAAAAGGACGGAGGGAGTAGATGTCTATCTTGTATGCATTTTTCTAATAAAAACATAGAGTATATTTTTAAATGCGACCAACGCCACGTCGAGGGAGGAGTGCCTAGTTATTCAGTTCCCGTCTGTTCCTGGTCGCGCCGACCAACGCGACGCGGACGGCCACCTCTGCTTATCACAGAGTTCTTCGCTGTGGCTGCTGCCTGTGACGGTGTGAACTCACTGTCACGCACATCGCCGGCCCGTTTCTCGCGGCGACTCCGCGCCTACCGTAGGAACAGAGAAGGTCGCCGCCGCCTCTCCGTGGATCTTCGTTTGGCTGCAGACTTCGATACAGCTGTAATCACGGACGAACGCGAGGTTACAGACAGCAAAGAAGGTTAATTTGGGACGCAACACAAGCGGCGAAAGTGCTAGTGCTATGCTGAGTGTGACTGAACACGCGCAACCCTCTGTGGCGTGAACGGAAAGAAGGTCGGTATGATGTGATGATGATGATTTAACGTCGGAAAACACCGAATTTTGTCTCGAAAACGTGGTGAGATCATGGGAATGGTAGGCAGCGCAGACGTGTAGTCCGAACAGTGCCTCAAACAGGGGATGCGGCATGACATATGCTTCCTGCCTTGGCCACTTGCTCCGGAACTCGCCTCCCAACGTTCACTGACTGACTGCAGAGCAGCAGTACGTGCAGTAGTGATTCAAATTAACCTTTTTCTGAAACTTGAACACAAAATGAATTCGATCTGTATTTTTTTTACGATCTGACCCTTTTGCACGGCGCCCAACCCCAAGGCGTCATGGTTATATTGCATGGCGCCGTAGGCTAGGGCGCCATGGTCGCATGGCGCCATGATTTTGTTGCAATTTTCGGCGTCATGCAAGACCATGGCGCCGTACTTTATGACGCCGTGCAATGTAACCATGGCGTCGTATCCCATGGTACCATGCAAAAAGGATCAGATTGTGAATTTTTTGCAAATCTAGTTTATTTTGCGTTGAAGTTTTCAAAAAAAGTTAATTGTAGCCATTTTCACGCAATATGACGGCAGAAGACATTGCGTCCTTGCGGTGCCAGATAGGGACAAGCATGGGTAAGGCGATGAGCAGTTCCAAGTTCTTTTCCCCTTTGCAAATGCAGGGTAATTAAGTTGACCACGAGACTACTTAACCTTGGTGGCATTGCATTGACAGCGGAAGCCACTTGCAGTATTTCAGTGGGAGATCTCGCCTCGGACACGTACGTACGTCCCAAAGTGGACCGAATCGTGCACGCACGCGAGGACGGTGACAAGCATTATCGACGTGAGTGACAACCAAGGGATTTCTCTCATTTACCCCAACGACGAACACAACTCCGTTTCACAGTCTATCTCCTCGCTACAGTACATTGAGAGCGGCTTCGAGTGCGCCGGCCGAACCGAAGCCCTCCCGCCGACGATGCCGGCCGGGAGTGGCGGAGGGGAGGTCCGGCTGTAGTTTTAGGGTAGTGATAGTGTTGTGTTGGCGTTTCTGCCGGCGGTAGTGGGGCCCTATGCTCGGCGGCGGCGGAGCTGCAGATCTGCTGCTTAGGGTTCTCTCCGGCTCCTCTCTGGCCTCGCCGACGGAGGCAGAGGTGGCAGGGAGTTCCGACGTCGCCTAATAAGCTGCGGGCTGTTCCTCTGGTCGGAGCGGCGCTGCCACTCTTCCTTTGCTTCTTGGCCGACAAACCTAAAAAAGAGCCCAATGGGCCAAATGGATATCCTCAAAATTATTTAGGATCAAACGGTTAGATCCCTTTCTACCGATGGTTATCCCCGCACGACTCATCCCGACCGCCGATCGAGCGCCTACAAAGTCCTGACCTCCCGCCGCCGCCTGCGCGCATGCCGCCGGAGGTGCTGCTCGATCAGCTCGAGTTCCTCTGTAGATCTCTCGTGCGTGGTTGCCGGTCCCATCTGGGCGCCACCTGCGAGCCTGACGACCGGGAAGCCCATGTCCATCGCCTTCGAATTCAGGCCACAGGTGGGACTCCTTCTCCTCGGCCTCTGCGTCCATCTCAATATCTCACAGTTCATCATGTTGTGGATCCTGGTGTAGTTGGTGAGCCCTCCTTCCACCCCCGATTCCTCTCCGTTCACTTCTCTCCCAGCCGGAACAACAACAAAATCCGTTCTGCTAAGAGCGATAGAACTCACTTTGGTCATTCTTACGGGGAATTTCAACTCAAGTTATTTTGCCCAGCTACTCAGTACCGAGAATTCAGTATCAATTTCTGAAGTACCCTATGATCAGTAGTCACGCCCTTGTACTTTGAATATTTCACCAGGTTACGGAGCATGCTGTCACTAACACTCATTCTCTGAACATGAAAACTGTTGTTATACCGATTCAACTTAATTTTTTTTATCATAATTATCTTCTACTTGTGTTGGTTAATAGTATTATCGTTAGAAAAGTAGAATATCTAAAGATAAAAATTTCTGTTAAAGCGGTTCGACCCTGAATAACCAATGGTTAACCGGTTAAACACTAATAACCTAATGGTTAACCTAGATTATCCCTTTAAATAAAATGGTTATTTAGGTTCCAATCCAAAAGATAAAGGGTTAACCAATTCCCATCCATAGGCGGGTGGTAGGCGAGCGGTGGCGAGGTGTCTGGCCGGCCGTGGAGGCGAGGAGACGCTCCGCTTCCTCTTGCTGCTGCTTTCTCCGTGGGTGTTCTTCGACGCGTGGTGGCCTCCTTCTCCTCCGTCCTTGCTCAGTGGTGGAGTCCAGGCGTCGCCGGAGTTGCGTTGCTGCCTCGCGTCAATCATGTCTGGGAGCTTCTCCCCGGCGGCTTGCTCCGTCGTCCCGACCGGAATCAATGGCGTAGGGCGCCACTTCCGCTGTTTCTCCCGCCGATCTTGTTCCGCCGCCGCCGTGGTGCGGTGTCCTTCGTCGGAATCTAGAGATCGAGCTCCTAGACCGGATCGCGTTTCTGCACTAGATCTAGGGTCGTTTCTGCACTTTTTCAGGGCTTGTTTGTAATTTTATCTCTTTGGAAGGCCTCTTTGTAAAAGTGTAAAATCAAACAGCTTCGGGTCCTTCGAGACTCCTTTCCCGTTCAAAACAAAAAAAAATTACCCCCACGACAGACAGCCGTGGTGGCGTGAGACATTTTCACCTGAAAAACCGAGCGAGGGCGGTGAGCCGGTGACACGCATCGCTCGACGTTTCAGTCGCGCCGAGCGAGCGCCCACTAGCTAGCGCAGGGGCGATACGTGTCGCCTGAAAATTCTGCTGTTCACTGCATCTCTTTTCGATCTGCTCGTATCGTATGCATGACGTACTACATTGACACCTACTCGATCCGCCGCCCTGCTCGTCTCGGGGAGTACGGAAACTCCATCTCATCTCATGGCAGCTTCACCTGCTTGCCTACTCGATCCGCCCTGTTTGCCTACGTACAGTACATCCCTAGCTAGATGCAAGGTAGCTTTGCGTCAGGTAATTGCACCTAATCATAGACGCACACCAATTTCAAACCAAGGTTAATTAGCTACTCTCTCCGTTTAGAAATATAAGATATTTTAGATTTGTGAAGTGAGTGTATCTAGATATTTTTTAATGTATACATTCGTTTGAATCTATACACTAAAAGATGTCAAAATACACTCACTTTATAAATTTAAAACATCTTATATTTCTAAACGGAGGGAGTAGTATCCAAATGGGACATGACTGGTATGACGTACGGAGGACGTGTGTGTGTTTACTAATTTCGCCGACACGTCGTTTCGTCGTTTGCGAATCTGCAGGCTCAGATAGTTTTGCGCAGCACCTGCACGGCTTTGGTCAAAGCAACTGATTAAACTAGGAAGCTTGAAGGTACACACACCTTGTACTGTCACTAGCTCGTCCGTGATTACCTGCAAGATAGAAAAAGGGAATTGTCAAGGCGTTAGAGCATCTCTACTCGGGGTTCTTAAAGGTCCCTCATAGCGATTTGGAGGTCGCCGGCGTGAAATTTTGAGCCCAGCCGTTGTCGCCGTGGTAAAACAACATATGCCATAGGATGGCTTAAATGGGGGCCGAACTAGATACTGGAGGATTCGGGAGAGGAAAACGTACTAAGAAGCACGACAGAAAGGAACACACAAGCTACCTAGGTTCGGCGCTCTCGTAAGGAGATAACACCCCTACTCCTGCACTACTGTCTGTATAACTGGATCGATGGAGTGTACAACAATGGTGCTTCCGAGCTCTCTGTGAGAGGAGGAAGATGAACTATGAACTGAGAGACTAAGGAGTAACCAACCCTTGGCTAGGGCTCCCTGTGCCACCTTATATAGTTGTGGCCAGGGTTACAACGGTCATATTTATGTAGATGACACTGGCTACAGTCCAAATAGGACAAGGTGACGATGCCTGCCACCCTTGACTTTGCCCCTGATTGCTCTCGATGGGACACAACATCCTGTACCTTGTACTTGCTTCGACTGTGACCTTACCACTGTGAGGTAAGGACCGTCCTTTGGCACAGTGATGGTTGTTAGACCACCACTGTGCACCCTGTCATCATGATCTCCCTCCATGCTTGAAAGGTTCTTTCCTTGATTGTAGGGATGTGACCCTTTAGTTGACTTCTATGTCTCGGACATAGACGTTGGCCATATCCCGGACCTATATGCCGGACCAACGATCCAAGGTCAGGTAATCCGGCCTCCACTATTCCTGCATAATATACCAACTTGGTTAGGCCGACATATTTATATATATGCCGGCACATCACAGACATATCCCAGCCGCACCAGCATTCCTGAACACTAGCCGGGATACGGCTTATATGCCGGCCTGGCCGAGACTCCTATATGCCGGCCAGGCCCAACCTTGGTCAACTATTATAAAGTCAACCACTTTCCTCATATCCTTCTAGTCTCTTGACCCTACCGGGGGTCATTCCCCCGACACTAGTCCCCGAAGCTGTCGAGGTCCCCCAGTTTCAACTGAGGGGCCTTGACAGGTTCAACATAGCTTCTCTTCTTACGATATCCTGGCTCTTGATTATATGCCGGCGATCGACATATATGTCGGCCCGCTGCTTATATGCCGGCACCTCTTCCCTCTTTAAAAGTTATCCCGGCCGGTCCCGAAGGTATTCCGGACGGGACACATTCTCAGTTCGGTCTTGCCGGCACTTAGCTGAGTCTTCCTCGAGAAGCCAAGTTTGACATTCTACCTCGAAACTTGCAACTGCTCTGCCACTGCGAACGGTCACATCAAGTGACGGTTCACAGTGTGATCATTGCCTGTTATTACTGCCATAACTTGCCTAGTGGCACGGTTATTAGAACCGCCGCCACACGACGTGCCCACACGTGGCACCCGCGCTCAGTAACTATCGCGGTAGTGGAACACTACCACCGTGCCCACGATCTCTGTCCCTCGGGTATAAATAGGGGAGCGGGGTAACTTATTCCTTTTTACCCCTCACTTCTTCTCCTACCTCTGGCTCTCCACCTCGAACGCTTCTCCGTCGGACCAGCGCACAGAGAACTTGCGCCGCCGTCGTTCCCCTTCATGCCGGCGCCAGTCCTCGTCATTGCTCTGCTTCTTCCTCAATGCCACCGTCGGTCTTCTTCCTCTACTGCACATTGCTCGAGGAGATCACCTCTTCTCTGCAAGTTCACGGTTGCTCCACCACCGCCGTGCAAACTCCGGTGAGTTCTTCCTCTTGCTCTTCTCCTACGTTTCTTTGCAGCTTCTTAGTGGTAATCTCTCTGGCTTGAATCTCCTGTAGTTGTTTAGCATAGCCTCTGATCGATTTGATTAACATTACGTTTCGTCTTCCCTGTGAGTTCATAGATGTTCTTCCCGTAGGAATTTTCCCCTTATTACTTTTGATTTAACTGCGGCGGTAGATCTGACTTTGCTGTTAACTTGTTGCGAGATCTGTTTGCCGGCGAGACTAACATTCCCCCTTTACCTACCTCTGCTAGGATCTAACAGTATGGGACTCCGACTCTCACGCCCTGTCCCGGCCATCTCAATGGCTTCTTCCAGTATGACGGCCACCTCTGCGCCGGAGGAGGATAATCCGGCCCAACCTCAGGGACGCTCCGGCTGGGAGGGGTCTGAGGTGACCCCGGCCGACATATCTTGGATTACCACCACACGACGCGTCCCGGCCGGCATATCATGCCGGCTGCCTGCCGGCGAAACTGTGTCGGGACCTGAGCCTAATGAAAGAGTGGTCTTCATCTCACACTTAGAGCGAGGATTCGCTCTTCCGGTCAGTGACTTCATCCGGGATTTGTTGAACCACTATGATCTCCAACCTCATCATTTGTCGGCCAACGCGGTGATGATTTTGTCGGCCTTTGCGAGGGCTATGCCGGCATAGAGCCCTTCATCCAGGGATGGGCCAAATACTTCCAGTTGCGCAAGCAAAGCGCCCAGGAGCCCCGGAACAAGGATGATCTGCCGGAGACCGCCAAGGAAAAGAAGGACCGCCCCATGACCCAATGTGGCGCTGCCACGATTATGTCTCGGAAGGGCTCCGACTTTCCAAAGATTGAGCTGCTAGAGTCATGCAAGAAATGGCAAAAGAGCTTCTTCTATGTAAAGAACACCATAGAAGTTGACCTGCTCAACCTGCCGCCATATGTTGACATTCCACCCACTGAGATGAAGAATTGGACCTACAACCCTAAGAACACGGTGGGGCCAGTCAATGCTCTCCACCGGGTTAAGGATGACCTGCATGATGCCGGCCTGACACCGAAGGATATCATTGCCTGCTTCATTAGCCGGCGAGTTTCTCCTCTTTAGCGCCGGTCTCACAAGATCTGCCAGATGAGCGGGGCCATGGACCCCACTCGATACTCCACACACGAACTGAGCCTCGCCGACATTCTGCGGCGGGTTAAGGATATCTGCAAGACCTCACAGGTCATCTTTGCTTGGGGGCTCAAGCCATATAGCCGGGATCGCCCTGCTCCGATGGTAAACCCCTTTAGCCAATACTCTCGCTCTTAGTCCGACCTATTTACTTAGCCGATATATCAATGCTTGATCTGACACATCCTTACTGCCGGGATATCTCTGTTTTTTGATCAACTTGCTCTCTCTCTTGCAGAAATTCAGCTTCTAGGACATAGAGAATTCCCGGATAAAGATTGCTGCAGACCGCACCGTGCTGGATCCTGAAGATCCAGATCACGAAGATAAGATGCCCAAGAACACCCGCGCCGCTTCTGCCGTGGGTAAGGCTTCCTCTTCCCAGCATTCAATTCAAGACTGGAGTGACGATGATTCTGATGAGGATTGCCGGATGTTTATCTGCCCAACACCCCTTGCTTATGCTCTTCCTGCCATGCCGTCCTCAGTTATCCTAGATGAGGAAGTCGTCGATGCTGCCCCTCTGAACCAGGGACCTCCCTCCACTGGCGCACCTGCCGGCCGGAAGCGTGGAGTTAAGCCCCAGCCTGAACCAGGTCAAACAATGAAGAGGCAAAAGATCGGCGTGCCCCTCCCAAAGAAGCAGAGGCCTGTTGCCTCAGGGTAATTTTCTTCCCTTCTTATTATTTCCGGGATTCCTCTTCTTCTACTTACTAACTTGTCCTTTTCTTTCTCAGGGCTCCACTTGCTCCGGAGCGTGCCTCTAGCTCTAGTGCTAGCCCCCATGCAGATAAGTCAGCGTCTCTTGTGCGCCCCGACATCCCAGCTACCAGCCATACTACCTCTCCGACGCGGGCATCTTCGCGTGCACCCAAAAAGACTTCTACCCCGGCGAAGGATGATCCTCCGCCGGAACAAGACACCTCTACCCCCGATGTCCACATGGACACGGGGGCTCAACAAGATACTCCTTACACCGGTGCCAATGCCAGCGGCGCCGGAACTGCTGAGAATGCCGGCGCAGGCAACAAGAGCACTGGCATTGACAAGGGGAAGAGCCCCAAAGTGCTAGAAGTCCGGACTGATCCGGCATCAGCTTCTTCAGGACAAGCTACACCGGCCACGCCGAAGAAACGAGCGCCCAAGACACCAGCTCCGGAGAAGACTACTGCTGCCCCGGCCAAGACCGGAACTTTCAAGATGACGCAAGTTATCAAGACCCCCCCGGCCCCTGCCAAGACCACGCCGGTACCTGTCAAGACCGCACCTGCAAGCTCTGCCATGACACTCCACACTGGCAAGGGAGCAGCCCGGGTTAGCTCCTTCCACACTCCAGAACTTGAGGGTCGCGTTTCTCTACGGACCAAGAGCGATAACAGCCTTGGGTCCCTCAAAGAATATTGCATGAAGTGGAATGACGCTGCCTTTGTGGACACTGCTAGCTCTGGCAAGAAGAAATCATTGGCCGGGACTCCTACTCCTGGCAACCCCGATGTTATACCGGCCAGGCCCATTGCCATTGCCAGCGAACTCTTCAGCATCCAGCAGAGGCTTTACCGCTTGGCCGATGCCACCAATGTAAGTACTTTTCCTCATATCTCCCCAGTCCCCGAAAATGTCGGCTGTCCGGGATACGGACATCCGGGATTTTCCAATATCTCTTTTAACTTAGCTGATTTTCTAACTGCCCGACATATAAGCTCGATCTGAGCTTCAAATCCTACTCACCGAGGGCCGGGATAGGCGCGCAGCACCTGTGCCGGGTCTTCAAAAAATAAAAACTTGACATAACCTTCAAATCCACCTGTCCGACATATAAGCTCGATTTGAGCTTCAAATCCTAGTCACCGAGAGCCGGGATAGGTGCGCAGCACCTGTGCTGGGTCTTCAACATAAAAACTTGGTAGAACTTTTAAATCTTCTGATATGCTGAATTTTCCTTATAATACTTCAAATCCTAACACTTCTGCAGCGCATGAACAATGAGCGCCGGGACATGTATCATGATCTGATATGCGAGCATCGGAAGTTGTCCAATGAGCACAGCAAACTTTGCCTGGATCTGACCAAGAAAGGTAAATCCAGCCGACATACCGCTATATGCCGGATTAGTTTCTTCTTTTACTTCACAATATTCTTCTTGCCGATACATCTTGATATGCCGACACATAACCCTTTGCCGGCATTTTTCAGCCACCACTGAGGAACAAGTCACCGAGCTTGTTAAGAGGGTGAAGGAGCTCACAGGTATGCCGGATTCTGCCAATCTCCAAATAAGCACTTTGCACTTCAAATCCTTCAATCTTTATCACTGTCTTTTATCTTCAAATCCTTTCTTGTTCTTTTAACCTCAAATCCTTTTAACTTCAAATCCTTGCAGATGAAAAGGCTGCACTGGAGGTTTGCCACTAGGACTGTGTGTCCTTAGTGGATGTGGCTAAACAACTGGATGAAAGGGATGCCGCCCACAAGGCCAAAGTAGAGCAACTGAAGGGCCGGATTGCTGCGCTTTTGGACGAGAAGGAGGAGAGTGAGGGCCAACTTAAGAAGGTCCAGGGGCTGCTTGTCACTTCAGAGGCTGATGCCTCCGGAACTAGAACTGAACTGCAGCATCTGAAGGAGCAGGCCACCAAATGGGAAGTTGACATTGCCCGGGTCAACGCCGATCTCGCCAGCAAGCTTCAAATCCTTTCACTTTTACCTTGCCCGACATACCCCGTCTGACATACCACAATTTTTTCCGGCATAACCTTCATGCCGGCATACCTTCCTATTCCTAATATCTTCTTTGTCTCTCAGGCTTGTTCCCTGCCTCTGCTGAGGATGTTGAAAAGGCCCTGCAGGTGGATCGGTTCAACCGAAATGTTCCGGTTGACTCTTCCAACTGGGACATGTCGAAGCAGCTGATTGCCCTGGACGCCCAGAAGAATGCAATGACGACATATACTGATGACCTTTTCCTTGGTGCCCAGGAAGCACACCAAGCCCTCTGGCCAGGACCAAAAACCCCTACTAACCCTCTTGACCTTGGCAATGACTTCCAGCTATCCAAAGTCTGCCTCAGAGAATGGCGGGACTCCGGCGCACGGGTGGGAGCTGATGAAGCTCTCACATACTTCTTATCCTAGTACGAAAAGGTCGATCTAGAGACTTTGCGCTCTGTGCGCGAAGGATTTGCATGGACCACAGATCCAGAGTTTATCCGGCGACGCTAGGAGTTGGCCCACAGCTATGTGGACTATGCCGACACTGAGGTCTTCGTCCGGGACATCCGCGAGCCGGAGAAGAAGGACGACGCTGAGGACGCTAAAGGCTCTGACTCCAGCCAGGATGAGGAGGAAACTAAAGATGCTGGCAATGCTGGCGCTGAAGCTCCGGACCAGGGATCTGCGCCGACCGGAGGTGCTGGCTCCATCCCTTCCGCCAGATCCGGCACACCCGAGGCCGACGTCTCCACAGCCACTGCTCCACCTGCCGGCGGTTCTGCTTCTGCCCTTGCCTCTTAAGCTTTGCAGCAAAAACACTTTAAGTTTCATCAGATCCCCGGTATGCCGGGTGCAGTTATAAGATATACTTATTTGCTTTGGTTTGCTACCTGAACAAGTTTTATTTTGGTTTGCTTGTTTATTAAAGTTGGATCATCTTTTGGCTAAGTCACCGAGTTTGCTTTCCTGTTTCCTTAATTCCACAACCTTGGCTACTTGTCTACCTTACTCGGGTTTTGACGTATGAGTCTCAAGGTTGCTTTATTAAACATATAGTACTTAAACTCTGAAACTTAAACTTCAAATCATCTGACACTTCAAGTTATAACTTTGTAGTAAAATAAATGTCGGTTCGCTTGTTTTATCTTTCCTTAGCCGTTTTTTATGTGTAGACAACCTCTAGCATCTACTCTTGCTAGCCATGAAGCTGGGTTTCGGACAGCAGCTAAGTCGAAGAGTGGCCTTTAGTGCCGACATATTACTTGCCGATATAGGAAACATTCAAACCAAGCCAGCCGGCATATAAACAAAAACAAAAAATAAACAACAATATATGCTGGAGGCAGTGCCCGATCTCCTCGGGATGCCGACATTTCATTCATTAGTCTTGCACCGACATACAGTGCCGGCACATAAAGCAAAATGGAAATACATACATTAAGCTTCACGAGTAAAAAGGACAGAGTAGAGCTATGTTCCATGGCCGCTTGGTTTCTTCTCCGGACCTGTCCACCTTGTCCTTCTTGGGGGCCTGCGTATCTATAAGATAGTAGGCATCATTGTGCAGAGCCCTGCTCACAATGAATGACCCCTCCCATGGAGGAGTTAGCTTATGCCGGCCTTCTGTGCCCTGCCTTAGCCGGAGCACTAAATCTCCCTCTTCGAACCTCCTTGGATTCACCTTCTGCGCATGATAGCGTCTGAGGTTCTGCTGATACACTACAGTTCTTGATAGTGTTATCTCTCTTGCTTCTTCCAGCAAATCAACATCATCTTCTCTGGCTTCTTTAGCCTCTTCCTCGGTATATAGTACCACTCTTGGTGCATCATGTATTACATCTGTTGGAAGCACTGCTTCTGCCCCATACACAAGGAAAAACGGCGTATAGCCTGTTGATCGATTTGGAGTTGTCCTCGGACTCCAAAGCACTGCCGGCAATTCATCTAGCCAGCAGCCGGGAGTTTTCTCCAGTGGCTCTATCAACCGGGGTTTTATGCCGGATAACACTAGTCCATTTGACCTTTCTACCTGGCCATTGGTACAAGGGTGGGCGACCGACGCAATGTCTAGCCGGATTCCCACCTCCTCACAATATCTGGCAAATGGCCCTTGGGCAAAATTCGACCCATTGTCAGTGATGATGCTATGAGGAACACCATATCTCAAGATTATGTCCTTCAAGAATTTTACTGATGTGTGGCCATCACACTTTCTTATTGGCTTTACTTCAATCCACTTGGTGAACTTGTCCACCATGACTAGAATATGAGTCATATTTCCTCTTGCCGGCTTAAATGCTCCGACCATGTCCAGGCCCCAAACAGCAAAGGGCTAGGTTAATGGGATATTCTTCAATGCTGATGCTGGCTGATGAATTTGGTGTGCATACATCTGACACCCGTTGCACTTCCGGACTAAATCTTCTGCCTCCTGCAATGCTGTCGGCCAGTAAAACCCGTGCCAGAATGCCTTTGACACTAGAGCTCTGGATGAAGCGTGGTGACCACACTCCCCCTGATGAATTTCCCGGAGCATCTCCTGGCCCTCCGCAGATTCGACACATCTCTGCAGTACACCCGTGGCACTTCTCTTGTATATCTCTTTGTTAATGATGGTATATGCTTTTGATCTTCTCATAACTTGGTGTGCTTTAGCTTCATCCGCTGGCAGTTGGCCATCAACCATGAAATCCATGATTGATCGCGCCCATGAGGGCACATCCCTAACAGTGAACGCTGGTTGATCTATCTCCATCACTTCGACCGACACATAATCGATCTCCATGGGCTGCGAAGTCCCCGGGACTGAGAGAGCAGTCCCCGGGTATGCCAGAGCAGTCCCCGGGTATGCCGGAACAACCTCTTGATACATTTTGCCCTTGCCTTTGCTTCTGCTCCGGAACACTGCAGTCACCGCGTATGTCGGCCCAGTCCCCGGGACTGAGAGAGCAGTCCCCGGGTTATCTGAACTGGCGCCAACATCTATCTCCATTGGCACTGCTTCTTGTGGGCTTGGCAGAACACATATGGATGAAGATTCTGGTGAAGGCTTGATCGATGGCTTCCTCAGATGCTCCAGCGAAATGTCGGGCGGAATTGATTCTCTGGAAGATCCCAATTTGGACAATGTGTCGGCCGCTTCATTCTGAGCCCGGGGGACATGCCGAAACTCACAACCTTCGAAGTAGCCACTCATCTGCTGCACCAAGAAACGATAGGATCCCATGTTTGCATCATGCGCGTCCCATAAGCCGGAGCACTGCTGAATCACCAGATCCGAATCACCGAAACACATAATCCGGCGGATGCCTATGTCCTTGGACACCTTCAGGCCATGCACAAGTGCCTCATATTCCGCCACATTGTTTGAAGCAGCAAAGTGGATCTGCAGAACATATCTCAATTGGTCATTCTTGGGTGAAGTAAGAACTATGCCGGCACCCAAACGATGTATTGTCTTGGACCCATCAAAATGCATTCTCCAATAATTTGCATCTGGGAAGGGCGGCTCATACTGTATCTCGGCCCAGTCAATAAAGAAATCAGCCAACACCTGAGACTTGATTGTATCCCTTTTATCATACTGAGGTGTATATGGTAAAAGCTCTATCGCCCACTTGACTATCTGGCCACTGGCATCTTTGTTGCTTATGATTTCCGAGATAGGGGCCTCAGCCACTACCCGGATTGGATGCTCCTGGAAGTAATGCTTGAGCTTCTTGGCCGCCATATAGACATCATATGTCATCTCCTGATAATGACGGTAGTTTTGCTTCGAGGTGGAAAGGACTTCACTCAGATAATACACCGGTCGCTGCACGGTTTTGCCTCCTTCCTCTCGCTCCACTACCACCACTGCACTGACAACTCTGTTGGTCGCCGCTATATAGAGCAACATCGGCTCCTTCAGCATGGGAGATGCCAACACCGGCGCTGTTGATAGCATCTGCTTCAACTCCTTGAAATCTGCATCTGCTTGCATCATCCAGACAAATGTGTTGGACTTCTGTACTTCTTTTAGGTTTGCCGGCGGCTTCATTCTCTCTATGGCACAGATCTTGCCGGAATTTACTTCAATACCCTGGCTTGAGACAAGGAATCCCAGCAACTTGCCCGCCGGTACACCAAAGGTGCACTTAGCCAGATTTAACTTCATCCAGAATCTCCTCAGATTTGCAAAGGTCTCCCGGAGGTCATCTATGAGAGTCCGGTTTTCCTTGGTTTTTATGACGACATCGTCGACATATACCTGCACATTTTTGTCTATCTGATCATGCAAACATTTTTTCATGCATCTTTGGTAAGTTGCGCCGGCATTTCTCAAACCAAACGGCATAGTGAGATAGCAATAAGCCTCGTACAGGGTAATAAAGGATGTTTTTATTTGATCCGGCTGATACAAAGGGATCTGGTGGAAACCAGAATAGGCATCTACAAATGATAACAGTTCACATCCGGCTGTGGAATCAATCACTTGATCGATCCGAGGGAGCGAGAATGGATCTTTAGGACATGCCTTATTCAAATTTGTGTAATCAACACACATCTGCCATATCTTGACTATAGCGGGCTCATCCTTTTTCTTCTCCACCATGACCTGATTAGACAACCAATCTAGATGCAGTACTTCCATGATAAAGCCGGCAGCTAGGAGCCGGGCTACTTCCTCCCAAATTGCTTTCCTTCTATCATCTGCAAACCGCCAGAGCGGCTGCTTCACCGGTTTAGCATCCGGCCTTACATGCAGTGCGTGCTTAGCCAACTCCCTCGGTACACCTTGCAGGTCTAAAGTTGACCATGCAAAGATATCCCGATTCTCACGGAGGAAGCTGGTGAGCTCGCTTTCCTACTTTGGGTCCAAACCGGCGCCGATGAGGGCATGGCACTCCGGGAAAAGCTCATCGAGAGCCACTTTATTGACCTCCTTGGCCACTTGGAAGGAGGTGGTACCATTTGGGTTTGTCATGCCCGGCAAAGGTTTGCCGGCCACAACCGTTTCAGCAATCTCCACTGCTCGCTTGAGCCTTGATGGCGCGGTGATGATGATGCCAGAAAACTTGCTTGTGTTTGATGGTGCCACTTGTTGGCGTGTAGTAAATGACCGGCCAGTTGGAAACCCCAAGAGAAGGTTTGATGAATACAACAGCAAGTTTTCCCTCAGTTATGAAACCAAGGTTTAATCGTCCAGGAGGAGGATGTCAATACGACTGAAGGTGATGCCCGCTAGCTTCACGACAGCTCCGGACAATTTATAGGGCGCCTCGTCCAAGCTTTGCTTTGCGAGCGGCAACATGGAACCTGCACACAACACAACCAAATACTTTGTTCCCAACTTACGATGAGGTTGTCAATCTCACCGGTTTGCTTGAAACAAAGGGTATGAGCGTATCGAGTGGAAAGTGATAGTAATATGCGAGTAAAGTAAACATTGCGAGTAAAGTAAACAGGTGATAGCAATATAAAGGAAATAGGACCGGGGTCCATAGTTCACTAGCGGTGTCTCTCCATAAGATAAAATAACACATGCTGGGTAAACAAATTACAGTTGGGCAATTGATAGAATAAAGACAACGTGCATATGTCGAGAGGATCACTATGAGATTTACTCTGGGCATTACAACAAGATACATAGACCGCCATCCAACTGCATCTATGACTAATAATCCACTTATGGCGAATCAATCCGAGAACTCCACAAGTATTAAGTTGCGAACAACAGATAATTGCATTAAGCAAAGTGTGTAATGTAAACAAAGCATATGCCCTCGAGCATATGAATGTTGTTTTCTCCCTAATGGCAACAACACATCTACAACCTTAGAGGTTTCTGTCACTCCCCCAGATTAAATAGAGGCATGAACCCACTATCGAGCATAAATACCCCCTCTTGTAGTCACTAGCAACTACTTGGCCAAGATAGCTACTAACAACAGAGAGCATGCAAGATCATAAACAACATAGAGATAACATAAGATAAAATTCAGTACATCAACTCAATCATAACACCAGTATTCATCGGATCCCAACAAACACAACATGTAGAATTACATAACGGTAGTCTCAAGCATGTAAAGTCGCTCACGAGATCTAAACATGAAGCACATGGTGGAGAAGACAACCAACTAGCTACTGCTATGGACCCATAGTCCAAGATATACTACTCACTCATCGCTCCGGAGGCAAGCATGGCAATGAAGAAGACCATCGGTGGTAATTCCCCTCTCCGGCAGGGTGCTGGGAAGAGCTACTGGACCCTCCCGATCTTCGGGTCGACGGCGGCGGTGGATCGCGATGTGTTCTGGAAAAGTGATCGAGTATTTAGGTTTTTCCCATCGGGGGATCTTTATAGGCGAAGGGGCGGCATCAGAGGTGGACCAGGGGGCCCACACCACAGGCCGGCGTGGGCTAGGGGTGGGCCGCGCCCCCTGGTAGTGTGGCCACCCTCTGGTCCGGCTCCGTCTCCTCTTCGGTGTTCTGGAAGCTCCGTGAAATATCTGGATGACTGGCTTTGGTGTCGTCCAATTCCGAGAATATTTCCTGTGTAACTTTTCTGAAACACAAAAACAGCAGAAAACAGGGAACTGGCACTGTGGCATCTCGTTAATAGGCTAGTTCCGTAAAATGCATAAAAATGCCACGAAGTGTAACGAAACACTAAACAAATGGTGTAAAAACAAGCATGGAGCATAAAAAATTATGGATACGTTGGAGACGTATCAGCATCCCCAAGCTTAACTCCTGCTCGTCCTCGAGTAGGTAAGTGATAACAAAAGAAATAATTTTTGAGGTGACATGTACCTACACAATCTTGATCATCTCTGTAAGCGTTGTGCGCTGGGATCAAAAGAACTTAAAACATGGGCATGAAAGATATAATCTTGATAGAAGCAACTTAGCAACCATGTTATAACATGAAAATGAACACAAACAAAAGATCATGAAAATGAAACAATGAAAGTCAAACGTGTGTTCAAATCATAAGGAAAAACTTACAAATGGTTTTCAGCTTGTCCCTCATGGAGAGCAAAACATAAATGCATAGGACACCTTCAAGTTTAAGAGGGCGACTAGATACAAGTAATTTAAGAACAAGTGAAACCAACATCATGAATCAATCAATGAAAACTTTGGGACAATGCATATTATACTCAGAATGACAACTATGCTCTCTTAATGGTGCATAAAGATAGAAGGTAGTGACTCAACACAAAAGTAAAAGAAAGGCCCTTCGCGGAGGGAAGCAGTGATTGCAAGTTTTATAAACCTTCAAAAATTATGATACTTACCGGCTTTGAGCTCTCATTGCCCCCATCATAAGCATCATGAATGGTTAAAGTTAATGCGAGAACACTTATGGTGCATATGCTTGACAAATCATAAGTTGAAAACCTCGTGTCCCGTGAAGTACGAATACCCAAACCTCATGCTACTTTACTTAGAGTCCCAAGCAAGCTCTTGTCATTGTAAGTATACACGTATCATCGAGAACGCCAACAGGGTACCTCCGTGCCCGATGACATGAAACAAGCCCACATCAAAATGACAGGACAAACAGACAATGAACACCTCGACATCTCTTTTATTTACCATTGGTATAGCTTTTTATTGCGAAATGCGTCGTCGAATGTTCATTATGGGCATGCTGTAATTTCCACCATGAATTATGCATGGCTTAGATTAGCGACCCATGCGTTTCTCTAACACGTATACAAACTCCATGATCTCGCAAGATTTCCAATTCATTTCACACCGCGAGTATCCAGAAACAAAAGATCACGATATCAACTCAAATGAAAGATAGTGCAATGTTGAAAGCTTGCCCCATGACGGCATGGCTGGGCTAATTCCCAACTTACAACTTGCAAGCATAACAACTCAACATAAGAGACCACAATGTCAAAATTTTAAAGCGATAAAAGTAAAGTGTGCCATCTGGTTCGTGAGAGCTTTACTGACCAATTTTCGCATAACACCAAAAAGAGTTTAATTTGAAGGATAGATAAAAGCAAGTCAAATGTACTTTGGAATAGCAAATTGCTAATAGGTATGTATGGTGGACACAATGGAAAACTTGGTTTTTAGGAGTTGGATGCACGAGTAGAGCTCATACTCAGTACAAAATGAGGGCTAGCAAAAGACTGGGAGCGACCAACTAAGAGAGCAATAATGGTCATAATCATGCAGAGCGACAAAGCGACATTAAAAGAAGCATAAGATGGCATCAAAAGTCAAAAACTAAATGATCATAGAGGCAATGGCGACTTTGTATGAGTCTAATATGTGTGAGCATGCGCCAAGTCAACCCAAATAAAGCATCAAAGGAGAAAACCAAAATAATGCTTCCAAATTATTAAAACAACGCATGATTTTTTCAAAGGCTCATTAAGAAATCTCAGTTATTTGAGACAAGTCATGCTACAGCAAAACCACTAAGCATTCTATCAAAAAGACAATAAGCATGACATGCAAAAGCCTAGGCCGCAGTCTACACAAGCTCCTTCTTGTACCACTTTTTTGCATAAAGCTTTTTCTCTTTTCCAACACCATTCAAACTTTTTATAACCAACTCTTTTGATGAAAACCAACATGGACCAGAGATCAAAATACACCTTGATAAAAAGATATAACAAGATCTGAACACATATCAAGGCAAAAATCGAAAATTAAACGTTGTTCTAGAAAAAGAGAACAATCATTGAAACGATAAGAGTGAAAAACGGAGTGTTCTTGGCAAATGAAAAGCAAGACAACTTCTCCAAAGGAATTTGTTGGGGTCCAACCATTTATTGCAGAAAACAAAACAAAATAAAACTGAAAACTAAAAACAACTGACGCTCCAAGAAAAACGCATAATGCATGAAGCAATAAAAATATAGTGTGTTGAAAGGTGACCTGATTTTTGCCGATGAAGAAGGGGTGCCTCGGGGGCATCCCCAAGCTTTGATGCTTGTACTTCTTGGATATTTCTTGGGGTGACATGGGCATCCCCAAGCTTGAGCTTTTGTCCATTCTTCAACTCATCTCATCATTCTCCAATCCCTACACTTGAAAACTTCCTTCATACAAAACTAAACACAAATCTATTAGCAACATTAGTGTAAGCATAACATTGAATCATCTAGCTATTAAGTTGCGAACAACAGATAATTGCATTAAGCAAAGTGTGTAATGTAAACAAAGCATATGCCCTTGAGCATATGAATGTTGTTTTCTCCCTAGTAGCAACAGCACATCTACCACCTTAGAGGTTTCTGTCACTCCCCCAGGTGAAATAGAGGCATGAACCCACTATCGAGCATAAATACCCCCTCTTGGAGTCACTAGCAACTACTCGGCCAAGATAGCTACTAACAACGGAGAGCATGCAAGATCATAAACAACATAGAGATAACAAAAGATATAATTCAGTACAGCAACTTAATCATAAACACCAATATTCATCGGATCCCAACAAACCAAACATGTAGAATTACATAACGGTGATCTCAATCATGTAAGGCAGCTCATGAGATCTAAACATGAAGCACATAGTGGAGAAGACAACCATCTAGCTACTGCTATGGACCCATAGTCCAAGGTAGACTACTCACTCATCGCTCCAGAGGCAAGCATGGCGATGAAGAAGACCTCCGGTGGCGATTCCCCTCTCCGGCAGGGTGCCGGGAAGAGCTTCTGGACCCTCCCGATCTTTGGGTCGACGGCGGCGGCGGATCGCGATGTGTTCTGGAAAACTGATCGGGCCCTTAGGTTTTTCTCGTCGGGGGGTCTTTATAGGCGAAGGGACGTCGTCAGAGGAGGGGCCAGGCGCCCTCACACGGGGGTGGCGCGGGCCAGGGGCTGGCCACGCCGCCCCTATGTGTGGGGCCCTGGTGGCCCCCCTCCTACTTCTCTTCGGATCTCTGGAAGCTTCCGAGTAAAATAAGACTTCAGGAACTTGTTTCGTCCAATTCCGAGAATATTTCCTGTGTATCACTTCTGAAACACAAAAACAACAGAAAACAGGAAACTGGCACTGTGGCACTTCGTTAATAGGTTAGTTTCGGAAAATGCATAAAAATGCCACTAAGTGTAACGAAACAATAGGCAAATGGTGTAAAAACAAGCATGGAGCATCAAAAATTATAGATACATTTGAGACGTATCAAGCATCCCCAAGCTTAACTCCTGCTCGTCCTCGAGTAGGTAAGTGATAACAAAAGAATAATTTTTGAGGTGACATGCACCTACACAATCTTGA
The DNA here is from genome assembly GCA_007115705.1 of Dactylis glomerata. Lineage (NCBI taxonomy): Eukaryota > Viridiplantae > Streptophyta > Magnoliopsida > Poales > Poaceae > Dactylis > Dactylis glomerata. The sequence goes on from QXEO01000762.1 coordinate 144,082, forward strand.
TCATATATGTATGCATTGGTGAGCTGGGATCAATAGAACTTAAAACATGGGCATGAAGATATAATCATGACAATAAGAACTTAGCAACCATGTTGTAAACATGCAAATGAACACAAACAAAAGATCATGATAATGAAACAATGAAAGTCAAACGTGTGTTCAAATCATAAGGAAAAACATACAAAAGGTTTTCAGCTTGTCCTTCAAAGAGAGCAAAACATAAATGCATAGGACACCTTCAAGTTTAAGAGGGCGACTAGATACAAATAATTTAATAACAAGTGAAACCAACAATATGAATCAATCAATGAACTTTGGGACAATGCATATCACACTAAGAATGACAACTATGCTCTCTTAATGGTGCATAAAGAAAGAAGGTGGTGACTCAACATAAAAGTAAAAGAAAGGCCCTTCGCAGAGGGAAGCAGTGATTGCAAGTTTTATAACCTTCAAAAATTATGGTACTTACCGGCTTTGAGCTCTCATTGCCCCCATCATAAGCATCTTGAATGGTTAAAGTTAATGCGAGAACAATTATGATGCATATGCTTGACAAATCATCAGTTGAAAACCTCGTGCCCCGTGAATACGAGTACCCAAACCTCATGCTACTTTACTTAGAGTCCCAAGCAAGGCTCTTGTCATTGTAAGTATATGCATATCATTGAGAACCGCCAATGGGGTACCTCCGTGCCCGATGACATGGAACAAGCCCACACCAAAATGACAGGACAAACAGACAATGAACACCTCGACATCTCTTTTATTTGCTATATTGTTTAGCTTTTTATTGTGAGATGCGTCGTCGAATGTTCACCATGGGTATGCTGCAAATTTCCACCATGAATTATGCATGGCTTAGATTGGCGGCCCGGCGTTTCCCTAACACATATACAAACTCCATGATCCCCACAAGATTCCCAATTCATTTCACACCGCGGGCATCCATAAACAAAAGATCACGATATCAACTCAAATAAGAAGTGCAATGTTGAAAGCTTGCCCATGACAGCATGGATGGGCTAGAATCCAACTTACAATTTGCAAGCATAACAACTCAACATAAGAGACCACAATGTCAAATTTTTAAGAATAGGAAAAAGTAAAGTGTGCCTTCCGGTTCGTGAGAGCTTTACTGACCGAATTTCGCATAACACTGGTAAGAGTTTAATTTGAAGAGAAAATAAAAGCAAGTCAAATTTACTTGGAATAGCAAATTACTAGTAGGTATGTATGGTGGACACTTTGGAAAACTTTGTCTTTTAGGAGTTGGATGCACGAGTAGAGCTCATACTCAGTACAAGGCGAGGGTAGCAAAAGACTGGGAGCGACCAACTAAGAGAGCAATAATGGCCATAATCATGCAAAGCGACATTAAAAGAAGCATAAGATGGCATCAAAAGTCAAAAACTAAATGATCATGAAGGCTATTGGCGACTTTGTAAGAGTCTAACATGTGTGAGCATGCGCCAAGTCAACCCAAATAAAGCATCAAGGAGAAAACCAAAATAATGCTTCCATACAATAAAAACAACGCATGATTTTTTTCAAAGGCTCATTAAGCAATCTCAGTTATTTGAGACAAGTCATGCTACAGCAAAACCACTAAGCATACTATCAAAAAGATATCAAGCATGACATGCAAAAGCCTAAGCCGCAGTCTACACAAGCTCCTTCTTGTACCACTATTTTGCATAAAGCTTTTTCTCTTTTCCAACACCATTTGAAATTTTTAAAGACACCTCTTTTGATGAAAACTAATAAAGATCAGAGGCAAAAATACACCTTGATGAAAATATATGACAAGGTCTGAACGCAAATCAAGGCGAAAACGAAAACCAAAAGCAGTAGCAGAAAAAGAAGAACGCTCGATTTTTAATAAGAGTGAAAACTAGAGCGTTCTTTGCAAATGAAAACGAGTACATCTCCTCCAAAGAAAATTTGTTGGGGTCCAACCATTTATTGCAGCAAACAAACAAACTAAACCAACTAAGAAAACTAAAATAACTGACGCTCCAAGAAAAACACATAGTGCATGAAGCAATAAAAATATAGTGTTTTGAAAGGTGACCTGATTTTTGCCGATGAAGAAGGGGTGCCTCGGGGGCATCCCCAAGCTTTGACGCTTGTACTTCTTGGATATTTCTTGGGGTGATGCATGGGCATCCCCAAGCTTGAGCTTTTGTCCATTCTTCAACTCATCTCATCATTCTCCAATCCCTACACTTGAAAACTTCCTTCATACAAAACTAAACACAATTCTATTAGCAACATTAGTGCAAGCATAACATATAATCAATCCTCTATTTGCTTCAGGTTTCAACTCAAAACCACCACATATATAGTAGATACTACTGTAGCAACCTCCCCAAAAGTTCCATGATCAAAAGAACTCAAAAGAAAGCGATAAAGTGGCAAACACAAATATTGGCAGAAATCTGTCAAAACTGAACAGCTGACAAAGGTCGAATTTTTGAGGGATTTTCTGTTGCTCAAATCAAAAAGTGTTCAACTAACAAAAGTTTGGATATAACCTGGGGCATATGCACAAGAAATCGCAGGTCCAAAAGATAAACAGAGAATTTTCACGAATATTTACGGTGCAGCACCGAAAACAGTTTCAGGACAGCAACATCCCCAAATCTTTACCTCACTCAAATTAGAGGCTTCTCTTGGCACAAAAACGAAATAAACAAGATAAGGAGCGGTCACTACAGTAGTAATGACTTCCAAGACTCAAATAAAATAAAAAGTACTGAAAAGAAAATATTGGGTTATCTCCCAAAAGTGCTTTTCTTTAACGCCTTTGAGCTAGGCGCAGAAAATTGCGAATCAAGTAATATCAAGAGATGAAGCATCAAGCTCATAATTTGCTCTAAGAATAGAGTCAAAAAGTAATTTCTTTCTTTTCCTAGGGAAGTGTTCCATACCTTTCTTTAGCATGAATTGATGCTTGATAGTGCCTTCCCTCATATCAATGATAGCACCTATAGTTCGAAGAAAGGGTCTTCCCAAAATAATAGGACATGAAGCATGGCATTCAACGTCCATAACAAGAAAATCAACGGGAACAAGGTTATTGTTAACCACAATAAGAACATCATTAATTCTTCCCAAAGGTTTCTTCTTAGCAACATCAGCAATAGGAACATCAAAATAACATTTTTCAAGCGGTGGTAAATCAAGCATGTCATAAATCTTTCTAGGCATGATAGAAATACTAGCACCTAGATCACATAAAGCATGGCAATCATAACCATTAACATGCATATCAATGATGGGTTCCCAACCATCATCTAACTTCTTGGGAACAGAGGCTTTTTGCTTCAACTTTTCATCCCTAATCTTTATGAGAGCATTGGTAATATGCTTAGTAAAAGCAATATTTAAAGAACTAGCATTGGGAGTCAAAGCAAGCTTTTGCAAGAACAAAATTACTTCAGATATATTGCAGCCATCAACATCAAAATCATTAAAAGAAATAGAGCTATCATCTCCCACACTCCGAAAAATTTCAGCACTCTTTTGAGAAAAAGTTTTGGTAGTTTTAGGCTTTTTAACACAAGGAGCGGGAGTTTTCTCTACACCAATCAAAGTAAGAGGATTGCTACCAGTAGGAGCAACATCATTAGAGGTAGTAATAGTACATACCTTCATCTCTCTAGCCATCTCATCTTCTCTTTCCCACCTGGCATGCAATTCCGCTAACAATCTAATATTTTCATCAATTCCAATTTGGATAGCATTAGCGGTAGCAAAAACATTGTTCTCTTTCACATCATTAGGAAACACTTTTAATTTCAGAAGTTCAACATCATGAGCAAGGCTATCAACTTTAGAAGCAAGAATATCAATTTTGCCTAACTTTTCCTCAACAGACTTGTTAAAAGCAGTTTGCTTACCGATGAAGTCCTTGAGCATTACCTCAAGCTCGGAGGGCGCGGCCCTAGTGTTGTTGTAGGAATTACCATAACCATTACCATTGGTAGAAGGATACGGCCTATAATTGTTACTAGCAAAATTGTTCCTATAAGCATTGTTGGTAAAATTATTGTTTCTAATGAAATTCACATCAACATGCTCTTCTTGAGCAACCAGAGAGGCCAAAGGAACATTATTAGGATCAACATGAGTCCTATCATTAGCAAGCATAGCCATAATGGTATCAATCTTATCATTCAAGGAAGAGGTTTTCTCAACAGAATTTACCTTCTTACCTTGTGGAGCTCTCTCGGTGTGCCATTCAGAATAATTTACCATCATGTTGTCGAGTAGCTTTGATGCGGCGCCCAAGGTAAGGGACATAAAAGTGCCTCCAGCAGCTGAATCAAGTAGGTTCCTTGAAGAAAAATTCAGTCCTGCATAAAAAGTTTGGATAATCATCCAAGTAGTCAGTCCATGAGTGGGGCAATTCTTTATCATAGATTTCATTCTTTCCCAAGCTTGAGCAACATGTTCATTATCAAACTGAGTAAACTTCATAATATTGCTACGCAACGATATAATCTTAGCAGGAGGATAGTATCTACCAATAAAAGCATCCTTACACTTAGCCCATGAATCAATACTATTAGTCAAAGACAGCAACCAATCTTTAGCCTTTCCTCTCAAAGAAAAAGGAAACAGCTTGAGCTTAATAATATCACTATCCACATCCTTATATTTCTGCATCTCACATAGCTCAACAAAATTGTTGAGATGAGCTGCAACATCTTCAGTACTAGCACCAGAAAATTGCTCTTTCATAACAAGGTTCAACAAAGCAGGCTTAATCTCATAAAAGTTTGCAGCAGTAGCAGGTGGTGCAATAGGAGTGCAGATAAAATCACTATTGTTTGTGCTAGTGAAGTCACACAACTTGGTGTTTTCAGGATTGGCCATTTCAGCAAAACGAAAGTAAACAAGTAAAAACAACTACCAAGGATTCTAATTTTTTTGGGTTTTTGATAAAAAGCAATGCAGGTAAAATAAATAAAGTAAAGCAAAACAATAACAAAGTAAAGAATGTGTGTGCGAAGAACTCCCCTCGCAGAAGTCTGCTCTCTTCCCCAGCAATGGCGCCAGAAAAGTGGCTGCTACGTGTGGTGGTGTATAGTTGACGTGGGAGCAGATTGTCCTTGTGCGTGGTGAATAACCAGCCCGTTGGGAACCCCAAGAGGAAGGTATGATGAGTGTAGCAGCAAGTTTTCCCTCAGTTTAAGAAACCAAGGTTATCGAACAGGAGAAGAGAGACAATGACGACTGAAGGTGTTGTGGAACCTGCACACACACAAACAAATACTTTGTTCCCAACTTGCGATGAGGTTGTCAATCTCACCGGTTTGCTTGAAACAAAGGTTATGAGTGTATCGAGTGGAAAAGAATATAGTATGCGAGTAAAGTAAACAGTACGAGTAAAGTAAACAGGTGATAGCAATATGATGGAAATAGGACCGGGGTCCACAGTTCACTAGTGGTGTCTCTCCATAGATAAAATAACACATGCTGGGTAAACAAATTACAGTTGGGCAATTGATAGAATAAAGATAAACGTGATATGTCAAGAAGATCACTATGAGATTTACTCTGGGCATTACAACAAAATACATAGACCGCCATCCAACTGCATCTATGACTAATAATCCACCCCTGGGGATATCAATCCGAACACCCTAGAAGTATTAAGTTGCGAACAACAGATAATTGCATTAAGCAAAGTGTGTAATGTAAACAAAGCATATGCCCTTGAGCATATGAATGTTGTTTTCTCCCTAGTAGCAACAGCACATCTACCACCTTAGAGGTTTCTGTCACTCCCCCAGGTGAAATAGAGGCATGAACCCACTATCGAGCATAAATACCCCCTCTTGGAGTCACTAGCAACTACTTGGCCAAGATAGCTACTAACAACGGAGAGCATGCAAGATCATAAATAACATAGAGATAACAAAAGATATAATTCAGTACAACAACTTAATCATAAACACCAATATTCATCGGATCCCAACAAACCAAACATGTAGAATTACATAACGGTGATCTCAATCATGTAAGGCACCTCATGAGATCTAAACATGAAGCACATAGTGGAGAAGACAACCATCTAGCTACTGCTATGGACCCATAGTCCAAGGTAGACAACTCACTCATCGCTCTGGAGGCAAGCATGGCGATGAAGAAGACCTCCGGTGGCGATTCCCCTCTCCGGCAGGGTGCCGGGAAGAGCTTCTGGACCCTCCCGATCTTTGGGTCGACGACGGCGGCGGATCGCGATGTGTTCTGGAAAACTGATCGGGCCCTTAGGTTTTTCTTGTCGGGGGGTCTTTATAGGCGAAGGGACGTCGTCAGAGGAGGGGCCAGGCGCCCTCACACGGGGGTGGCGCGGGCTAGGGGCTGGCCGCGCCGCCCCTGTGTGTGGGGCCCTGGTGGCCCCCCTCCTACTTCTCTTCGGATCTCTGGAAGCTTCCGGGTAAAATAAGACTTCAGGAACTTGTTTCGTCCAATTCCGAGAATATTTCCTGTGTATCACTTCTGAAACACAAAAACAGCAGAAAAAAGGAAACTGGCACTGTGGCACTTCGTTAATAGGTTAGTTCCGGAAAATGCATAAAAATGCCACTAAGTGTAACGAAACAATAGGCAAATGGTGTAAAAACAAGCATGGAGCATCAAAAATTATAGATACGTATGAGACGTATCAATCACCAATGATGGTAATCACTCCTCTGGGCCCCGACATCTTCATCTTCAGATATGCCACATGCGTGGAAGCCATGAATTTTGCCAATGCCGGCCTATCCAGCAATGCATGGTAAAGACTGTCCAGATCTACCACCTCGAACAGGAGGTTCTCCACCCTGCAGTTATCCCGGTTGCCAAACATGACATCTATCCGGATTTTGCCCATCGGCGCACATGAAAGTCCCGACACAATGCCGTGAAACGTCGTCTTGCTTGGCTCCAGCATATTCTCCTTGATGCCCAGCTTCCGCATCGTATCCCGGTACATGATGTTGATGCTGCTCCCATTGTCAATGAGGACCTTGCTGAACCTCACATTATTTGCCGGCCCGACAAATGTCGGATCCATCACCAGCGCATATCCTCTGGGGTTTGGCATGGTCTTGGGATGATCTGCCCTGTCCCAGCCATGGCCTGGTCAGACCAGTACATCAACTTCGGGACTGCCGACATAACGACATTTACCTCCAAACTCCACCGGTATAAACTCTATTTGTCTGTTCTTTCGGTCTCAAAGACCATGTAGCTCTGATCATGTTCCTTGTACTCATTCCGGCCCACTGCAGGGCCGCCGGTATAAAACTCTGGGTTATAACTCTGATCAACTTGATTTACGCCAGCATTTTCGGCGTTATCTTGATTTCCCGGATTAGCCGGCCTGGGCGGGACTGCAACAGTATTTGCACCTGTCAGCGGCGATGGAGCTGCCGGGACAGGTGGCCTAGCTAGCCCAAAGGGACCTGCACGACCTGCCAATATGTCATCTAGCCATGAACAATTCCTGGTCAAATGATTCGCCGGCTTACCCGGCTAAAATGTGTGGAACACACAGGGCTTGTCCATGGCCAAACCCACTGTATACTTCAGCCACTGCTTCTTCTGGCTAGCACCGGCGCCGGCATTCTTGTTAACCCATACATTCTTTTTCTGCCACGGCTGCGCTTGCTGCTGCGGTGGCTGCTGTTGCTGCTGAGGCTGTTGATAGCCCTCATATCTCGGACGCTGGCTACTGCCAGCGCCTCCTAGCTCTTTTTCTACGGCCGCCACCTGGAACGAACCGTACCAATAATCCGGCCTGTCATCTCTTCTTTTGTTACGGTTATCAGGGCGATAGAACTGCCCCGATCCCCCGGCATTATTGTTGTTCCTCTGGCTCTGCCCCTGACCTTGCGAAGCAAGTGTGGGCTGCAATGGATCTCCCAATGTATAACTATCTGCGATCTTGATTGTTTCGGCCAACGTGGTCGGCATATCCCTCTGAAGCTTTTGCCATAACATGGTGCCATGCCGGCACCCCTGAGCGAACCACATGATGGCCTGCTGCTCCATAACTCCTTCGCAGGAATTGCGCAACGTGCACCACCTAGTGAGGTAGTCATGGTCTGTCTCATAATCTCCTTGCCGACAGTTAGCTAGCTCCTGCGGGCGGTTGGGTCTCTTGTATGTGCTGGTGAAGTTGGACACAAACTGCTCTTCAAAGTCCACCCAACCGTTGATACTTTCGGCCGGCAGATTGTTCAGCCTTATCCTGGCTGGACCTTCAAGCATCTGCGGTACATAACGCACCGCCCACCGGAGGTTTCCCCCGGCAATGTTCACTGCAGTGGAGTAGTCCTCCAACCAATCTTCTGGCTTTGTACTGCCGTTATATGTCCTCGCGCCACATGCAAGCTGAAAGCAGTAAGGTGCCGGCTCACCTATAATCCAGGGTCCAAAGCACATAGGACCCGGAGCTCCTTGCCTCTCCACCAACTCTGTTTGGTAAATTCTGTCCAGCTTGAAGCGCGCATCATCCGGGGCCAAGGACCGAGGTCCTAGCCGGGAGGCAATTGGGCCCAGAATCATGTTTTGCTGCTGCGCCGGCTGGTCCTGCTGGTATTGCTCATATTGCTGATTTTGCTGATACTGTTGTTCCTGAGGTTGCTGATATCCCGTCCTCGCAAGAGCGGAATTCCCATCATCTTCCCGATGTCTCGGCTGACCTCCTCCTTGATGCTGCACCACATATCCGGCGCCCTACTGCTGATGCCGGGACATGTTGTTATTCCGGCCTCCACCAGCCGAGCGTGCTCCTTGCCCGGCCGGAGGATTCTGGACAGCACTTTTGTTGCCGACATTCTGGTCACCTTTACCGGCATTCTCTTGCACTATCGCCTGCTTTCCGGCGATTGCCGGATCATACACCTGGATCTGCTTGTCCCGGCGGCCAGAGGTCACACTTCCGGCACGCCGGGCGCTTGGATGCGGGGACGAGGCTTGGCCCCTAGACCTCGCGCCGGCACCTCCCACCAACGAAATATACTGAGATGCGCTGGCATCTGGATTTGCCTTCTTAAAGGCCTCCTGCTGCTTGCTAGCTTCAGACAAAAGTTGGTTAAGCCGGACCTGCTGCTCACGCAGTGCTTTGCCGGATAAACTAGATAGTTCCTTAACTACTTCTACTGCTGCTCTAAGGTTCTTTACTGGTGAGCTATAGATTACCTTAGGCACAGTACTAGTTGCACTATGAGTTCTAGCTCTACTATCCTTACCCAATTCATTGTTTAGATCTCCACCTCTAGTTCTAACTTCCTCTATCCGGCTAGGCCGGGTTATCACAGGAGTAAAACCTTGGGCAGCCTCATACTCACAGAGTTGCCGGTTGAACCGTTTCCGCTCCTACTGCATGGCCAGGGCCTCATCGACGAGGGCCTGATGCGTCCCCTCCAGGACTTCCTTCGCTTTCTCTGGATCCTCGCCGGACTGCACCGGCTCCAGAAGCCGGTTGATGATGGGGATGAGGGGCTGGCCCCTAGCCGGCACGCCGGAAGTGCCGGCCGGGTTCTCTGCCCTCTCCAGCGGCGGACGCGCTATTCTCTTCGCCTTTTCCTTCTCCAGAGTAACATCTGCAGCTGCTGCCCCTTTGCCGACGCCATCTGCCGGTGGCACGGCAGTGCTGGCCATCATCACCTCTGCCGACTCTACTGGGCGAGCGCTACGCCCAGCGTGAGCCAGCAGATGCGACGGAGGATCCACCGCCACTAGCACCTGCTCCGGATACCTGCAAATACTCTCAGTCCCCACATACACCTCGTGGGAACCGAAAGACATAATCCGGCCGTCCCTGGGGAACGGCCGGCCACCGAGACAGCCGGCATTGTCGGAGATGAAGCTGAGTGAGCCTAGCCTCTGGACAAGGCCAGAGACCACGCGCACTCCCGACGCCGCTATCACAGATCCCGTCCGAATGAACACTCCGCCCAGCATATCGATCTGCCACATGGTGGGCGCCAAATGTTGTCGTGGTGAAACAACATATGCCATAGGATGGCTTAAATGGGGGCCGAACTAGATACTGGAGGATTCGGGAGAGGGAAGCGTACTAAGAAGCACAACAGAAAGGAACACACAAGCTACCCAGGTTCGGGGCTCTCGTAAGGAGATAACACCCCTACTCCTGCACTACGGTCTGTATAACTAGATCGATGGAGTGTACAACAATGGTGCTTCCGAGCTCTCTATGAGAGGAGGAAGATGAACTATGAACTGAGAGACTAAGGACTGACCAACCCTTGGCTAGGGCTCCCTGTGCCACCTTATATAGTGGTGGCCAGGGTTACAACAGTCATATTCATGTAGATGACACCTTATCCGGCTAATTTTTTTTGGCGCCGGCGCGGCCCAGTTCTTTCCCCGGCGGCCCCGGTCCAAACCCAATCTACAGGGAGGCGAGCAGGGGCGCCGGATGGACGCTTGGCAGGTCGGGTGGCAGGAAGGAAGAGAGAGCGCATGCGGGAACCTACCCGGTCAAAGCTGGCCCGCCTGACAGCCACACGCGGCTTCTTCTTCCTCGCCATCAGCGCCGAGTAATGGCGCTGCTCGCCGCAGCCTTTCTGGCAAACGGCAGCAGGCGGAGCAGCCGACAAGTCCCGTCAATGGGGCGCGCGCCGGCGTTAATGCGGCTGCCCAACCACCTACCTCCCTACTATAAAATGCCCCGGCGGTTTCACCGACGATGAGCTCCACCAATTCTTCCCTCTCCCCCTTCGTCTTTTGTGAGCAATGGCGAACTACGACGGTGCGGCGGCCAACGGCTTTGGCCGCCTCTGGCTCCACGTCCACGAGGCGCAAGCGCTCTTCCAATGCGGCTACCTCGTCTCGCCGGGTTTTCGGCTCCCGTCGGGGTGGAAGCTGAGCGCCGGCGGCCTCCCCGTGCCGCCCATTCCCACCGGCAGCAACCGCCAGGCCACCATCTACGGGCACTACTGGGGGACGCTCACCGACGAGGAGCGCAACGACCCCCAGTGGGATCCTGACAATCGGCACGCGTGGTTGGCGTTCTTCGCACGGCAGCGCGAGGACCGCCTCACGGCGTACGATGGCCCGGGCCCGCCGCCGGAGAACTTCAACAACGAGGGCCGGCGACGATGGTGGAGTGCTCCAGGGCGCACCCTCACCTGGGTCCTGGACCACATCGCCAATGGCAACAACCCACCGTTGGCGATGCCGTCGCCTCCCCAGCGACCCAACAGGGGGACTCGTCGCTCGCCATCTTCTTCCTCCTCCTCGCGCTCGTTGGCGTCACCGCGGTTCTCGCCGTACGGCTCGCTGTCGCCGCGCTATCTCGCTCCGGTGAAGGACGAGCGGGAGAGCCCACGGCGCAGGAGCTCAGGCGGCCCTGTCATCCGCGACCGCCGCGCGCCTCCGTCACCTCCCCGTGGCCGCCTCCGCCTCGGCAGGCCCAAGCCCGAGCCGAAGAAGGAGTGGACACCACCACCGGAGTACAAGGCGGCGGCGCTCCAGCTGGCGGACGGCATGGACCCGGAAGAATTTCCGGGTCAGAGGATGCTCGAGCGGGCGTCCGCCAACGAGCTGGCCCTCTGGCAAGCCAGGTTCCCCGTCCCGCCGGCCACGGACGAGTTCTCGTCCAGGTGGTCCGCGCAGGACTGGCGGCGGGAGCAGGCCGAGCGCGCTAGGCGCCGCGGCCTCGTCGTCGACGTTGTGGGGGACGAGGCGGGCCCTTCCAGGCCGCCGCGCAGGACCAGGAACGGCGGCGAGGGATGCAGCAACCGCCTGCCGCCGGCGAAGGACGAGCCGCCCAGCGACGAGGACGAGCTGATGGACTACGCCGTGGAGATGTACCGCCGGCTCGGGATCGGCGGCCGCGGCCGTGGCCGCCATTAGATAGTTTTTTTGGTAGGTACATCGCGATCTCTGTCAAACATGCACGATCTAGCACGTACAGTTGGTGCATGTTCGAGATTATCGGCAGCACTGTTCGGGGAAGCAGACGCTAGTTGCTTGCGGCCGTGTTCTTCAAAAGACAACTAACTGTACCGAGAGCTAGTTTGGACTAGGAGTGCTTTTCTGTTACGTACTGCGTGTGTGCGTGTTGAGTCGTTGCGTGCCAACTGTTGTGGAGGATAAGATAATAACCAACAGTACGTACTGTCATGTTATGGTTCGGAATGCTTTATTAGGTCAAACCATATCGGCACGCACATTACAGTAAGAACTACTCCACCTGAAGTATTTTGATGATGGCCATCCGTCTGTATTTCATGATCAATTGACCATGCATGCATGCAATTGGTTGGGCCATGTATGTATGTACTCGGTTAAGTTCTATGAGTCAAAGTTAACGCTTTTTTTTAGAGTTCTGCTGGTTCTCGCTTCAGTTCTACGCTATCAGATTTATATCATGGTTGTGTTTTTGAGTTGTAAGTTGGGTTACAATTGAGATTTTTTCAATTAAAAGTTGGATTGTAATTAGAAAAAAACTTCGAGACTGTTTGATCTGCTAGTATATGATTTATGCTAATAGTGAGTCGTAACATAAGTTGCAGCTGCAATTCAATGACATTATCTTATTGAGAACATTATTTTTTTCTACTTCCTCCATACCGGTTTATAGCCAACACACAGTTCAAAAAAAAAAGTGTGGTTATAAATTTGATGAGCAATATATAAATTATTTGTCATAAAAATTATTTGATTGAAAACTTCTTTTAAATGTCAATCCAACGGTATACAAATAGTTTATATTTGTTGATTAAATTTATATATAATTTTTTTTCTTAGTACCCATGTTGGCATATTAAACCGGTATGGAGCAAGTAAGTTGTGAACTTATGGTACTCACCTGTACTACTGGAGTAGTTTTTTAGTTTTTTTTTGTTGACAGGTAAAACTTAAAAGCGCTAGCTAGTACGTACCAAAAGTAGACTGCACGCAATTGCTATTGTCGCATGTTCGCCCGGTTTTCCCGTAGGGTGCCTGTGCTGGTGTTACCCTCCGTTCGGAAATATAAGATGTTTTAGCTTTATGAAAGAGATGTATCTAGACATCTTTTAGTGTAGAGCTAAAACATACACCAAAAGATGTCTAGATACATCTCTTTCACAAAGCTAAAACATCTTATATTTCTAGACGGAGGGAGTAATTGCTGGTGCTTTGGAGGTATTCGGAAAGAAACGTTGCATCTCACGATCGGCCTTAATTTCTGGGAAATGGCTTCTCCGGTCATGTTACGCAACCGTGTGAAATGTAAGCCTGAACTGTGATGCATTTTGGTTTCCGAAGTCCGAACCATGAAGCGATGGGACTGAGATCCAGTGCCTTGCTGTTTGCAAGGCACAGTATGCATCGACCCCTTGTATCCACCATCCAAGTAGCATCGAACGGCCAGCAGCGAATGAAACGGGATCAGCCCCTTCGTCCTCTTCGTGCACACAGGCAGACATCAAGGCGAGGCGGGGGGAAAACGGCGCCACAGCCGCCGGCGTGCCGAGGGAAAGGTAGCAGAACAAGCTCCGCAGGAGGCCACGGGAATGGTTCCGTCAAGGCGCGATGAACCCATTCCGCCGCCAGCTACTGGAGAAAACGGCGGCAAGGCACTCCGCCCCAACTCCAGTCTGCTCCGGTGGCTTCCCGACGCCCTTCCCCGACGTTCTCCAAAATATGCCCTGCGACGGCCACCGACGCCCTCCTCCAAGCAACACGAGCTCGGATGTTTCTTGGACTATCGCTGTTTATCTTCAGGCTCTGAGCTGCATACGAATACGTACATAGACCGCGAGGTGGAGGAGCCCGTCGCATCGTGGGCAGACCGACCCACCACTGCTGGAGCTCCCTCGCCTCCCTTTCCCACGGCCGGCATGGTGGGCTGGCGGTCGACAGAGCTCCGCCGGAGAACTCCCGCGTACTATTTTCCCCGCCCCTCTCGATCTGTTGACTTGGTCGGGTGCGAGCTCGCTTGCCTAGCTAATTTTGCCCAGAGGCGCTGCTGGTCGTTCGATGCTGGTTGAACGGTGGATGGAAGGGGTCGAGGCACGCTGTGCCTTGCAATCGGATGGCTCCAGAACCGACCTGTCTTCAACGAAAAAATACATTCCGCTATTACGCAAACCGTGAATTTAGTTTTTTTTTAAAGATTAGCTCGTTTTCTCTTAGATTTTATTTTGTAATCGATGGAGACGGCTTATGTATCTCTACCATATACTGCTCGTTGGGATAATATATCATGGTATTGTTTCAAAAAAATCTAAAACCAACATGTGGTCCGATGGCTACAACGGCGGTGGCACCCCAGTCCACCAGAGTTTAAATCTCAGGTTTGGCACTTCGGTGTCTCATAAAAAAACGGAATATTTTTTAGTGAGAGGCGCCGTTTCCATCGATAGCGAGGCGTCTGTGGTGACTTCGTCAATCTCAAGACCCATCAAATCCGTGACGATGGCCCTTGGGAGAGTAAAGACCTACATTCTGCTTATTTGATCTTGTATTGCTTGCATAGTTGGAGCTATTACAATGGTGGCGCAAATGAAATCTGGCTATGGTCGAAAAGAAGGCGTGTGCTAGCCTATGCACGTGAGGGAGATGGGACCTGTGCGAGATCAGATGTAGCGTGTCCTCCCTTGGCCGCCCCTCCTCGCCCTTATATGGGCAGCGAGGTCTCGGGATCCGGTCCAAGTCGGTTACAGGTGTTTGCGAACCCTAACTAGCCTTGGGCTTCTTGGGCTTCGAGTGTCATCTTGTTCTTGGACCGCAGCAGGTAGGCCAAAGGTGAGGACCCGAGGGGTCGTTCCCTCGTCAATCGGTTTCTTGGACCCGGTCTATCGGAGGTGCTCATAGAGGTAGGGTGTGCATGCGTGTGTTCATAGGAATGAGTGTATGTACGTATTTGTGAGCGTTTGCATATGTACTGTGTTTCGCAAAAAAAAGAATTAGGATTAATTCAAATGGAGACCATTTCTAGTTTTAAAACTTCATTCATGAAAGAATTAGGATTAATTCAAATGGAGACCGTTCTAGTTTTTAAAACTTCATTCATGAAAGAAAAGTTGTGCTAGTGGCGGTGTATCATAGGCTATGCGGTGGGAACCCTGAGTGTGATGCCGAATGTGATGCATCCTGTAGTGTATGGCAGTGGCTGCGTTGATGAATCTTCAGATCAAATGGGAGGATACTATTTAATGTGGAATACAATAGAATACAATCTTTGTCTTATTGATTAAAAACTTGGGTACAAACTAAATTTGTTTTATACTAAAATGTTATACTTGTTTGAAATTATTCCTATAATAGCATTAATGAGTACAATTTCACTTAGTTTGATGACATAATTAACAACATAATAATGTTTTTGAAAGTTAGTTACAAAAGTCTTTGTTATTCAATTGTAATGTATATCGCTCAACGGTTTGCTTGTGCTAATTTTAGATTGTACGTTGTTTTAAAATTTCACCATGAACTAATTTTCTATTGTTGCATAAATATATACTAAATTCATATGAGTTTGTGTGCGTGTATGTGTTTCAGTGTATATGTTTTAATATGATTAAATATCATGATAGTAATATCTAAAACATATGCTCAAAGAAATATCTTAATTAGGGGTGGTTCTAGTGTACTATTATATATGTATAGTTAGGGAAACTTCTACTGTTGGCAAATGTGTCTCGCATCTCGGGTTCAGTAATAAGTTGACAACAATGTGTATGATCTATGCTTGCTACTGAAATAACATTGCTTATAACACATCAAAGAACATAAATTGAGCTCAAATATGATTTGATTTTTTTATGCCATTGTAGGCCCTTGGTTTCACCTACAAGTGTGTACAGGAAGGATTTAATGCCATAGAGGTAATAATAATAGCTGTTATTACTTTAATATAACTCCATGTTTATCTTTAAGTTTATTTATCTGTTGTGGTTTTCAAATATGAGTTCTGAGTCATATTTGCGTACCACGAACCTTCTGGATCACAGGTTTAAGGTTATACAATCTATTGTGAGAGTTTATGTATGGTATGTGGTTGAGAGATAGTTTGGAAAGTCCCGATAGATTCTGGAAACGTTCTGGAGGTCTTATGAACAAGAGAGAAACTATTGAAATCATTCTTAAATTATTGGGAGTGTTTTGAGGTCTCACCGGAAGGGTTTCAGAGTTACTAAATATAGCTTGGGATATATTGGAATAGTTCCAGTAAATTTATATAAAGAGAAAATAGAGTCTCAGAATTTATCGAAATGATCGTAGGATTTGGAAGAAAAGATAGGGAAGTGATGACCCACAAGTATAGGGGGTGTATCGTAGTACTTTCGATAAATAAGAGTGTCGAACCCAACGAGGACCAGAAGGTATTGACAAGTGGTTTTGATCAAGGATGCACTGTAAATACTAGCAAACAGGTTTTCAGGGGTATTTGGTAACGCAAGTAAATAAAGTACGAGTAAATAAAAGACAATAGTAATAATTGCTGCAAGTGGCCCAATCCTTTCTAGAGCAAAGGACAAGCCGGTTGTGTAACTTATGATGACCAAACGTTCTTGAGGGCACACTGGAGTTTCTGTCAAGTGCTTTCGCTTCATACCGCTAAATAATATTTATTGGTTTGATAAGTGTTATGGGGGTGAACCTGTGGTAGCGCACTACCCTAACTAGGATAAATACACACTTGTGATTATACCCCTTGCAAGCATCCGCAAATACAAGAAAGTAATTAAGATAAATCTAACCACAGCCTTAAACTCTAAGATTCTACGCTCCCTGGTGCAATGGTTTCCCAACGGAGGTTTAGGTTTCTGTCACTCCAGCAACCCCACAATTGGTAGCCAAATAAACAATAAATCTCACTAGGCCCATAAATGGTGAAGTATCATGTAGTCGACGTTCACATGACACCACTAGTGAAATAGCACCACAACAAATAAATATCAAACCATTAAATATTACTCAACATAATTCCACTACTAACGACTTGACTTCTCCCATGTCCTCAAGAACTAAACGAACTACTCACAAGACATCATATGGATCATGATCGGAGGTGAAATAATGGTAAATAACGATCTGAACATAAACCTTAATTCAACGGTTCCACTCAATAGCATCAACCACAAGAGTAATCAACACCGGGAAAGTTTCCCCTAAGAATTTAACAAGATTCAACTCAAGATGTTACAGCGGGATGACATGGTGATGGTGGAGATGAAGGTGCTGGTGATGGAGATGATGATGATGATCCCGATAAAGTCCGGTGTGATGATGATGATGATGGCGATGATCTCCCCTCTCCGGGAAGGAATTTCCCCGGCAGATTTCTGCCTGCCAGAGAGCTTTTCTCTCTCTGGTGTTTTTTCGCCCCCGCAGAGGCGGCGGTGTCTATCTCTGAGCCCCCCTTGACTTAGGTTTTCGGGGACAATGAAATACGCGAAGGGGTGATGGCAGAAGTGGGCCTGGGTGGCCTCACCACAGGGCGGCGCGGCCAGGGGCTGGGCCGCGCCCCCTGGTGGTGAGGCTGCCCTGTGGCCCCTCTCGCCTCCTCCTTCCGGCTACTTCAGTCTTCTGTAAAAATATAATTTTCTGGTATTTTTCTGGAATTTCCTGATCTTCCAAAATACGGTGTCTTGATGGTCCTTTTTCCAGCAGAATCCTGACTCTGACATCAAATCCTACAATGATCATCAAACATGTAAAACAGAGGAAATAACATAAGTATCATCTCTAAATGTGAAATATATCAATGAATAACAGTAAATTATGATACAAAATAGTGATGCAAAATGGACGTATCAACCCCCCCCCCCAAGCCTAGACCTCGCTTGTCCCCAAGCGAAAACTAAACTCGGTAAACATGACCACAGGTTTATGGAGTGAAGTGTCGATAATCAAAATACGGACAAGAAGCATCACATTTACCAAGGCATAAATTATAATAAACAACAACTTCCCTTTATATGATGTAGACTTGCAATAAGTAAAAGGGAATCACAAATAAGGATGCACAAGGTAAACTATAATTGGTGGTGGCAAACTTTAGTTCTTGGTCAGAGAACAATGAACAAACTATACTTATTTTTGAACGGAGCCTTTTTAAAACAGAGCTAATATAGCAAAAACCATATGCTCAATGAAACAAACTTTTGCATTCATAGAAAGCTTTCAAAGATATATTCCTTCAGATAAAAGCATTGTACTAACAAAAGAAGTTAGTAAACATGATCAAACAGATCAACATATGGATGAGTGAAACATAACAATTCAAATGCTTGCTTGAGATAGAAGGGAATAGGTTGACTCAACATAAAAGTAAAAGACAGGCGCTTCGCAGAGGGAAGCAGGGATTAAACATGTGCTAGAGCTTTTCATTTGTAAAACAGAGATAAAAGTTATTTTGAGAGGTGGTTGCTTTTGTCAACGACTAGCAACGGAGTTCTTGATATCTTCCATACTAAACAAGTGAGAGCGGTTCCGAGATGTTTGATTAGTTGGCACATTGGTGCTCTTTTATAGCTTGGCACATTGGTGCTCTTTTATAGCTTGGCACTCCTCCCCACCTTTTCCTTTCTCAAACCATGGCTAACCGATTCCATTGGGTGCCAACCAACTTTCACATACCATGGAGGAGTGCCTTTTTCTTTTCTTTTTGAGATTACAATGGTCTGACCAGCTCCCTTGCAAAATTAATGACGAGCAGATGAAGCTGCCTAGTCGAGGGGTACTTAATTTAGTATGAAAGATAACAAACCCATCCACTACGTCCTCATGAGCTAAAAACAGTGGCACAAAATGAGAAGTGTTTTGAAGGTTTTTGAAAGGTAGCACATGAAAATTTACTTGGAATGGCTTGAAATACCATGCATGGGAATTTATGGTGGACTCTTTGGAATTAACTTGGTTTTTAGGAGTTGGATGCACGAGAAGTATTTCCTCTCAGTACAGGTTTTTGGCTAGCAAGGCTGGGTAGCAAGCATAAGAGTTGCATGAAACAAACAAACATACATATAATAAGAACAATCATGCAAACTTCCTTGAAGGTACACCGATTTTAACTTTAAGAATAATAATACTTATAAGCCAAACATGAAGGAAAACTGAAGTGATGTAACTACAAACACTTCTTTCTTCTTTTCTACTCAAACCTCAAGGTAATGTTGCTACTGACCAAGCTAAGTTTGCCAAAACGAACTAAATTTACTCATGCTCCCAAAGTGATACCAATACTAATCAACAAGACTAGTCATATAAGAAACATTGCAAACTAAAATAAAATGTGCGGAAAGTAAATGATAAAACTTCTCATTAATATTTCATTATCGCAACTCACACCAAGGGATACATAGATAACCAACTAAGGAGGATACTTCCACACTGCAGACTATTATATAAGATAACTTCTCTATTCATGATATGACTCTACTTGAAAAGTAAATGAGTAAAAGGTAATGATGTGATACCGCGGCACTCCCCCAAGCTTGGAATAAGCCAAGGGGATGCCTATACCATGATGAATTACTCCTTCGGTGGTGGGTGTGAGTCTTTATCATCATCGTACTTCCAAGGCAGAGGTCCCTCGTCAAGGAAGGATGTCTTGGTCTCCAATATCCTGAAACTTGCAGCAGCACTCATTTGTTGAAATCTAGCTTCATACTCACAATTTTGGTTCTGCAAGTCGTAGAGTTGTGCTTGTAATTGGTTAGTGGTCTCATGGAGCGAAAAGATGTCCTTCCAGAGTTCTGTAGTCTCCTTCTTGTACTTGGTAACAAGCTCTTGATTAATCCTATGGATGATGTCCACCTCGCGTTCCGCCATCTTCTTATATTTAAAGACTTCTTGTTCTAGTGCTTCCATCCTAGCTTCGAGACTCCCTTCTCCCTTGGAGACTTGAACATCTTTGATCTGCAACTCCCCATCTTTGAGCAACAACTACTTCGGATGCATCTTTAGCTCCCTCATATACGGATCAATGGTATCCGCAAGAGGGTTCTCCTCGGATGGACCGGACGAAGACATTGCAACTCAAAGTTGAGAACAATCCCCTGACAGAAACAGCTCGAAAAAAAAACACGACGAGAAAATGATATACAGACCTCGGGGACTCCGGGGGGTTATATAGGCAAAAATTATACATCAAGACGAAATCACAGGAGGAAACCGGGACGGAAACGAGCTCCGGGGTGGTCTCACCATAGGGTGGCGCGGCCTGGAGTGGGCCCGCGCCCCCTGGTGGTGAGGAGCCATCGGACTCCGTCTCCTGCCCGTTTTCATCTCGTGATTTTTCATATTTAATAAAAACAACAAAGATATTAATGGAAAAGTTTTCGTGAACCTTTTCTGACTAGAACTGTTACCTATTCGAAAACGAAATCTGTAGGTTCCTGCAAATTGTCCTGGATGAATTCTTCTGAAGAAACTGTTTGAATAACATCAACATCTTCATTATAAGAATCTCCAGCAATATAATGTTTGAGTATTTGCCCATTCACCACTTGTGTAGTGTCATCTTTCAACGAAGCAATCTTTATCGCACCTGAGCGGTACACTTCCACAATAACATATGGTCCTTCCCATTTAGAGAGTAATTTTCCTGCAAAATATCTGAGACGAGACCTATACAATAGAACTTTCTCGCCAACATGAAACTCTCTTTTAAGAATTCTCTTATCATGCCATTGCTTGACTTTCTCTTTGAAAAGTCTGGCATTCTCATAGGCTTCATTTCTCCACTCATCTAGAGAACTCAAATCTAACAACCTTTTCTTACCAGCAAGTTTAAAATCCCTATTAAGCTCTTTCACTGCCCAAAAAGCTTTGTGTTCTAATTCTAAAGGAAAGTGACACGGTTTTTGATGGTGCGGTGAAGGTGTGTGAAATTAATGAAGTAAATGACCGGCCAGTTGGAAAACCCCAAGAGCAAGGTGTGATGAATATAGCAGCAAGTTTTTCCCTCAGTAAGAAACCAAGGTAGTCAATCCAGTAGGAGGACAAAATATGACGGAAGGTGATGCCCACTAGCTGCGTGATGCTCTAACAAGGGCGCCGTTAACGATCTCTTGTTAGCGCGTCTTCAACCAGTAGCAACATGGAACCTGCACACAACACAACCAAATACTTTGCTCCCAACTTACGATGAGGTTGTCAATCTCACCGGTTTGCTTGAAACAAAGGGTATGAGCATATCGAGTGGAAAGCAATAGTAATATGCGAGTAAAGTAAACAGGTGATAGCAATATAAAGGAAATAGGACTGGGGTCCACAGTTCAGTAGCGGTGTCTCTCCATAAGATAAAATAATACATGCTGGGTAAACAAATTACAGTTGGGCAATTGATAGAATAAAGATAACGTGCATATGATGAGAGGATCACTATGAGATTTACTTTGGGCATTACAACAAAATACATAGACCGCCATCCAACTGCATCTATGACTAATAATCCACTCACGGGGATATCGTCCGAACACCCCATGAGTATTAAGTTGCAAACAACAGATAATTGCATTAAACAAAGTGTGTAATATAAACAAAGCATATGCCCTCGAGCATATGAATGTTGTTTTCCCCCTAGTAGCAACATCACATCTACAACCTTAGAGGTTTCTGTCACTCCCCCAGATTAAATAGAGGCATGAACCCACTATCGAGCATAAATACCCCCTCTTGGAGTCACTAGCAACTACTCGGCCAAGATAGCTACTAAAAACGGAGAGCATGCAAGATCATAAACAACATAGAGATAACAAAGGATAAATTTTAGTACTTCAACTCAAGCATAACACCAATATTCATCGGATCCCGACAAACCAAACATGTAGAATTACATAACGGTGATCTCAATCATGTAGGGCAGCTCATGAGATCTAAACATGAAGCACATGGTGGAGAAGACAACCATCTAGCTACTGCTATGGACCCATAGTCCAAGGTAGACTACTCACTCATCGCTCCGGAGGCAAGCATGGCGATGAAGAAGACCTTCGGTGGTGATTCCCCTCTCCGGCAGGATGCCGGGAAGAGCTTCTGGACCCTCCCGATCTTCGGGTCGACGGCGGCGGCGGATCACGATGTGTTCTGGAAAACTGATCGGGTCTTTAGGTTTTACTCGTCGGGGGTCTTTATAGGCGAAGGGGCATCGTCAGAAGTGGACCGAGGCGGTCTCACACATAGGGGGCGCGACCCAGCCCCTGGCCGCGCCGCCCTGGTGTGAGAGCCCCTCGTGGCCCCACTCTGTCTCCTCTTCGGTTCTCTGGAAGCTTCGGTAAAATTCTGGGCGGCTGGCTTTGGTTTCGTCCAATTCCGAGAATATTTCCTGTGTAGCTTTTCTGAAACACAAAAACAACAGAAAACAGGAAACTGGCAGTGTGGCGACTTGTTAGTAGGTTAGTTCCGGAAAATGCATAAAAGTGCCACAAAGTGTAAAGAAATACTAAGCAAATGGTGTAAAAACAAGCATGAAGCATCAAAAATTATGGATACGTTGGAGACGTATCAGCATCCCCAAGCTTAACTCCTGCTCGTCCTCGAGTAGGTAAGTGATAACAAAAGAAATAATTTTTGAGGTGACATGCACCTACACAATCTTGATCATCTATGTAAGCGTTGTGCACTGGGATCAAAAGAACTTAAAACATGGGCATGAAATATATGATCTTGATAGAAGAAACTTAGCAACCATGTTATAACATGAAAATGAACACAAATAAAAGATCATGAAAATGAAACAATGAAAGTCAAACGTGTGTTCAAATTATAAGGAAAAACATACAAATGGTTTTCAGCTTGTCCTTCATGGAGAGCAAAACATAAATGCATAGGACACCTTCAAGTTTAAGAGGGCGACTAGATACAAATAATTTAAGAACAAGTGAAACCAACAATATGAATCAATCAATGAAAACTTTGGGACAATGCACATTATACTAAGAATGACAACTATGCTCTCTTAATGG
Organism: Dactylis glomerata; assembly: GCA_007115705.1. Classification (NCBI taxonomy): domain Eukaryota; kingdom Viridiplantae; phylum Streptophyta; class Magnoliopsida; order Poales; family Poaceae; genus Dactylis; species Dactylis glomerata. The sequence continues at coordinate 167,019 of QXEO01000762.1, forward strand.
TGCATAAAGATAGAAGGTGGTGACTCAACACAAAAGTAAAAGAAAGGCCCTTCGCGGAGGGAAGCAGTGTTTGCAAGTTTTATAAACCTTCAAAAATTATGGTACTTACCGGCTTTGAGCTCTCATTGCCCCCATCATAAGCATCTTGAATGGTTAAAGTTAATGCGAGAACACTTACGCTGCATATGCTTGACAAATCATAAGTTGAAAACCTCGTGTCCCGTGAATACGAGTACCCAAACCTCATGTACTTTACTTAGAGTCCCAAGCAAGGCTCTTGTCATTGTAAGTATATACGTATCATCGAGAACCGCCAACGGGGTACTTCCGTGCCCGATGACATGGAACAAGCCCACATCAAAATGACAGGACAAGCAGGCAATGAACACCTCAACATCTCTTTTATTTACCATTTGCATAGCTTTTTATTTTGAGATGCGTCGTCGAATGTCCACTATGGGTATGCTGTAAATTTCCACCATGAATTATGCATGGCTTAGATTGGCGGCCCAGGCGTTTCTCTAACACATATACAAACTCCATGATCCTGCAAGATTCCCAATTCATTTCACACCGCGAGTATCCATAAACAAAAGATCACGATATCAACTCAAATAAGAAGTGCAATGTTGAAAGCTTGCCCCATGACGGCATGGTTGGGCTAGTCTCCAACTTACAACTTGCAAGCATAACAACTCAACATAAGAGACCACAATGTCAAATTTTTAAGAACGAGAAAAATAAAGTGTGCCTTCCGGTTCGTGAGAGCTTTACTGACCAATTTTCGCATAACACTGGTAAGCGTTTAATTTGAAGAGTAGATAAAAGCAAGTCAAATGTACTTTGGAATATCAAATTGTTAATAGGTATGTATGGTGGACACTTTGGCAAACTTTGTTTTTAGGAGTTGGATGCACGAGTAGAGCTCATACTCAGTACAAGGCGAGGGCTAGCAAAAGACTGGGAGCGACCAACTAAGAGAGCAATAACGGCCATAATCATGCAAAGCGACAAAGCAACATTAAAAGAAGCATAAGATGGCATCAAAAGTCAAAAAATAAATGATCATAGAGGCTATTGGCGACTTTGTAACAGTCTAACATGTGTGAGCATGCGCCAAGTCAACCCAAATAAAGTATCAAGGAGAAAACCAAAATAATGCTTCCAAACGATAAAAACAACGCGTGATTTTTTCAAAGGCTCATTAAGCAATCTCAGTTATTTGAGACAAGTCATGCTACAGCAAAACCACTAAGCATACTATCAAAAAGACATCAAGCACGACATGCAAAAGCCTAGGCCGCAGTCTACACAAGCTCCTTCTTGTACCACTTTTTTGCATACAGCTTTTTCTCTTTTCCAACACCATTCAAACTTTTTATAAACACCTCTTTTGATGAAAACCAATAAAGATCAAAGGCAAAAATACACCTTGATGAAAAGATATAACAAGATCTGAACACATATCAAGGCGAAAATCAAAAGCCAAACGCAGTTCTAGAAAAAGAAGAACACTCGTTGAAACGATAAGAATGAAAAATGGAGTGTTCTTGGCAAATGAAAAGCAAGGAAACTTCTCCAAAAGAAATTTGTTGGGGTCCAACCATTTTTTGCAGCAAACAAAACTAAACTAAACTGAAAACTAAAAACAACTGACGCTCCAAGAAAAACGCATAATGCATGAAGCAATAAAAATATAGTGTCTTGAAAGGTGACCTGATTTTTGCCGATGAAGAAGGGGTGCCTCGGGGGCATCCCCAAGCTTTGACACTTGTACTTCTTGGATATTTCTTGGGGTGATGCATGGGCATCCCCAAGCTTGATCTTTTGTCCATTTTTCAACTCATCTCATCACTCTCCGATCCCTACACTTGAAAACTTCCTTCATACAAAACTAAACACAAATCTATTAGCAACATTAGTGTAAGCATAACATAGAATTAACCTCTTTTGCTTCAGGTTTCAACCTAAAACCACCACATATAAATCATATACTACTTTAGCAACTTCCCCAAAAGTTCCGTGATCAAAAGAACTCAAAAAGAAAGCGATAAAGCGGCAAACATAAATATTGGCAGAAATCTGTCAAAATAGAACAGCTGACAAAGGTCGGATTTTTGAGGGGTTTTCTGTTGCTCAAATCAAAAAGTGTTCAACTAATGAAAGTTTGGATATAACCTGGGGCATGTGCACAATAAATTTCAGGTCCAAAAGATATACAGAGAATTTTCACGAATTTTTACGGTGCAGCACCAAAAACTGTTTCAGGACAGCAACATCCCCAAATCTTACCTCACTCAAATTAGAGGCTTCTCTTGGCACAAAAACGAAATAAAAAGGATAAGGAGAGGTCATTACAGTAGTAATAACTTCCAAGACTCAAATAAAAGAAAAGAACTGAAAGTAAAAACATTGGGTTATCTCTCAAGGGTGCTTTTCTTTAACGCCTTTGAGCTAGGCGCAGAAAATTGCGAATCAAGTAATAATGAAAGAAGCATTATGATCCACTATAGGAGTCTTTTCAACAATGAAGGAAATTGTGTCCAAATGAGTTTTTGAAGATCCTTTATGATCACGCTTTGGTACACTATTTTCATCGAAAGGATTTTCAGAGCAAATCCAACTAGAATTCTTTTCCCAAGCATCATGAAGTCCTACAAGTTTATAAGGTATTGGCACTCTAAAATCTTCATTGGGTGTACCAACAACCGCTACAGGTGAGCCAAGCTTATTGAATTTCTTAAAAACTTTCCTAGCCTCAATGGCAACATCTCTAAATTCTATGCGCAAAGTTTCCAAGATAAAAGCCTTCTTCTCAGGATCTTCAATTTCATGAAGCTTAAGGAACATGTATTGCATAAAAGGATTAAGGCTAGCAAACCTAGCTTCTAACATGTGAACTAAATAAGCAGAAGCAACTTCGTAACTAGGATCAAGCTCAACCAAAGATTTTTCCTCATCTTCTTTATGCATACTAATATGATTAAAGAACTCCTCATTGTTATCTTTCCCAATAATTAAACCACTTCCTACTGAGAGGTCCTCCAAGACGTACTTAGGGAACAACATAATGAACTAGAAGTAAAGAAATAACAACTACCAAGGATTCTAATTTTTTTTTGGTTTTTGATAAAATGATGCAAGTAAAATAAAATAAATTAAACCAAAACTTAAAACAAAGTAAAGGATGTGCGTGCGAAAACTCCCCTCGCAGAAGTCATCTTCCTCCCCGGCAACGGCGCCCGAAAAACTTGTTGATGGCGCGGTGAAGGTGTGTGAAATTAATGAAGTAAATGATCGGCCAGTTGGAAAACCCCAAGAGCAAGGTGTGATGAATATAGCAACAAGTTTTTCCCTTAGGAAGAAACCAAGGTAGTCAATCCAGTAGGAGAACAAAATACGACTGAAGGTGATGCCCACTAGCAGCGTGATGCTCTAACAAGGGCGCCGTTAACGATCTCTTGTTAGCGTGTCTTCAACCAGTAGCAACGTGAAACCTGCACACAACACAACCGAATACTTTGCTCCCAACTTACGATGAGGTTGTCAATCTCACCGGTTTGCTTGAAACAAAGGGTATGAGCGTATCGAGTGGAAAGCAATAGTAATATGCGAGTAAAGTAAACAGTGCGAGTTAAGTAAACATGTGATAGCAATATAAAGGAAATAGGACCGGGGTCCACAGTTCACTAGCGGTGTCTCTCCATAAGATAAAATAATACATGCTGGGTAAACAAATTACAGTTGGGCAATTGATAGAATAAAGACAACGTGCATATGATGAGAGAATCACCATGAGATTTACTCTGGGCATTACAACAAAAAACATAGACCGCCATCCAACTGCATCTATGACTAATAATCCACTCACGGGGATATCGTCCGAACACCCCATGAGTATTAAGTTGCGAACAACAGATAATTGCATTAAGCAAAGTGTGTAATGTAAACAAAGCATATGCCCTCGAGCATATGAATGTTGTTTTCCCCCTAGTAGCAACAGCACATCTACAACCTTAGAGGTTTCTGTCACTCCCCCAGATCAATTAGAGGCATGAACCCACTATCGAGCATAAATACCCCCTCTTGGAGTCACTAGCAACTACTCGGCCAAGATAGCTACTAACAACAGAGAGCATGCAAGATCATAAACAACATAGAGATAACAAAGGATAAATTTCAGTACTTCAACTCAAGCATAACACCAATATTCATCGGATCCCAACAAACCAAACATGTAGAATTACATAACGGTGATCTCAATCATGTAGGGCAGCTCATGAGATCTAAACATGAAGCACATGGTGGAGAAGACAACCATCTAGCTACTGCTATGGACCCATAGTCCAAGGTAGACTACTCACTCATTGCTCCGGAGGCAAGCATAGCGATGAAGAAGACCTCCGGTGGCGATTCCCCTCTCCGGCAGGGTGCCGGGAAGAGCTTCTGCACCCTCCCGATCTTCGGGTCGACGGCGGCGGCGAATCGTGATGTGTTTTGGAAAATTGATCCGGTCTTTAGGTTTTTCTCGTTGGGGGGTCTTTATAGGCGAAGGGGCATCGTCAGAAGTGGACTGAGGCGGTCTCACACATAGGGGGCGCGGCCCATCCCCTGGCCGCGCCGCCCTGGTGTGAGGGCCCCTCATGGCCCCACTCCATCTCCTCTTCGGTTCTCTGGAAGCTTCGGTAAAATTCTGGGCGACTGGCTTTGGTTTCGTCCAATTCCGAGAATATTTCCTGTGTAGCTTTTCTGAAACACAAAAACAGCAGAAAACAGGGAACTGGCACTGTGGTGACTTGTTAGTAGGTTAGTTCTGGAAAATGCATAAAAGTGCCACGAAGTGTAACAAAACACTAAGCAAATGGTATAAAAACAAGCATGGAGCATCAAAAATTATGGATACGTTGGAGACGTATCAGTTTTCCATAAACCATTTTGTAAGGAGACATGTCCATGGGGTTCTTATAAGCAGTTCTATAAGCCCATAAAGCATTGTTTAACTTGCTAGCCCAATTTTTTCTAGATTTATTGACAGTCTTCTGCAAGATAGACTTGATCTCTCTATTTGAAAGCTCTACCTACCCACTAGTTTGGGGATGATAAGTAGAAGCAATTATATGATTAACGTCATATCTAGCAAGAGTTTTTCTAAAACCACCGTGAATAAAATGAGAACCTCCGTCAGTCATAAGATACCTAGGCACACCAAACCTAGGAAAAATAACATCCTTAAGCATTTTTAACGAGGTCTCACCATCGGCACTCTTTGTAGGTATGGCTTCTACCCACTTGGTAACGTAATCAACAACAACAAGTATATGAGTATAACCTTTTGAAGGAGGAAAAGGACCCATAAAGTCAAATCCCCAACAATCAAATGGTTCAATAACAAGAGTGTAACTCATAGGCATTTCATTGCGTCTAGAAATATTACCAACTCTTTGACATTCATCGCAAGATAAAACATACCTTCTAGCATCTTTAAAGAGGGTTGGCCAATAAAAACCTGATTGTAGAACCTTTTGTGCGGTTCTATCTCCAGCATGATGTCCTCCATAAGCGCTTCCATGGCATTTTCTCAATATTTCTTGTTGCTCATATTCTGGTATGCATCTTCGCATAATACCATCAACTCCTTCTTTATATAAATGTGGGTCATCCCAAAAGTAATGCCTCAAATCATAAAAGAATTTTCTTCTTTGCTGAGCTGTAAAGGTTGGAGGCAAATACTTGGAAACAATAGAGTTAGCATAATCAGCATACCAAGGAAGGTCTCGCGAAGTTACATTTATTGAAGCCAACTGTTCATTTGGAAAACTATCATTAATAGGAATAGGATCAAAAGAAATATTTTCCAATCTAGACAAGTTGTCAGCCACAGGATTTTCAGCACCTTTCCTATCTACAATATACAAATCAAACTCTTGTAAAATCAACACCCATCTTATAAGCCTAGGCTTAGCATCCTTCTTTGTCATAAGATATCTAATAGCAGCGTGATCAGTATGAATAGTAACTTTAGAATCAACAATGTAAGGTCTAAACTTGTCACATGCAAAAACAACAGCAAGAAACTCTTTCTTAGTGGTAGCATAATTCTTCTGAGCAGCATCAAGAGTCTTACTAGCATAATGAATAATATTCAACTTATTATCTACGCGCTGTCCAAGAATAGCACCAACAACAAAATCACTAGCATCGCACATAATTTCAAAGGGTAAATTCCAATCAGGTGGTTGAACAATAGGAGCAGTAGTTAAAGCCTTCTTAAGAGTTTCAAAAGCTTCCTTACAATCATCATCAAAGACAAATGGTACACCTTTTTGAAGAAGATTAGTAAGAGGCTTTGAAATCTTAGAGAAATCTTTAATAAACCTCCTATAGAAACCAGCACAACCAAGAATACTACAAATACCTTTAACATCTCTGGGACAGGGCATTTTCTCAATTGCCTCAACTTTTGCTCTGTCAACTTCAATACCTCTTTCAGAAATTTTATGTCCAAGGACAATTCCTTCATTTACCATAAAGTGGCATTTCTCCCAATTAAGAACGAGATTAGTTTCTTCACACCTCTGCAAAACTTTATCAAGATTGTGCAAACAATTATCAAAAGAAGTTCCATAGACGGAGAAATCGTCCATGAAAACCTCCACAATTTCTTCACAAAATCCATGAAAAATAGCAGACATGCATCTTTGAAAAGTAGCAGGAGCATTGCATAAACCAAACGGCATACGTCTATAAGCATAAGTTTCATAAGGACAAGTAAAAGTGGTTTTCTCCTGATCTTCCTTTTTAACAGCAATCTGAGAAAAACTGGAATAACCATCAAGAAAACAAAAATGAGTCTTCTTAGATAACCTCTCTAGCATTTGATCTATAAACGGTAAAGGATAATGATCTTTCTTAGTAACTTTGTTTACCTTTCTAAAATCATTGCATATTCTATAACCAACTACTATCCTTTGAGGAATAAGCTCGTTATTCTCATTAGGCACAACAGTCATACCTCCTTTCTTAGGAACACAGTGAACATGACTAACCCATCTACTATCAGCAATAGGATAAATAATACCAGCATCAAGGAGCTTCAATACCTCATTTCTTATCACTTCCTTCATCTTGGGAATTAAGCGGCGTTGATGTTCGACAACTGGCTTTGCGTCTTCCTCCATATTAATAGCATGCTGACATAAAGTGGGAGAAATCCCTTTTAAATCATCAAGGGTATATCGCATAGCTCCTCGATGTTTCCTCAATATCTCCAATAACCTTTCTTCTTCCTTTCCTGAAAGTTTAGAACTAATAATAATAGGATATATTTTCTTATCATCTATATAAGCGTATTTAAGATCATCAGGTAAAGGTTTTAATTCAAAATAGGATCTTCCTTAGGTGGTAAAGTGGTACCAAGATCCTCCACAGGCAAATTGTGCTTGATCAACGGTGGTTGACGAAAGAAAATATCGTCAATCTCTTCTCTTTCCTTCCTGTAAACATCACTTTCATGGTCCTCCATGAATTGCTGCAAAGCATTATTAGGAGCAAGAGCAATAGAAGCAAGCTGTTCAACTCAAAATTTTCATTAGGCATGTCATTTTCATAAGAAGTCTTAGCAAACTTGGAAAAATTAAACTCATAAGACTCTCCATTAAACTTAGTGAAAATTTTCTCCTTCTTACAGTCTATCACAGCACCACAAGTATTCAAAAAGGGTCTACCAAAAATAATAGGACAAGTTTTACTAGCTTCCGTACCAAGTACTAGGAAATCAGTGGGATATTTGGTCTTACCGCAAAAACTTCCACATCTCAAACAATACCCAGAGGCCAAATAGTCTCTCTGTTAGCAAGCTGAACAACCACATCAATATCTTCTAATTCACAAGGGCCAATCTCATGCATAATTTCTCTGTAAAGCTCTAAAGTAATGGCACTTGAACTAGCACCAATGTCGCATAAACCATAATAGCAATGATCGCCAATCCTGACAGAAATAATAGGAACACTTGTTTTCCTACGCCTATTGGGATGTGAGATACTGTTAGTAGCATCTTCACAAAAGATAATATATTCATCCCCTACATCTTTAGTAACAAGGTCCTTCAATATAGCCACATGAGACTTAATAGTAATTTGCTAATCAGGTTCTACAGCTTTCTTAGTACTTTTATTAGACACACTTACCAAAGTAGAATGCTCTTTTACCTTAGTAGGAAAAGGTGTCTTCTCAAAATAAGGTTCAGGAACAATGCTATCAACAGTACAAACTTCAGTAGCTGCAGCAGGAATGTGACTAATAGAATCTTTATAAGGCGCATGATATTTGTTCCAATCTTTCTTTGGAACATCAAGATAAGAGGCAAAAGCCTTAAGACAGTTAGCAAGTATTTGAGAATCAAGACCATAAGCAGTGCTAACATTATGAAAGTCATCGGTTCCCATAAATTTTTTAATACATTCATAATCATAATTTATACCTGACCTCCTACCTTTGTCGTTTTCCCATCCTTCAGCATTTTCTTGAATACGGTCGAGGAGATTCCATTTAGCATCTTCTTTCATATGAGTAAATGATCCAAAACAGGAGGCATCCAAATAATCCTTATCATGAAGAGCAAGCCTCGCATAAAAATTATCAATGACAATATTATTGGGGAGCTCATGAATGGGACATTTGAGCATTAGTAACTTCAATCTCCCCCACGCTTGGGCGATACTCTCTCTCCATCATGAGGCCAAAAGTTATATATTCGATTACGATCTTTATGAATTTCACTTGGAGGATAAAACTTGGAATAAAAGAGAGGGACAATTTCCTCCCATGCAATAGATGGACCATCTTTAAGCAGCCGATACCACTCATCAGCTCTGCCTTTCAGTGATAAAGAGAATAGCTTCCTCTTGACCTGGCTCGGTGAAATACCTGCTCACTTGAACAACTCGCATAATTTATGTATAAAGAGTAAGTGATCACCCGGATGGCATCTCTTGAATAGCAGTTATCCATAACACGCTCAACAATTTTCATAGGTATTTTAAAAGGATCTAATTGAGTAGGTGGTGGTGGTGGTTCATCCACACGTGCAGCAGTGGTAGAAGTGTTCCCAAATAGGAAACCAAATGGAGAATTCTCCATAGCAAAATAAAATAAAAATAAAAGACAAAAATAAAAACAATACTCACAGCGACGATTACCTTTACCAAATCCACTCTTCAATAGCGCTTCACTCCCCGGCAACAGCGCCAGAAAATAGTCTTGATGACCCACACGTATAGGGGGTGTATCGTAGTACTTTCGATAAATAAGAGTGTCGAACCCAACGAGGAGCAGAAGGTGTTGACAAGTGGTTTTGATCAAGGATGCACTGTAAATACTAGCAAACGGGTTTTCAGGGGTATTTGGTAACGCAAGTAAATAAAGTACGAGTAAATAAAAGACAATAGTAATAATTGCTGCAAGTGGCCCAATCCTTTCTAGAGCAAAGGACAAGCCGGTTATGTAACCTATGATGACCAAACGTTCTCGAGGGCACACGGGAGTTTTTGTCAAGTGCTTTCGCTTCATACCGCTAAATAATCTTTATTGGTTTGATAAGTGTTATGGGGGTGAACCTGTGCTAGCGCACTACCCTAACTAGGATAAATACACACTTTTGATTATACCCCTTGCAAGCATCCGCAAATACAAGAAAGTAATTAAGATAAATCTAACCACAGCCTTAAACTCTAAGATCCTACGCTCCCTGGTGTAATGGTTTCCCAACGGAGGTTTAGGTTTCTGTCACTCCAGCAACCCCATAATTGTTAGCCAAATACACAATGCATCTCACTAGGCCCATAAATGGTGAAGTGTCATGTAGTCGACGTTCACATGACACCACTAGTGAAATAGCACCACAACAAATAAATATCAAACCATTAAATATTACTCAACACAATTCCACTACTAACAACTTGACTTCTTGAAGGAAATATGCCCTAGAGGCAATAATAATATTGTTATTATCATATTTCTTGTTCATCATAATGTTTATACTCCATGCTATAATTATATTAATCGGAAACATTAATACTTGTGTGGTTTATGAACAACACCGTGTCCCTAGTACGCCTCTACTAGACTAGCTCATTGATTAATGATGGTTAAGGTTTCCTAACCATAGACATGAGCTGTCGATTAATAATGAGGTCATGTCATTAGGAGAATGATGTGATGGACAAACCCAAATAAAGCATAGGAATTAGATCGTGTCATTGTGTTCATCTTTGCGAAGCTTTTCCTATGTCAAGTATTGTATTCCTTAGACCATGAGATAATACAACTCCCTGGTATCGGAAGAAAGCTTTGAGGTCATCAAACGTCATCCTATGAAAGGGTGATCATAAAGGTGTCTCTCAGATGATCGGAAAGTACTTGTTGGGTTGCATGTATCGAGATGGAATTTGTCCCTCCCAAGTCGGAGAGATATACTTCGGGCCCACTCGGTAATCGATATCAACACCGCTTGCAAGCACGTGGTTAAGGAGTTAATCACAAAGTGATATCAGATTACGGAACGAGTAAAGTACTTGCTGTGAACGAGATTGAACTAGGTATGTCGATACTGACGATCGAATCTCGGGCAAGTAAAATATCGCGAGACGAAGGGAATATATATACGGGATTAATTGAATCCTGGCATCGTGGTTTATCCAATATGATCATCGATGAATATGTGGGAGTCAATATGGGTTTCCAGATCCCGCTATTGATTATTGATAGAAGATCATGTCTGCATATTCTCGAACCCGTAGGGTCACACACTTAACGTGCATCGATGCTAGGATAGAATGGATAATTGGTTATTGGGTTTTTCATTCGGAGTCTCGGATGAGATCCCGGACATCACGAGAGGTTCCGGAATGGTCCGGAGAATAAGATTCATATAATGGAAAGCAGTTTTTGGGTTTTGGAAAAGTTCTGGACTTTTTCGGTAGAGTACCAGAATGTTCTAGAAAGTTCCAGAGGGCTCCATGGTGGGGCCCACATGCCCCAAAGGGTCCACATGGACCATAGGGTTTTCTTATGGGCTAAGGCAAAGGAAACTTGGGGGGCAAGTTAGCCCTAGGGTTTTCTTATGGGCCAAGGCAAAGGAAACTTGGGGGACAAGTTAGCCCTAGGGTTTTCTTATGGGCCAAGGCAAAGGAAACTTAGGGGGCAAGTTTTCTCCCTGGGGCCACCGGCTTGACTTGGAGGCTAAGGCAGCCCCCTTGGATGCCCCCCTTGACCTATTTAAAGGGGAGGGGAGGGCTAGGGCGTGCTACCTGAAACCCTAGCCGCCGGCCCAACTGCTGCGCTCCACATCTCTCTCTCTCGCGACTGCGCGTAGGCGAAGCCCTGCCGCAGAAACTCTCCACCATAAGCACCACGCCGTCGTGCTGCAGATCCAATCTATCTCTCCACCATACTTGCTAGACCAAGGAAGGAGGAGACCTCGCTGCAAGGTACGTGTGCATCTCTCGGAGGCGCCGCCACTTGCGGTGTTGGATCGGATCGGATCGCGGGGAGGAGATGGCTAGTACGACTACATCATCCATGTTCTGTTGAACGTTTCCGCTGTGCGATTTCTTCAAGGGTATGAAGATCTCATCTACCTCTCTCGTTGATTACATCTCCTAGATTAGATCTTGGCTTTCTTGTTCGCTTCCGTAGGAATTTTTTTGATTTACTATGCTGCGAAACCCGTCAGTGGTATCCGAGCTAGATCTATGCGTAGATATGTTTCACGAGTAGAACGCAACATGCTTGTTGCGGGCGTTGATGTTTTCTGTTGCAAACCTCTTTGTTGTGTATTTCTTATGGCGCGGCATAGTGAGATCGAAGCGGTCCAGGCCAACTTTACGCGTCCTCGTTCGCGAGACCGGCTCCGCACTTGACGTGTGGCTTGTTCCATACATGCGGCTGGTGGATGCCAGTTTCTCTCACTATAGTAGTCATGAGATTTACAATGGATGTTAGCAACCATAATATCACCGTTGTGGCTTTGCATAGGTAAGAATCATTCTTATGCGTAGCTTCCATAAGCCACGTAAAACATGCAACAACAAAGTAGAGGCGTCTAACTTGTTTTTGCAGGGAGTGTTTTGTGATATGGTATGGCCACAAGATGTGATGTGATATATGTGATGTATGCGATGATCATGTTTTGTAATATTTCACGACTTGCATGTCGATGAGTTCACAACCGGCAGGAGCCATATGGTTGTCTTTATAATTGTGTATGACATGCGTGTCAACTTCTTATACGCCATGTAATAGCTTTACTTTATCGCTAAGTAGTTAGCAATAGTTGTAGTTGCTATTCTTGGTGGAGGCAATCATGGTGGAGTGATGGAGATCATGCCGGCGCGCACAAGATGGAGATCATTGCGCGGAGATTGGCTGTACCATGTCACATAAAATTATATGCATGTGATGTTTATCCTTTTATGTATCTTATTATGCTTAGATCGCGACGGTAGCATTATAAGATGATTCCTCACTTAAAGATCAAGATAAAATTGTGTTCTCCCCATGTATGCACCGTTGCGAAAGTTCGTCGTTTTGAAGCATCTCGTGATGATCGGGTGCTATAAACTCTACGTTCACATACAACGGGTGCAAGCCAGTTTTGCACACGCGGAAATATTTGGGTTTGACTTGATGAGCCTAGCATGTACAGACATGGCCTCGGAACACACGGACCGAAAGGTCAAGCATGAGTCATATGGATGATATGATCAACATGTTGATGTTCACCATTAAAGCTACATCATTCACGTGATGATCGGTCTCGGGGTAGTGAATTTGGATCATGCTTCACTAAACAACTTTGAGGGATGTTGAATTTAGTGGGAGTTCATTAGTAATTTGATTAACTTGAACTAATTATCATGAACTAAATCTTAGTGTATTTGCATAAGTCATTGTAGTCTTTGGCAACCGTTTTCCACCGACACTTAGTTTTAATTGAGTTAAAAGAACTATAGAATTCTGGATAATCACTTTTCGGACTAGTGCTGTTTAGTTAAAATATCAAGATCAAAGATTAAGTCTTATTGCAAACTTTAGCAAACCTCACTTGCTCCATGTGATTTAATAAGTTGTATTAATCTAAGAGCAATGATTCAAGTTTAGCATCTAAGATCATGTTTGCCTCCATGAGAAATTGATCTTCAAAATTGTTTGAGAATCAAAGTGATCTTGGAGCTGAAAGAATTGTTTCAGAAACTAACAAGAAGTGAAAGATATTTGATATCTAAAACTTTGATTGTTTGCAAAATGATTAAGTATAATTTAGTAAAAGAACATATGCTCATATTGTATGAATATATGCGAAGATTGAAGATGCTAGGCGTCCTGATCACCCAAAAGTTTGGGAAACTAATATTATACTTGCATTCATCCTTATAAGCTATAGTAGTTTCATCATGAAAGTTGCCATGATAAGATGAATAAAAGGGTATTGGCTAAATTGTTTTTGCTATACCAAAAGATACTAAAAATGGAATCTAGAAGAACGCCAATTATATGATGATGGTGATCCACCTCAATGTGCAAAGTCCAGGGCTATTAGTATTTGACTAACATCCTTTGGACCATGTGTCAAATGATTGATGCCACTATTGATGTCGATAGATTCTTCTAAAAGGAGAGGAAATGCTAAATAGGATCTACAAAAGTATTTGGTAGAAAAGGAAAAGACTGGAAATGTCCAGCACAGGTATATAAATGATATACATGTTATAGATGTATTCTTTGCTAGTACATAATGTAATTCTTGGGTATTGGATACTAGATTGTTGGTATGAAATGTCATACAAAGCAACAATACAAGAACTACGATGGCCTAAGTAACTAGCAAAAGAATGTGGTAACAATGCGCACCGAGAAACAAATAAATGTGTTATTGTGTTTTTCGTCGGCATAAAACCTAGCCTTCTAGATTTGTTAAGAACTTAATAATTGTTATTTTGTTCTAGTATTATGAGAGCAATGGTTGTTCAAATTATTACCGTCTTCCATAATCGATGGTTAGATTATTATTATCTTGTTGGTGAAATAGACATTTATAACACTGATGCTAAAAGTCGCAAGACAAAATGAATTTCACTTATATATGACACCGCCGTTTAAGTCATATTGGAAACAAAACATGAAAGAAATTCTATATTGATAGATTTTCGAGTCAATTGATTTTGAAACGATTGACGCTTGTGAGTCTTTTCCTAAAGATGATTAAACTCTGTTCATGGGCCATGGACAGAACAAGCGACTAACTAAATGGAGATCGTACATGTTGATGTATGTAGTCCATGGTGTGAAGTTGATCATGGTGTATTTTCTATTTCATCAATGACTCGAATAGATGTACGGTATATCTACTTGATGAGATAGAAGTATGAAATTCTTCAATTTATGAAGTGAAAATTGTTGTAACAAGAATATTCAAGTTGTATGATTAGATCATAAAGAAGAATATTTGAGTTACAAGTTTAGCAAACATCTAAGAGTTAGAGGAATTGTTCCACAAACTTGCATCATGATAAACACCATAGGAGTATGGAGTTTTCGATGGATGTAATCAAACCTTGTTTGACATGGTTAGATCAATGATGAAATAAACTACCAATATAATTTGTGGATTATGCTTTAGAGACTACCGCTTTTCACTGAATAGAGTGCCATCATAATCTGCCGAAATGACACCATACAAGTTATAGTTGTCTTTTCTTGAATTTTGGTATGCAATGCATATATGTAAAATGTTTACAACCAAAATCGGATTAGTAAGTGTCTGTAGGTTATCCCAAAGAATGTCGATGGGTATTCCTTCTATTATGAACCCAAACACATAGTGATTGTCACTAAAAGAAGTGAATTTCTTATGAAGGAGTTTATCGCGAAAGGTTTAAATGGGAGGAAGATAGAACTTGACGAGGTTGTTGAATCTGAGCAAGATGATCAGAGTAGCGCAGTACCAGAAATTGTTCTGGAAGCGGCAACTACATTCATAGCTCACGCGTCTACAATATGTTGTAGTCACGACATCGAAGTTCCTATTTAACCAAGTTGGTCGTAATCAAATAGTAAGATTTGAGGACGAGATATTATTAGATAATAGTAACCAACAATATACAAAGAAGCGATGATGGGCCCTGACTTCGTCATATGAATTATTCTAGCAACAATTACATATTGAGATACGATAGTTGAATAAATGAAACAACGTTCCTCTACCGGAATGCACACCAAGGGCGTGTAACTGACACGACCCAGTGGTTTTTTTGTTGATTCAAAGGTTGCTAGATATGTATGCAAACTTCTATGGTAGAAGTAAGCATAGCGAAGTTGGAATCTTCAATGATGAAAATGTTAAAGTGTTAATTTCATCAAGATATTTGAAGATGCTTGTATTTACAAGAAAGTAAGTGGGAGCGCTGAGACATATTTCCAATACTTTATGTAGATGACATATCGATCATTGGAAATTATGTGTTTTTCTTGATATTTGTTAAGATTTCATTGAAATTGGATTTTGATGAAAGACTTAGGCAAAACCAGGATATTAAGCATCAATGTCTATGCAGATAGATTGAGGCTCTAATATAGTTTTGCCAGAGTACATAGATGAAATATTGAATTTGTTCAATATGGAAACAATAAGAACGGTTCTTGTTGCATGGAGAGGTTGAAGCAAGAATCAATTGTTTTGACACTTGATGAGTGAAACCGCAAGAATGATTTTATCAATCTTGTGTACCATGATATGTAGATCCAGATATGTTCGATGCTCTAAAAGGTTACGAGCATTCATATGATGATCGTTGGACAATAGTAAGAATATTCTTATGTACTTTCGAAGACGTAAGAATATGTTCTGTATGCAGAAGTGACAAATGGTTCATTGCAATGAGTTACATTGGCTTTGTCACACATACAAGTAAAATTTTATCTCAATTTTTAAGCTATTTGTTTTGAGTTAGAAGGTGGCATAATAAGATGGAAGAAAGTTCCATGATGACTTGGATGAGTTCCAATGTTAATATTGTGGCGGACACTGCAACGAGGGCTAAGTATATAATCGCTTTAGAAGCGGCATAAAAGATGCAAAGTAGATAGTGATAATCCAACTTCTTTGTGGCACTGTCGTCTAGGTCATATTGGCGTAAAATGCATGAAGAAACTCCATTCTGATGGACTTTTGGAGTCTCTTGATTTTGAATCATTTGACACGTGCAAGCCATGCCTCATGGGCAAGATGATCAAAAACCCGTTCTCCGGAATAATGGAGCGAGCAACGAACTTATTGGAAATCATACATACCGATGTGTGCGGACCAATGAGTATTTCGATGCACGGTGGATATCGCTATTTTTCTAAGTGTGCTAGTACTATGTAGTCCTATTGTATGACAATAGTGACAACATAGTCTCGGCCAAGAAACAAAGGTCTCACCAGAAGACCAAGTTTATACGATGCTATCTCATACAAGATGAGTAATGCGTGCTGACGCAAAAGAATATGCAAATACAAACGGACCTGAAAGTGTCAGACCCGTAGATAAGGTTTACCACGTGCAACGCGTATGAATAACACTGGAATGCCATAGGTGTTAAAGGCGCAAGTATGACTAGATTATTGACTCTAGTGCAAGTGGGAGACTGAAGGAAATATGCCCTAGAGGCAATAATAATATTGTTATTATCATATTTCTTGTTCATGATAATGTTTATACTCCATGCTATAATTGTATTAATCAGAAACATTAATACTTGTGTGGTTTATGAACAACACCGTGTCCCTAGTACGCCTCTACTAGACTAGCTCATTGATTAATGATGGTTAAGGTTTCCTAACCATAGACATGAGTTGTCGATTAATAATGAGGTCATGTCATTAGGAGAATGATGTGATGGACAGACCCAAATAAAGCATAGCAATTAGATCGTGTCATTGTGTTCATCTTTGCGAAGCTTTTCCTATGTCAAGTATTGTATTCCTTAGACCATGAGATAATACAACTCCCTGGTATCGGAAGAAAGCTTTGAGGTCATCAAACGTCATCCTATGAAAGAGTGATCATAAAGGTGTCTCTCAGGTGATCGGAAAGTACTTGTTAGGTTGCATGTATCGAGATGGAATTTGTCCCTCCCAAGTCGGAGAGATATACTTCGGGCCCACTCGGTAATCGATATCAACACCGCTTGCAAGCACGTGGTTAAGGAGTTAATCACAAAGTGATATCGGATTACGGAACGAGTAAAGTACTTGCTGTGAACGAGATTGAACTAGGTATGTCGATACTGATGATCGAATCTCGGGCAAGTAAAATATCGCGAGACGAAGGGAATATATATACGGGATTAATTGAATCCTGGCATCGTGGTTCATCCGATATGATCATCGATGAATATGTGGGAGTCAATATGGGTTTCCAGATCCCGCTATTGATTATTGATAGAAGATCATGTCTGCATATTCTCGAACCCGTAGGGTCACACACTTAACGTGCATCGATGCTAGGATAGAATGGATAATTGGTTATTGGGTTTTTCATTCGGAGTCTCGGATGAGATCCCGGACATCACGAGAGGTTCCGGAATGGTCCGGAGAATAAGATTCATATAATGGAAATCAGTTTTTGGGTTTTGGAAAAGTTCTGGACTTTTTCGGTAGAGTACCAGAATGTTCTAGAAAGTTCCAGAGGGCTCCATGGTAGGGCCCACATGCCCCAAAGGGTCCACATGGACCATAGTGTTTTCTTATGGGCCAAGGCAAAGGAAACTTGGGGGGCAAGTTAGCCCTAGGGTTTTCTTATGGGCCAAGGCAAAGGAAACTTGGGGGACAAGTTAGCCCTAGGGTTTTCTTATGGGCCAAGGCAAAGGAAACTTAGGGGGCAAGTTTTCTCCCTGGGGCCACCGGCTTGACTTGGAGGCTAAGGCAGCCCCCTTGGATGCCCCCCTTGACCTATTTAAAGGGGAGGGGAGGGCTAGGGCGTGCTACCTGAAACCCTAGCCGCTGGCCCAACTGCTGCGCTCCACATCTCTCTCTCGCGACTGCGCGTAGGCGAAGCCCTGCCGCAGAAACTCTCCACCATAAGCACCACGCCGTCGTGCTACAGATCCAATCTATCTCTCCACCATACTTGCTGGACCAAGGAAGGAGGAGACCTCGCTGCACCGTACGTGTGCATCTCTCGGAGGCGCCGCCACTTGCGGTGTTGGATCGGATCGGATCACGGGGAGGAGATGGCTAGTACGACTACATCATCCACGTTCTGTTGAACGTTTCCGCTGTGCGATTTCTTCAAGGGTATGAAGATCTCATCTACCTCTCTCGTTGATTACATCTCCTAGATTAGATCTTGGCTTTCTTGTTCGCTTCCGTAGGAATTTTTTTGATTTACTATGCTGCGAAACCCTTCACTTCTCCCATGTCATCAAGAACTAAACGAACTACTCACAAGACATCATATGGATCATGATCAGAGGTGAAATAATGGTAAATAACGATCTGAACATAAACCTTAATTCAACGGTTCCACTCAATAGCATCAACCACAATAGTAATCAACACCGGGAAAGTTTCCCCTAAGAATTTAACAAGATTCAACTCAAGATGTTACAGCAGGATGGCATGGTGATGGTGGAGATGAAGGTGCTAGTGATGGAGATGATGATGAAAGGGTAAATTGCCCCTAAGTGTATTTTTGGTAATTAATGACAATCCCTATGGACTAATGTTTTCATTGAGCTTTTTGTGAAGGAATTGTTCATAGAAATTGCTTGAAGTCCATGTGTTGGATTCAAGGCTTGGATGCCATGAAGATAAAGATTTATCTTAAGTATTGGCATCAAGATCATTGAATAGAAGAGATGAATTCATTATGATCAAGAAGAAGAAATAAAGATGTAGTACTTGTGTAGAACTCATGTAATCCATGCTCTAGCTTATGTGTTAAGCCAAGGAGTCTCAAGATCTTGAGAGTTTGGTTACATGAGAAAAATTCAAGATATGGCTCTATGTTGAGGTCATGATGGTCTCATGAGTTGAGATATGATTGACTAATACCTAGAGCATGCAATCAAATGAAGAATTCTTTATGTGGCTCAAGATATTGTGATAGAGCATGAGAAGATTCAAGGTTGACCAAGGCAAAGATCAAAGATTGGATTCTAGTTTGGTCAACACATGAAGCATAAGGAATGTGCCACATGGGACCAATCGGTCTTGTGGTATGGTATGCTTTGTCAATTATGATTTGTGAACTAACCCATTACATATGTGTGTTTGTGTTGTCTATGTGGGTTAGGTATTGTGTCATGGATATGCATCACTAGTGAGATTTCATATAGACCATGAAAAGATGACATCAAGTGGTGGTTGTCATCAAGGTTGCAAAGTGCAAGTTTCAAGATAAGCATCTCGAGAAGATCATATGCTTGAAGCTTTCATCCATTTGGTGATAATGGAATTGTGAAGACATACCTTCATAGTGGTGTATGGGGGAGCATATTGGAAGTCTTCACGAAGCAACAATGATCAAGTGAAGCATTCCGGCTTGACGGAAGCATGAAGCATCATCATCAAGATCAAGAGGGGTGCGCAAGGCAAAGGTTTGTCCTTGCTAGGTTTTCCTTTTACCGGTCTCAAGGTGTTTGTTGGGAGACCGGGTTATAGGATAGATAGCCGCACTATTAAGAGGGGCCTTCGGTTGGGTAACTTGATCACATCGTCTTAGGGAGCTCAATCCTTTGCATACTTTGCATCTTCCTAATTTGTTGCTTCTTGGTGTTTCTCCATGTGAGGTTCTTGTTCTTGTTGCTAGCTTTCCAACAAGTCCAAGTTCATCGAAAACGGAATCCGTATGCATCTTTTATCGCGTTTTTGAGTTTGGAGGTTTTACCGGTTCTTTCTTAAAAGAGGTTTTCACCTCTTCTTATTTGGTATTTTATCTCTTACTACTTCTTGGGTTTTATGGTCTCCATTTTATAGATATTTTTCTTAGCTTTTCAAAAAGCCCGAGTTTGCTTAAATCCGAGTCCGGATGTGAAAGTTATCGCATTTTTCGTGAGGTTATTTTCTGTCGGTTTCGAGCTCGGTTTGAACCGAAAATTCAACCGGAAATTCAACCGGAAATCAACCGAAAACCTTCTGGACTGATTTCTTCTAGGCTCGATTTAAACCGGAAATTCAACCGAGAATTTCCGGTCCAACCGAGAATTCAACCGGGAATTCCAGTTTCGCCCCAAACGGCTAGTTTTCCTTGAGGACTATAAAAGGGGTCTTCTTCCCCAAATGTTTCAGAGTTCTTGAGCACGAAATACACCTCCATTGTTGACCCTCTTGAGCTTGCTCCCTCTCTCTTCCCTCCAATGATTCTTGCATATTTTTGAGGGATTTGGAAGAGGAGATCTAGATCTACAACTCCACCAATCAATTCCTCCTCTAAGTGAGGGGAACCCATTGGATCTAGATCTTGAGGTCATTGGTTGACCTCCACCCTTGTTCTTCCTCTCTAACTCCTCCATAGCATTTGTTTCCTTGGTGGGATTTGAGAGACAAGGAATTGAGCACTTCCCCTTGTGCTCTTGCTTTGCATCCTTGCATAGTGTTGAGCTCTCCATTACGATTTGTTTGAGTGAGAGACCGTGAGCTTGTTACTCTTGGAGGGTGACCTCCTAGTTGGCTTGGCGGTTGGTGCCCGAACTTCCTCTTCGTGGAAGATTGTGAAGAGGCCCGGGCTTCCCCTTCGTGGGAGTTGTGAAGTGGTTGTGGAGCTTGCCATCTCCGGTGTGGAGGAAAAGCTGACCATAAGAAGGGGTCCCTAGCTTCGTGGGGGACTCGGAGAAGAAGGTGAGCCTTTGTGGCGTTTGGGGGCCTTCGTGGTTACCCACATCTCTCCAACGGTGATTAGCTTACTTTATTTAAGTGAACATCGGGATACATCTTCATCTCCGCGTGCCTCGGTTATCTCTATACCCGAGTTTATTTCCTTGTGATAGCCTTCGTGCTTGAAGTACTTATATCTTGTTTATCACTTGTGAAATATATCTTGTGCTATCTTGCTTAGCTCTAGTAGTTGTTGGTGCAATTACTTGAGCCTAGCTTATTTAGGTTTTGTGCTTGTAAAATAAATGATAGTTTAATTCCGCATTCTTACAAGCCAAATCCGTAATAGTTTTTAAAATGCCTATTCACCCCCCCCCTCTAGGCGACATCTCGTCCTTTCAATTGGTATCAGAGCAAGGTCTCTCCTTGTTTAGGCTTCACCGCCTTGAGAGTAAAGATGTCGGCTAGTTATTTAGTGCACAATGACACAATTATTTTTGATGGCACAAATTATATAATATGGAGAAATCGCATGCTTTCTAATCTTCGGACTTTGTGTCCAAATATAGAGCAATTTCTAGATGTACATTTTTCTCCTCCGATGGATCTTCAAAATCTATCTATTGAGGATGAGAAAAATTTACATCTTGAAGCTCAAGTATCTAATGAAATTTTATTGTCTGTGAGCTCCATAGTTTATGTTTGCTTGATGGGTTCAAAGTGCAAGACGTCTCATGAGATATGGACCAAGCTAGAAGAGTCATTTGGTGGGTCCATTTCACTTGAGGTTGAAAGTGAACCCAAAGAGCTTTCTTCTCCTTCACATCCTGAAGAGCTCCAAATTGCTTCCACATTCGGTCGTGATGAGTGTTCAAGTTCTTCCACTTCACCAACATGTGACTTGTCACAAGGTAATGATATGGTGAGTGAAGAAATCATATGTGATGATAGTAGTCTTGCTCTTTGCACCAATGATTCTATTTCTATAAATCCTAAGGGTGTAGAGAGTTTGGACCTAAACACTTCTTGCAAGAAATTCTTTACTCATTCTTGTGTTAAAGGTCCTTGCATATCTCCTAGAATTTGCTTGATTAAATTTTGTGATGATATGCTTGTTTCTAGTTGTGACCATACTCAAAATGATTCTATTTCCTCTAGTTGTTGTTTGACTAACAATGTAGAGGAAATTAAAGAAAAATTGGGTCACATAATTAAAGAAGAAATTAATAGAAGAACCAAGAAGGTTGCTATCAAGAGGAGGCAATGCTATGAATGTCACGAGTATGGACATCTCGCAAGAGCTTGTCCTACACTCGACAATGAAGAATGTGCTTCTATTGATGGTCCCTCATCATCTCCCCAAGTTCACATGTGCCTTCTGGCAAGCGGGTCAAAGGTAACTCCTACTTTGTATCCCGACACATCTCCTTATGATGAGAGTGATGATGATGATAATGAAGCTTTCTTGCATGAGATGGGAATTGTGTATGCCTCTCTTCGTGGTAATAATGATGCTCGTGCTAAAGTCGAGCACTTAATGGAAACCTTGTTTGAACACAAGGAGACCATTAAGGAATTGAACTCCCTTGTTAATGAGGGGAAACGGAGATTCAATCTCCGCAAGCAAGAGCTATCCGAAGAGAAGCATACTAATTCTTCCCTATCTCAATCTATTAAATCTTGTGAGCTTGCTAATGCTAAATATATTAATGATGCTTGTGCTACTAACTCTACTTCTTGTGAAGCATCTATATTAAAGTAGAATGTTGAGCTAAGGGCTCAACTTGAGTTGCTAACAAGCAATTATAAGAAATTGGAGGAAAGCCATGAAAAGCTCTCGGGCTCTCATGGGGATCTCCTAATCTATTATAATGGGATAAAGTTAGCTCATAAGGCAAGTATCACTAAGGAAACATCTTGTGAGCCTCATTTGGACATTAGCACTACTTTGAACCAAAATGCTATATTACCATGTGGTAGTCCTAGTAATTTGTCTAGGCATAATATTGCTACATCTTGTGATGAATTACTTGCTATACCTTGTTGCTCTAACAATGAAGCTTCTATTTCCTCTAGTACTTGTATTACTACTAACCTTGTAGAGGAAAAAAAAGAGCTCAAGGCCCAAGTCACCAGTTTGGAGAAAGCCTTGGAGAAGCATCATGAAGGGAAATCCACACTCGATAATATTTTGAGTGTGCAAAAATCCCCTAATGACAAGAGTGGACTTGGATTCAACTCCAATAACAAAAACAAGTCCAAGAGCAACAAGAAGAAGAAGGGCCAAGACCAAGTCAAGAATTTGGCCAAGATTGTTTGCTTCAAGTGCAAGATTGAAGGGCATCATGTGAGATCTTGCCCATTGAAGAAGAAGCACTTGAGTGAGAAGCAACAAGAGAAGCGGCCACAAGGTCAAGCTCAAGCACGACCTCAAGTTGAAGATAGGCCACTTCCCAAGAAGAAAGAAGATGAAGCTTCCCAAATCAAGAATTCAATGAAGAAGAGAAAGGGAAGCACTTGTTGCTATATTTGCCGTGAGAAGGGGCACTTTGCTTCTTCATGCTTAAGCGGTACCTTATCTAATCCTATAATTGTTGATGATGATTATTCTCTTAGGAAAGATAAGGATGGTAATGTGTTTGCCAAGTTTGTTGGAACTCAAAGTGGTGCCAAGAAAAGGACCATTTGGGTTGCCAAGCCTATTGTGACTAACCTCTTAGGACCCAACTTGGTTGGGGACCAACAAGCTAAAACTTGATCAATAGGTGATTGTGGAGGGCATTGGAGACTTGGCTACCTCATGAAGAATTAAGGGATCTTCATTAATTTTATTTCATCAAGCCAATTCATTGACACTATCATATCCAATGTGCCTCTTTGCGGTAACTTGTACTTAACCTCTCTACATTGTAAGTTACTTGCCCCTTTGCATGTTTTGGTTTTGTACCAAGTATGTGTTTGTATATGTTGTTCCTTACACCTTCTTAACTTGTGTATTCAAGTAGGTGTTGGTTGTTTGGCACATCATATACTTGTGTGTTTGCTTTGAGCCTCTAATGCATCTTGTTGGTATCTTAGTTGGCTCTTATCGAGTGATTAATGGAACATACCATTTTGGGGGAGTGATTTGCCATTGGCACCTCACAATCCTATAAATGTGTGCACATGAGTAATACCACTTAGTATTGATATTGCAAGATTACCTAGTCTCTATGTGGTGTGCCATGCTCATGAGAAATTCAAATTCTATATCTCCATTAATTATCTCTAGTTGGATTTTATTTGCCTCTTGTAGTAAATAATTGAATATCACATTATGGGGGAGTAATATGCCTTGTGCATATCACAATCCTAGGAAATGTGAACTTTTGAGGTATTGCCACTTAGTGTTGATATTGTTAATTATCTTGTTCCTAGGTGGCATGTTTGCTCAAACAATCTCCTCTCTCTCTTAAAAGATTTTATCGCTAATTTCTTTTGTCTTGGTTTGAGTAAGAATTCTTGGTGCGGGTTCACTCAAATATATTTATATATATATCATAAGTAGGAAGCCGTTTGCTTCTAGTTACTCTAATCATTGCTTTGCATGATTGTTTGACTATTTTTGGAGCTACCAAGAATCCTTTTTCGTGCATGGTGCTTAATTTGAATATTTAAACATATGCCTTTTATTGTGAAGTTGATCTTGAATATCTTTGCAATACACCACCGAAAAATAATTCCAATATGAACTTCTTGTCTTTGACAATTGGTATTTGTATATTGATGGCTGGCGTGTAGTTGATGATGATGATTATAACCAGTCAGTTGGGAACCCCAAGCGGAAGGTGTGATGAGCACAGCCTCAAGTTTTTCCCTCAGTTAGAAACCAAGGTTTATCGATCAGGAGAGGAGCAGACAAACGACTGAAGGTGATGCTTGCAAGCTTCGCAACAGCTCCAGACAATTTATATGGTGCCTCGTCCAAGCTTTGCTTTGCGAGCATCAACGTGGAACCTGCACACAACACAACCAAATACTTTGTTCCCAACTTACGATGAGGTTGTCAATCTCACCGGTTTGCTTGAAACAAAGGGTATGAGCGTATCGAGTGGAAAACTGTAGAAGTATGCGAGTAAGTAAACAGTGCGAGTAAAGTAAACAGGTGATAGCAATATGATGGAAATTGGACCAGGATCCATAGTTCACTAGTGGTGTCTCTCCATAAGATAAATAACACATGCTGGGTAAACAAATTACAGTTCGGCAATTGATAGAATAAAGATAACGTGATATGTCAAGAAGATCACTATGCGATTTACTCTGGGCATTACAACAAAATACATAGACCGCCATCCAACTGCATCTATGACTAAAAATCCACTCACGGGGATATCATCCGAACACCCCATGAGTATTCAGTTGCGAACAATAGATAATTGCATTAAGCAAAGTGTGTAACGTAAACAAAGCATATGCCCTCGAGCATATGAATGTTGTTTTCTCCCTAGTGGCAACAACACATCTACAACCTTAAAGGTTTCTGTCACTCCCCCAGATTAAATAGAGGCATGAACCCACTATCGAGCATAAATACCCCCTCTTGGAAAACTACTCGGCCAAGATAGCTACTAACAACGGAGAGCATGCAAGATCATAAACAACATATAGATAACATAAGATAAATTTCAGTATAGCAAGTCAATCAAAACACCAATATTCATCGGATCCCAACAAACCAAACATGTAGAATTACATAACGGTGATCTCAATCATGTAGGGCAGCTCATGAGATCTAAACATGAAGCACATGGTGGAGAGGACAACCATCTAGCTACTGCTATGGACCCATAGTCCAAGGTAGACTACTCACTCATCGCTCCGGAGGCAAGCATGGCAATGAAGAAGACCTCCGGTGGCGATTCCCCTCTCCGGCAGGGTGCCGGGAAGAGCTTCTGGACCCTTCCGATCTCGGGTCGATGACGGCGGCGGATCGCGATGTGTTTCTGGAAAATTGATCGGGTACTTAGGTTTTTCCGGTCAAGGGGTCTTTATAGGCGAAGGGGCATCGTCAGTAGTGGACCGAGGATCGCTCACACATAGGGGGCGCGACCAGGGGCTGGGCCGCGCCGCCTTGGTGGGTGGGGCCCTCGTGGCCCCACTCCGTGTCCTATTCGGATCTCTGGAAGCTTCCGGGAAAAATAAGACTTCAGGAACTTGTTTCGTCCAATTCCAAGAATATTTCCTGTGTAGCTTTTCTGAAACACAAAAACAGCAGAAAGCAGGGAACTGGCACTATGGTGACTTGTTAATAGGTTAGTTCCAGAAAATGCATAAAAGTGCCACGAAGTGTAACGAAACACTAAGCAAATGGTGTAAAAACAAGCATGGAACATCAAAAATTATAGATACGTTGGAGACGTATCAAGCATCCCCAAGCTTAACTCCTGCTCGTCCTCGCGTAGGTAAGTGATAACAAAAGAAATAATTTTTGAGGTGACATGCACCTACACAATCTTGATCATATATGTAAGCATTTGTGAGCTGGGATCAAAAGAACTTAAAACATGGGCATGAAAGATATAATCTTGACAATAAAAACTTAGCAACCATGTTATAACATGAAAATGAACACAAACAAAAGATCATGAAAATGAAACAATGAAAGTCAAATGTGTGTTCAAATCATAAGGAAAAACATAAAAATGGTTTTCAGCTTGTCCTTCATGGAGAGCAAAACATAAATGCATAGGACACCTTCAAGTTTAAGAGGGCGACTAGATACAAATAATTTGAGAACAAGTGAAACCAACAATATGAATCATTCAATGAAAACTTTGGGACAATGCACATTATACTAAGAATGACAACTATGCTCTCTTAATGGTGCATAAAGATAGAAGGTGGTGACTCAACATAAAAGTAAAAGAAAGGCCCTTTGTGGAGGGAAGCAGTGTTTGCAAGTTTTATAACCTTCAAAAATTATGGTACTTACCAGCTTTGAGCTCTCATTGCCCCATCATAAGCATCTTGAATGGTTAAAGTTAATGCCAGAACAATTATGATGCATATGCTTGACAAATCATAAGTCGAAAACCTCGTGTCCCATGAATACGAGTACCCAAACCTCATGCTACTTTACTTAGAATCCCAAGCAAGGCTCTTGTCATTGTAAGTATATATGTATCATCGAGAACCGCCAACGGGGTACCTCTGTGCCCGATGACATGGAACAAGCCCACATCAAAATGACAGGACAAGCAGACAATGAACACCTCGACATCTCTTTTATTTACCATTTGTTTAGCTTTTTATTTTGAGATGCGTCGTCGAATGTCCACTATGGGTATGCTGCAAATTTCCACCATGAATTATGCATGGCTTAGATTGGCGGCCCAGGCGTTTCCCTAACACATATACAAACTCCATGATCCCCACAAGATTCCCAATTTATTTCACACCGCGGGTATCCATAAACAAAAGATCACGATATAAACTCAAATAAGAAGTGTGCTTGATGCGTGGTGAATGACCAGCCCGTTGGGAACCCCAAGAGGACGGTGTGATGAATATAGCAGCAGATTTTCCCTCAGTTAAGAAACCAAGGTTTATCGATCAGGAGAAGAGCAGATAATACGACTGAAGGTGATGCTTGCTAGTTTGCGACAGCTTTGGACAATTTATATATGGCGCCTCGTCCAAGCTTTGCTTGCTAGCTGCAACGCGGAACCTGCACACAACACAACCAAATACTTTGTTCCCAACTTGCGATGAGGTTGTCAATCTCACCGGTTTGCTTGAAACAAAGGTTATGAGCGTATCCAGTGGAAAATAGTAGAAGTATGCGAGTAAAGTAAACAGTGCGAGTAAAGTAAACAGGTGATAGCAATATGATGGAAATAGGACTGGGGTCCATAGTTCACTAGTGGTGTCTCTCCATAAGATAAATAACACATGCTGGGTAAACAAATTATAGTTGGGCAATTGATAGAATAAAGATAAACGTGATATGTCAAGAAGATCACTATGCGATTTACTCTGGGCATTACAACAAAATACATAGACCGCCATCCAACTGCATCTATGACTAATAATCCACTTGTGGCGAATCAATCCGAGAACTCCACAAGTATTAAGTTGCGAACAACAGATAATTGCATTAAGCAAAGTGTGTAATGTAAACAAAGCATATGCCCTTGAGCATATGAATGTTGTTTTCTCCCTAGTAGCAACAGCACATCTACAACCTTAGAGGTTTCTGTCACTCCCCCAGGTTAAATAGAGGCATGAACCCACTATCGAGCATAAATACCCCCTCTTGGAGTCACTAGCAACTACTCGGCCAAGATAGCTACTAACAACGGAGAGCACGCAAGATCATAAACAACATAGAGATAACAAAAGATATATTTCAGTATAGCAACTCAATCATAACACCAATATTCATCGGATCCCAACAAACCAAACATGTAGAATTACATAATGGTGATCTCAATCATGTAGGGCAGCTCATGAGATCTAAACATGAAGCACATGGTGGAGGAGACAACCATCTAGCTACTGCTATGGACCCATAGTCCAAGGTAGACTACTCACTCATCGCTCCGGAGGCAAGCATGGCGATGAAGAAGACCTCCGGTGGCGATTCCCCTCTCCGGCAGGGTGCCGGGAAGAGCTTCTGGACCCTCCCGATCTTCGGGTCGACGGCGGCGGCGGATCGCGATGTGTTCTGGAAAATTGATCGGGTACTTAGGTTTTTTTCGTCGAGGGGTCTTTATAGGCGAAGGGGCATCGTCAGAAGGGGACCGAGGTGGCCTCACACGTAGGGGGCGCGGCCAGGGCCTGGGCCGCGCCGCCCTAGCGTGTGGCCACCTTGTGGCCCCACTCTGTCTCCTCTTCGGATCTCTGGAAGCTTCCGGGAAAAATAAGACTTCAGGAACTTGTTTCGTCCAATTCCGAGAATATTTCCTGTGTATCACTTCTGAAACACAAAAACAGCAAAAAATAGGAAACTGGCACTGTGGCAACTTGTTAATAGGTCAGTTCCGGAAAATGCATAAAAGTGCCACGAAGTGTAATGAAACAGTAGGCAAATGGTGTAAAAACAAGCATGGAGCATCAAAAATTATAGATACATTGGAGACCTATCAAGCATCCCCAAGCTTAACTCCTGCTCGTCCTCGAGTAGGTAAGTGATAACAAAAGAATAATTTTTGAGGTGACATGCACCTACACAATCTTGATCATATATGTAACATTTGTGAGCTGAGATCATAAGAACTTAAAACATGGGCATGCAGATATAATCTTGACAATAGAAACTTAGCAACCATGTTGTAGACCTGAAAATGAACACAAACGAAAGATCATGAAAATGAAACAATGAAAGTCAACATGTGTTCAAATCATAAGGAAAAACATACAAATGGTTTTCAGCTTGTCCTTCAAAGAGAGCAAAACATAAATGCATAGGACACCTTCAAGTTTAAAAGGGCAACTAGATACAAATAATTTGTGAATAAGTGAAACCAACAATATGAATCAATCAATGAAAACTTTGGGACAATGCACATTATACTAAGAATGACAACTTTGCTCTCTTATGGTGCATAAAGAAAGAAGGTGGTGACTCAACAAAAAAGTAAAAGAAAGGCCCTTCGCGGAGGGAAGCAGTGATTGCAAGTTTTATAGACCTTCAAAAATTATGTTACTTACCGGCTTTGAGCTCTCATTGCCCCCATCATAAGCATCTTGAATGGTTAAAGTTAATGCGAGAACAATTATGATGCATATGCTTGACAAACCATAAGTTGAAAACC
Source organism: Dactylis glomerata (assembly GCA_007115705.1). Taxonomy (NCBI): domain Eukaryota; kingdom Viridiplantae; phylum Streptophyta; class Magnoliopsida; order Poales; family Poaceae; genus Dactylis; species Dactylis glomerata. The sequence continues at coordinate 196,676 of QXEO01000762.1, forward strand.
TCGTGTCCCATGAATACGAGTACCCAAACCTCATGCTACTCAACTTAGAGTCCCAAGCAAGGCTCTTGTAATTGTAAGTATACATGTATCATTGAGAACTGCCAACAGGGTACCTCCATGCCCGATGACATGGAACAAGCCCACATCAAAATGACAGGACAAGCAGACAATGAACACCTCGACATCTCTTTTATTTGCCATTTGTTTAGCTTTTTATTGTGAGATGCGTCGTCGAATGTCCACCATGGGTATGCTGCAAATTTCCACCATGAATTATGCATGGCTTAGATTGGCGGCCCAGGCGTTTCCCTAACACATATACAAACTCCATGATCCCCGCAAGATTCCCAATTCATTTCACACCGCGGGCATTCATAAACAAAAGATGACGATATCAACTCAAATAAGAAGTGCAATGTTGAAAACTTGCCCCATGATAGCATGGATGGGCTAGAATCCAACTTACAACTTGCAAGCATAACAACTCAACATAAGAGACCACAATGTCAAATTTTTAAGAACAGGAAAAAGTAAAGTGTGCCTTCCAGTTCGTGAGAGCTTTACTGACCAATTTTCGCATAACACTGGTAAGAGTTTAATTTGAAGAGAAAATAAAAGCAAGTCAAATTTACTTGGAATAGCAAATTGCTAGTAGGTATGTATGGTGGACACTTTGGCAAACTTGGTTTTTAGGAGTTGGATGCATGAGTAGAGCTCATACTCAGTACAAGGTGAGGGCTAGCAAAAGACTGGGAGCGACCAACTAAGAGAGCAATAATGGCCATAATCATGCAAAGCGACAAAGCGACATTAAAAGAAGCATAAGATGACATAAAAAGTCAAAAACTAAATGATCATAGAGGCTATTGGCGACTTCGTATGAGTCTGACATGTGTGAGTATGCGCCAAGTCAACCCAAATAAAGCATCAAGGAGAAAACCAAAATAATGCTTCCATACAATAAAAACAATGCATGATTTTTTCAGAGGCTCATTAAGCAATCTCAGTTATTTGAGACAAGTTATGCTACAGCAAAACCACTAAGCATACTATCAAAAAGACATCAAGCATGACATGAAAAAGCCTAAGCCACAGTCTACACAAGCTCCTTCTTGTACCACTTTTTTTGCACAAAGCTTTTTCTCTTTTCCAACACCATTTGAAATTTTTAAGACACCTCTTTTGATGAAAACCAATAAAGATCAGAGGCAAAAATACACCTTGATGAAAAGATATGACAAGGTCTGAATGCAAATCAAGGCGAAAATGAAAACCAAAAGCAGTAGCGGAAAAAGAAGAACACTCGGTGAACGATAAGAGTGAAAAACTGAGTGTTCTTAGCAAATGAAAACGAGTACATCTCCTCCAAAGGAAATTTGTTGGGGTCCAACCATTTATTGCAGCAAACAAACTAAACTAACTAAGAAAACTAAAACAACTGACGCTCCAAGAAAAACACATAGTGCATGAAGCAATAAAAATATAGTGTTTTGAAAGGTGACCTGATTTTTGCCGATGAAGAAGGGGTGCCTCGGGGGCATCCCCAAGCTTTGACGCTTGTAATTCTTGGATATTTCTTGGGGTGATGCATGGGCATCCCCAAGCTTAAGCTTTTGTCCATTCTTCAACACATCTCATCATTCTCCAATCCCTACACTTGAAAACTTCCTTCATACAAAACTAAACACAAATCTATTAGCAACATTAGTGTAGCATAACATATAATCAACCTCTTTTTGCTTCAGGTTTCAACCCAAAACCACCACATATAAAGTATATACTACTGTAGAAACTTCCCAAAAAGTTCCATGATCAAAATAACTCAAAAAGAAAGCGATAAAGCGGCAAAAACGAATAGTGGCAGAAATCTGTCAAAACAGAACAGCTGACAAAGGTCGAATTTTTGAGAGGTTTTCTGTTGCTCAAATCAGAAAGTGTTCAACTAACTAAAGTTTGGATATAACTTGGGGCATATTCACAAGAAATCTTAGGTCAAAATGATATACAGAGAATTTATACGAATTTTTACGGTGCAACACCGAAAACAGTTTCAGGACAGCAACATCCCCAAATCTTTACCTCACTCGAATTAGAGGCTTCTCTTGGCACAACAATGAAATAACAAGATAAGGAGTGGTCATTACAGTAGTAATGACTTCCAAAACTCAAATAAAAGAAAAAGTACTGAAAATAAAATATTGGGTTATCTCCCAAGAGTGCTTTTCTTTAACGCCTTTGAGCTAGGCGCAGAAAATTGCGAATCAAGTAACATCAAGTGATGAAGCATCAATTACCTCAGTAGGCTCTTTGGAGGTTCCCGAAGATGATTCAACCTGCAAGTCAACCTTAGTGGAACTAAGAGTCTTACCAATTTTAAGAACATTTTGAGGTTTAAGCGCAGAAACCTTGGGAACATACATAATTTTTTGCTCTTTTCCAACAAAAACTTTCTCTTTCCTAAATTTAAGAGAAGAGAAGATTAAACTAAGAGTTTCCATAGACTCCTCTAGTTTACCAATCCTTAAATTTTGATTATCAAGAATAGTGCTAGCCTCTAAAACGGGATTCTCTTACCAATATTTTCTATTTATTCACTAACTCGGCTAGCATTTTCTAGGATACTTGGCAAACTTTTCTCTAAAGAGCTGAGCCTTTCTACCACCTCCTCCAAGGTGGTCTCAGTTTTAGCAACATGAATAAGTGGTATTCCCACTAAACTTTCAATTAGAGTGCATGCTTCTCCAGCGGGAGTACCCAGAAAATTACCTCCTGTAAGAGTATCGAGAACATACCTATTCCAACTAGATATACCAACATAAAAATTTCTAAGGAGGATCGTGGTAGAGTGCTTTTTGGTACACCTATGATGAGCATTGTTAATACGATACCAAGCATCTTTTAATCTTTCTCCCCCTTGTTGCTTAAAACTACGAACTTCTACTTCAGGATTACTCAGTTTAGCAAAACTAAAAGCAAACAAATAAAAACAGCTACCAAGGATTCTAATTTTTTTGGGTTTTTGATATAAAACGATGCAAGTAAAAATAAAGTAAAGTAAAACAATAAAACAAAGTAAAGGATGTGTGTGCAAAAAACTCCCCTTGCAGAGGTCTTCCACTCTTCCCCGGCAACGGCGCCAGAAAATTGTTGCATGATGCGTGGTGAATGACCAGCCCATTGGGAACCCCAAGAGGAAGGTGTGATGAATATAGCAGCAGATTTTCCCTCAGTTAAGAAACCAAGGTTTATCGATCAGGAGAAGAGCAGACAATACGACTGAAGGTGATGCTTGCTAGTTTGCGACAGCTTCGGACAATTTATATATGGCGCCTCGTCCAAGCTTTGCTTGCTAGCTGCAACGCGGAACCTGCACACAACACAACCAAATACTTTGTTCCCAACTTGCGATGAGGTTGTCAATCTCACCGGTTTGCTTGAAACAAAGGTTATGAGCGTATCGAGTGGAAAATAGTAGAAGTATGCGAGTAAAGTAAACAGTGCGAGTAAAGTAAACAGGTGATAGCAATATGATGGAAATAGGACTGGGGTCCATAGTTCACTAGTGGTGTCTCTCCATAAGATAAATAACACATGATGGGTAAACAAATTACAGTTGGGCAATTGATAGAATAAAGATAAACGTGATATGTCAAGAAGATCACTACACGATTTACTCTGGGCATTACAACAAAATACATAGGCCGCCATCCAACTGCATCTATGACTAATAATCCACTTGTGGCGAATCAATCCGAGAACTCCATAAGTATTAAGTTGCGAACAACAGATAATTGCATTAAGCAAAGTGTGTAATGTAAACAAAGCATATGCCCTTGAGCATATGAATGTTGTTTTCTCCCTAGTAGCAACAGCACGTCTACAACCTTAGAGGTTTCTGTCACTCCCCCAGGTTAAATAGAGGCATGAACCCACTATCGAGCATAAATACCCCCTCTTGGAGTCACTAGCAACTACTCGGCCAAGATAGCTACTAACAACAGAGAGCATGCAAGATCATAAACAACATAAAGATAACAAAAGATATATTTTAGTATAGCAACTCAATCATAACACCAATATTCATCGGATCCTAGCAAACCAAACATGTAGAATTACATAACGGTGATCTCAATCTTGTAGGGCAGCTCATGAGATCTAAACATGAAGCACATGGTGGAGGAGACAACCATCTAGCTACTGCTATGGACCCATAGTCCAAGGTAGACTACTCACTTATCGCTTTGGAGGCAAGCATGGCGATGAAGAAGACCTCCGGTGGCGATTCCCCTCTCCGGCAGGGTGCCGGGAAGAGCTTCTGGACCCTCCCGATCTTTGGGTCGACGGCGGCGGCGGATCGCGATGTGTTCTGGAAAATTGATCGGGTACTTAGGTTTTTTCCGTCGGGGGGTCTTTATAGGCGAAGGGGCATCGTCAGAAGTGGACCGAGGCGGTCTCACACATATGGGGCGCGGCCAGGGCCTGGGCCGTGCCGCCCTGGTGTGTGGCCACCTCGTGGCCCCACTCCGTCTCCTCTTCGGATCTCTGGAAGCTTCCGGGAAAAATAAGACTTCAGGAACTTGTTTCGTCCAATTCCGAGAATATTTTCTGTGTATCACTTTTGAAACACAAAAACAGCAGAAAACAGGGAACTGGCACTGTGGCGACTTGTTAATAGGTTAGTTCCAGAAAATGCATAAAAGTGCCACGAAGTGTAACGAAACAGTAGGCAAATGGTGTAAAAACAAGCATGGAGCATCAAAAATTATAGATACGTTGGAGACGTATCAAAGTGCAATGTTGAAAGCTTGCCCCATGACGGCATGGTTGGGCTAGTATCCAACTTACAACTTGCAAGCATAACAACTCAACATAAGAGACCACAATGTCAAATTTTTAAGAACAAGAAAAAGTAAAGTGTGCCTTCCGTTTCGTGAGAGCTTTACTGACCAATTTTCGCATAACACTGGTAAGAGTTTAATTTGAAGAGAAAATAAAAGCAAGTCAAATTTACTTGGAATAGCAAATTGCTAATAGGTATGTATGATGGACACTTTGGCAAACTTGGTTTTTAGGAGTTGGATGCATGAGTAGAGCTCATACTCAGTACAAGGCGAGGGCTAGCAAAAGACTGGGAGCGACCAACTAAGAGAGCAATAATGGCCATAAGAGAGTGGATTTGGTACTCACCTGGGTAGCTACTTACCCTCTGATCACCATTGAATTCTTTCCACCACCGTTGGATTCTTCCAACGACTCACGGCCATTTAACGGATCAAAGCGTGTGTGGAAATCTTGCTCCACCATTTTCCATCGGCATCCACGCCCCAAGCCACTCCACTCCCCACCTTATCCTCTCCCTGTCTCCCTCATCTCTCCACCGCTGCTCGGGGTCTGGTAGCTCGAGGAGCTCGTTGTGGTCCTGGCTCCCTGCCTCTGCACCGCTGGCTGCTGGCATTTCCAGGAGACGCCGCCACCCTCTGATAGGTCTCAAACGTATCTATAATTTTTGATGCTCCATGCTTGTTTTTACACCATTTGCCTATTGTTTCGTTACACTTAGTGGTACTTTTATACATTTTCCGGAACTAACCTATTAACGAAGTGCCACAGTGCCAGTTTCCTGTTTTCTGCTGTTTTTGTGTTTCAGAAGTGATACACAGGAAATATTCTCGGAATTTGACGAAACAAGTTCCTGAAGTCATATTTCATGGGGAAGCTCCCAAACATCCGAAGACCTGACGGAGGGGGCCACGTGGCCCCCACACACAGGGGCGGCGCGGCCACGCCCCTGGCCACGCCAGCCCCGTGTGAGGGGGCGTGGTCCACCCTCTGACATCGCCCTTTCGCCTATATATACCCCCTGACGAGAAAAACCTAAGCCCGATCAGTTTTCCAGAATACATCGCGATCCGCCGCCGCCGTCGACCCGAAGATCGGGAGGGTCCAGAAGCTCTTCCCGGCACCCTGCCGGAGAGGGGAATCGCCACCGGAGGTCTTCTTCATCGCCATGCTTGCCTCCGGAGCGATGAGTGAGTAGTCTACCTTGGACTATAGGTCCATAGCAGTAGCTAGCTGGTTGTCTTCTCCACCATGTGCTTCATGTTTAGATCTCATGAGCTGCCCTACATGATTGAGATCATCGTTATGTAATACTATGATGTTGGTTTGTTGGGATCTGATGAATATTGGTGTTTATGATTAAGTTGCTGTACTGAATTATATCTTTTGTTATCTCTATGTTGTTTATGATCTTGCATGCTCTCCGTTGTTAGTAGCTATCTTGGCTGGGTAGTTGCTAGTGACTCCAAGAGGGGGTATTTATGCTCGATAGTGGGTTCATGCCTCTATTTCACCTGGGGGAGTGACAGAAACCTCTAAGGTGGTAGATGTGCTGTTGCTACTAGGGAGAAAACAACATTCATATGCTCAAGGGCATATGCTTTGTTTACATTACACACTTTGCTTAATGCAATTATCTGTTGTTCGCAACTTAATACTTCTAGGGTGTTCGGATGATATCCCCAGGGGTGGATTATTAGTCATAGATGCAGTTGGATGGCGGTCTATGTATTTTGTTGTAATGCCCAGAGTAAATCTCATAGTGATCTTCTTGACATATCACGTTATCTTTATTCTATCAATTGCCCAACTGTAATTTGTTTACCCAGCATGTTATTTATCTATGGAGAGACACCACTAGTGAACTGTGGACCCCGGTCCTATTTTAATCATATTGCAATCACCTGTTTACTTTTCCCGCACTGTTTACTTTACTCGCATATTACTACTGTTTTCCACTCGATACACTCATAACCTTTGTTTCAAGCAAACCGGTGAGATTGACAACCTCATCGCAAGTTGGGGACAAAGTATTTGTTTGTGTGTGTGCAGGTTCCACAAACACCTTCAGTCGTCATCGTCTCTCTTCTCCTGATCGATAAACCTTGGTTTCTTAACTGAGGGAAAACTAGCCGCTACACTCATCATACCTTCCTCTTGGGGTTCCCAACGGGCTGGTCATCACCACGCACAAGGACTTACTGCTCCCACGTCAACTAAACGCCACAGTCTTTTCTGGCGCCATCACACGAGTAGCAGCTTCTTTTCTGGCGCCGTTGCCGGGGAAGAGAGAAGACTTCTGCGAGGGGAGTTCTTCGCACACACAATCTTTACTTTGTTATTTGTTTTGCTTTACTTTATTTTATTTTACCTGCATTGCTTTTTATATCAAAAACCCAAAAAAATTAGAAACCTTGGTAGTTGTTTTTACTTGTTTACTTTTGTTTTGCTGAAATGGCCAATCCTGAAAACACCAAGTTGTGTGACTTTACTAGCACGAATAATAGTGATTTTATCTGCACTCCTATTGCACCAACTGTTCCTGCTACCACCTTTTATGAGATCAAGCCTGCTTTATTGAACCTTGTTATGAAAGAGCAATTTTCTGGTGCTAGTACTGAAGATGCTGCAGCTCATCTCGACAATTTTGTTGAGCTATGTGAGATGCAGAAATATAAGGATGTTGATAGTGATATTATTAAGCTCAAGTTGTTTCCTTTTTCTTTGAGAGGAAAAGCTAAAGATTGGTTGCTGTCTTTGACTAAGAATAGTATTGATTCATGGGCTAAGTGTAAGGATGCTTTTATTGGTAGATACTATCCTCCTGCTAAGATTATAGCTTTGCGCAGCAATATTATGAAGTTTACTCAGTTTGATAATGAACATGTTGCTCAAGCTTGGGAAAGAATGAAATCTATGGTAAAGAATTGCCCCACTCATGGACTGACTACTTGGATGATTATCCAAACTTTTTATGCAGGACTGAATTTTTCTTCAAGGAACCTACTTGATTCAGCTGCTGGAGGCACTTTTATGTCCCTCACATTGGGCGCCGCATCAAAGCTACTCGACAACATGATGGTAAATTATTCCGAATGGCACACCGAGAGAGCTCCACAAGGTAAGAAGGTAAATTCTGTTGAGGAAACCTCTTCCTTGAATGATAAGATTGATACCATTATGGCTATGCTTGCTAATTATAGGACCCATGTTGATCCTAATAATGTTCCTTTGGCCTCTCTGGTTGCTCAAGAAGAGCAAGTTGATGTGAATTTCATTAGAAATAACAATTTTAACAACAATGCTTATAGGAATAATTTTGCTAGTAACAATTATAGGCCGTATCCTTCTACCAATGGTAATGGTTATGGTAACTCTTATGGTAATTCCTACAACAACACTAGGGCCGCGCCCTCCGAGCTTGAGGTAATGCTCAAGGACTTCATCGGTAAGCAAACTGCTTTTAACAAGTCTGTTGAGGAAAAGTTAGGCAAAATTGATATTCTTGCTTCTAAAGTTGATAGCCTTGCTCATGATGTTGAACTTCTGAAATTAAAAGTGTTTCCTAATGATGTGAATGTGAGCAATATTGTTGCTGCCGCTAATGCTACCCAAGTTGGAATTGATAAAAATATTAGATTGTTAGCGGAATTGCATGCCAGGTGGGAAAGAGAAGATGAGATGGCTAGAGAAATGAAGGTATGTACCATTACTACCTCTAATGATGTTGCTCCTACTGGTAGCAATCCTCTTACTTTGATTGGTGTAGAGAAAACTCCCACTCCTTGTGTTAAAAAGCCTAAAACTGCCAAAACTTTTTCTCAACAGAGTGCTGAAATTTTTCGGAGTGTGGGAGATGATAGCTCTATTTCCTTTAATGATTTTGATGTTGATGGCTGCAATATATCTGAAGTTATTTTGTTCTTGCAAAAGCTTGCTTTGACTACCAATGCTAGTTCTTTAAATATTGCTTTTACTAAGCATATTACCAATGCTCTCATAAAGATTAGGGATGAAAAGTTGAAGCAAAAAGCCTCTGTTCCCAAGAAGTTAGAAGATGGTTGGGAACCCATCATTGATATGCATGTTAATGGTTATGATTGCCATGCTTTATGTGATCTAGGTGCTAGTATTTCTATCATGCCTAGAAAGATTTATGACATGCTTGATTTACCACCGCTTGAAAAGTGTTATTTTGATGTTCCTATTGCTGATGTTGCTAAGAAGAAACCTTTGGGAAGGATTAATGATGTTCTTATTGTGGTTAACAATAACCTTGTTCCCGTTGATTTTCTTGTTATGGACGTTGAATGCCATGCTTCATGTCCTATTATTTTGGGAAGACCTTTTCTTCGAACTGTAGGTGCTATCATTGATATGAGGGAAGGCACTATCAAGTATCAATTTCCACTAAAGAAAGGTATGGAACACTTCCCTAGGAAAAGAAAGAAATTAATTTTTGACTCTATTCTTAGAGCAAATTATGAGCTTGATGCTTCATCACTTGATATTACTTGATTCGCAATTTTCTGCGCCTAGCTCAAAGGCGTTAAAGAAAATCACTCTTGGGAGATAACCCATTGTTTACTTTTCAGTACTTTTTCTTTTATTTGAGTCCTGGAAGTCATTACTACTGTAATGACCGCTCCTTATCTTCTTTATTTCGTTTTTGTGCCAAGAGAAGCCTCTAATTTGAGCGAGGTAAAGATTTGGGGTTATTGCTGTCCTGAAACTGTTTTCGGTGCTGCACCGTAAAAATTCGTGAAAATTCTCTGTATATCTTTTGGACCTGCAATTTCTTGTGCATATGACCCAGGTTATATCCAAACTTTTCTTATTTGAACACTTTTTGATTTGAGCAACAGAAAATCCCTCAAAAATTCGTCCATTGTCAGCTGTCCAGTTTTGACAGATTTCTGCCAATATTTGTTTTTGCCACTTTATCGCTTTCTTTTGAGTTCTTTTTGATCATGGAACTCTTGTGGAAGTTGCTACAGTAGTATATACTTTATATGTGGTGGTTTTGGGTTGAAACCTGAAGCTAAAAGAGGTTGAATATATTTTATGCTTACACTAATGTTGCTAATAGAATTGTGTTTAGTTTTGTATGAAGGAAGTTTTCAAGTGTAGGGATTGGAGAATGATGAGATGAGTTGAAGAATGGACAAAAGCTCAAGCTTGGGGATGCCCATGCATCACCCCAAGAAATATCCAAGAAGTACAAGCGTCAAAGCTTGGGGATGCCCCCGAGGCACCCCTTCTTCATCGGCAAAAATCAGGTCACCTTTCAAAACACTATATTTTTATTGCTTCATGCACTATGTGTTTTTCTTGGAGCGTCAGTTGTTTTAGTTTTATTAGTTGGTATTAGTTTGTTTGTTTGCTGCAATAAATGGTTGGACCCCAACAAATTTCCTTTGGAGGAGATGTACTCATTTTCATTTGCAAAGAACGCTCTAGTTTTCACTCTTATTTAAAATCGAGCGTTCATCTTTTTCTGCTACTGCTTTTGGTTTTTGTTTTCGCCTTGATATGCATTCAGATCTTGTCATATCCTTTCATCAAGGTGTATTTTTGCCTCTGATCTTTATTGGTTTTCATCAAAAGAGGTGTTTATAAAAATTTCAAATGGTGTTGGAAAAGAGAAAAAGCTTTGTGCAAAATAGTGGTACAAGAAGGAGCTTGTGTAGACTGCGGCTTAGGCTTTTTCATGTCATGCTTGATGTCTTTTTGATAGTATGCTTAGTGGTTTTGCTGTAGCGTGACTTGTCTCAAATAACTGAGATTGCTTAATGAGCCTTTGAAAAAATCATGCGTTGTTTTTATTGTATGGAAGCATTATTTTGGTTTTCTCCTTGATGCTTTATTTGGGTTGACTTGGCGCATGCTCACACATGTTAGACTCTTACAAAGTCGCCATTAGCCTTCATGATCATTTAGTTTTTGACTTTTGATGCCATCGTATGCTTCTTTTAATGTCGCTTTGTCGCTTTGCATGATTATGGCCATTATTGCTCTCTTAGTTGGTCGCTCCCAGTCTTTTGCTAGCCCTCGCCTTGTACTGAGTATGAGCTCTACTCGTGCATCCAACTCCTAAAAGCCAAAGTTTTCCAAAGTGTCCACCATACATACCTACTAGCAATTTGCTATTCCAAGTAAATTTGACTTGCTTTTATATTCTCTTCAAATTAAACTCTTACCAGTGTTATGCGAAATTCGGTCAGTAAAGCTCTCACGAACCGGAAGGCACACTTTACTTTTTCCTGTTCTTAAAAATTTGACATTGTGGTCTTTTATGCTGAGTTGTTATGCTTGCAAGTTGTAAGTTGGATTCTAGCCCAGCCATGCTGTCATGGGGCAAGCTTTCAACATTGCACTTCTATTTGAGTTGATATCGTGATCTTTTGTTTATGGATGCCCGCTGTGTGAAATGAATTGGGAATCTTGTGAGGATCATGGAGTTTTTATATGTGTTAGGGAAACGCCGGGCCGCCAATCTAAGCCATGCATAATTCATGGTGGAAATTTGCAGCATACCCATGGTGAACATTCGACGATGCATCTCACAATAAAAAGCTAAACAATATAGCAAATAAAAGAGATGTCGAGGTGTTCATTGTCTGCTTGTCCTATCATTTTGGTGTGGGCTTGTTCCATGTCATCGGGCACAGAGGTACCCCATTGGCGGTTTTCAATGATATGCATATACTTACAATGACAAGAGCCTTGCTTGGGACTCTAAGTAAATTAGCATGGTTTGGGTACTCGTATTCACGGGACACGAGGTTTTCAACTTATGATTTGTCAAGCATATGCATCATAACTGTTCTCGCATTAACTTTAACCATTCAAGATGCTTATGATGGGGGCAATGAGAGCTCAAAGCCGGTAAGTACCATAATTTTTGAAGGTTATAAAACTTGCAATCACTGCTTCCCTCTGCGAAGGGCCTTTCTTTTACTTTTATGTTGAGTCACCACCTTCTTTCTTTATGCACCATTAAGAGAGCATAGTTGTCATTCTTAGTGTGATATGCATTGTCCCAAAGTTCATTGATTGACTCATATTGTTGGTTTCACTTGTTCTTAAATTATTTGTATCTAGTCGCCCTCTTAAACTTTGAGGTGTCCTATGCATTTATGTTTTGCTCTCTTTGAAGGACAAGCTGAAAACCATTTGTATGTTTTTCCTTATGATTTGAACACACGTTTGACTTTCATTGATCTTTTGTTTGTGTTCATTTGCATGTTTACAATATGGTTGCTAAGTTCTTATTGTCATGATTATATCTTTCATGCCCATGTTTTAAGTTCTATTGATCCCAGCTCACCAATGCTTACATATATGATCAAGATTGTGTAGGTGCATGTCACCTCAAAAATTATTCTTTTGTTATCACTTACCTACTCGAGGACGAGCAGGAGTTAAGCTTGGGGATGCTTGATACGTCTCAAACGTATCTATAATTTTTGATGCTCCATGCTTGTTTTTACACCATTTGCCTATTGTTTCGTTACACTTAGTGGTACTTTTATACATTTTCCGGAACTAACCTATTAACGAAGTGCCACAGTGCCAGTTTCCTGTTTTCTGCTGTTTTTGTGTTTCAGAAGTGATACACAGGAAATATTCTCGGAATTTGACGAAACAAGTTCCTGAAGTCATATTTCACGGGGAAGCTCCCAAACATCCGAAGACCTGACGGAGGGGGGCCACGTGGCCCCCACACACAGGGGCGGCGCGGCCACGCCCCTGGCCGCGCCAGCCCCGTGTGAGGGGGCGTGGTCCACCCTCTGACATCGCCCTTTCGCCTATATATACCCCCTGACGAGAAAAACCTAAGCCCGATCAGTTTTCCAGAATACATCGCGATCCGCCGCCGCCGTCGACCCGAAGATCGGGAGGGTCCAGAAGCTCTTCCCGGCACCCTGCCGGAGAGGGGAATCGCCACCGGAGGTCTTCTTCATCGCCATGCTTGCCTCCGGAGCGATGAGTGAGTAGTCTACCTTGGACTATGGGTCCATAGCAGTAGCTAGCTGGTTGTCTTCTCCACCATGTGCTTCATGTTTAGATCTCATGAGCTGCCCTACATGATTGAGATCACCGTTATGTAATACTATGATGTTGGTTTGTTGGGATCCGATGAATATTGGTGTTTATGATTAAGTTGCTGTACTGAATTATATCTTTTGTTATCTCTATGTTGTTTATGATCTTGCATGCTCTCCGTTGTTAGTAGCTATCTTGGCCGAGTAGTTGCTAGTGACTCCAAGAGGGGGTATTTATGCTCGATAGTGGGTTCATGCCTCTATTTCACCTGGGGGAGTGACAGAAACCTCTAAGGTGGTAGATGTGCTGTTGCTACTAGGGAGAAAACAACATTCATATGCTCAAGGGCATATGCTTTGTTTACATTACACACTTTGCTTAATGCAATTATCTGTTGTTCGCAACTTAATACTTCTAGGGTGTTCGGATGATATCCCCGGGGGTGGATTATTAGTCATAGATGCAGTTGGATGGCGGTCTATGTATTTTGTTGTAATGCCCAGAGTAAATCTCATAGTGATCTTCTTGACATATCACGTTATCTTTATTCTATCAATTGCCCAACTGTAATTTGTTTACCCAGCATGTTATTTATCTATGGAGAGACACCACTAGTGAACTGTGGACCCCGGTCCTATTTTAATCATATTGCAATCACCTGTTTACTTTTCCCGCACTGTTTACTTTACTCGCATATTACTACTGTTTTCCACTCGATACACTCATAACCTTTGTTTCAAGCAAACCGGTGAGATTGACAACCTCATCGCAAGTTGGGGACAAAGTATTTGTTTGTGTGTGTGCAGGTTCCACAAACACCTTCAGTCGTCATCGTCTCTCTTCTCCTGATCGATAAACCTTGGTTTCTTAACTGAGGGAAAACTAGCCGCTACACTCATCATACCTTCCTCTTGGGGTTCCCAATGGGCTGGTCATCACCACGCACAAGGACTTACTGCTCCCACATCAACTAAACGCCACAGTCTTTTCTGGCGCCATCACACGAGTAGCACCCTCGTCCTCCCAGCTGCCACGTGCTCATGCTGGAGCCGCCCAGCCGCGCGCCCACCTTATTCTGGAGTCCCCTGCTTCGATGGCGCAGCCGGAGCCGGAGGTGCAGCCGAGCAACACCGACGCGCTGGCCATGTTCCGCCGCGCCGCCGACGCGCACGGCATCCTGGCCGGCAACTGGAGCACGCCCGACGCCTGCGCCGGCGGCTGGACCAGCGTGGTCTGCTTGTCCGACGGCCGCCGTGTCACCTCGCTCTCGCTCCCGTCGCTCGACCTGAGGGGCTCGCTCCACCCGCTCTCCCACCTCGGCGAGCTCCGGGCGCTCGTCCTCCGTGGGAACCGCCTCAACGACACCCTCGACGCGCTCCTCCTGGGCGTCCCCAGCCTCAAGCTCCTCTACCTCTCCCGCAACGACCTCTCCGGCACCGTCCCGGACGCCCTCGCGTGGCTCCCAGGACTCGTACGCCTCGACCTTGCCGACAACAGCCTGCGCGGGCCCATCCCGGCCGCCGTGCTCGCCAACTCACCGGCCTCCTCACGCTCAGGCTCCAAGACAACCTCCTCACCGGTCTACTCCCGGTCGTCGCCACCGTCCTGCCCTGCCTCGCGGACTTCAACACCTCCAACAACCAGCTCTCCGGTAGGGTGCTAAGTTTGGCCTCGCCTCGTTCGCCGGCAATGCTGGCCTCGGCATCGTCTCCTGTTGCTTTGTCCTCGCCGGCATTGGCCACACCGGAGGGAGGAGGAGCTGGCAAGGGAGGACTGAGCACCGGCGCCATTGCCGGCATAGCCGTCGGCAATGGCCTCTTCTTGTTCGCACTGCTTTCGCTTTTAGTAGCATATTGCTGCTGCAGCACCAGCGGTGGCAGCGAGACAGCCAAGAAGAGGAAAAGAGGCGGCCGCGTTGGCCTGGAGGATGGAGACGGCGGGATCTTCGGCCACGGCAAGGGGATGCAGCCAGCTCGCCCAGGCAGCAACGGCGGCGACAGCGACGGGGCTCGCAGCAAGCTGGTGTTTTTCAGAGTGGACGGCAAAGGAGGCGGCAACGAGGATGCTGACGACGACGGGGGCAGCGACAGTAGCGCCGGCCGGAGGGCAAGTGATGGCTGGACATCAAGGAGGAGCAAGTTCGAGCTGGAGGAGCTGCTCCGCGCATCGGCGGAGATGGTCGGCGGTGATGGCTGGACATCAGATCCTGCCTCTTCTCACCTAGCTATCTGCTGTATAGCTTTCCAATCTGAATCTTTGCTGCAGCCTGTACATGATTTTCAATATCTTTGTTTTTCTTCAATGTTCTCCTGCTCGTTGTAAGAATCAAAGCTTTATCCATTATCTGAACCGATGGTCTCGTTTTGAATCCATTATCAAAGCTTTATCCATTATCTGCATGCAACTCTTTCTCCTGCTCTATGAACAAAACTATCCCGGTCTCCTTCCTTCCCCTGCATAGCCGCCTCGAGCTGCCCAGCCACCGCCCCAGCAAGCTCGCCGTGGTCCTTTGCGGGATTGGGGTTTGAGACATGGATGGTAGTTTAACGACATTAGACAGATGTCGATATCTAAGGGGGTGAGTAGCTACCACGGTGTGTATAGTTTTGTTTTTGATGGCCATAATCATGCAAAGCGACAAAGCAATATTAAAAGAAGCATAAGATGGCATCAAAATTCAAAAACTAAATGATCATAGAGGCTATTGGCGACTTTGTAAGAGTCTAACATGTGTGAGCATGCGCCAAGTTAACTCAAATAAAGCATCAAGGAGAAAACCAAAATAATGCTTCCAAACGATAAAAACAACGCATGAGTTTTTCAAAGGCTCATTAAGCAATCTCAGTTATTTGAGACAAGTCGTGCTACAGCAAAACCACTAAGCATACTATCAAAAAGACATCAAGCATGACATAAAAAAGCCTAAGCCGCAGTATACACAAGCTCCTTCTTGTACCACTTTTTTGCATAAAGCTTTTTCTCTTTTCCAACACCATTCGAAATTTTTATAAACACCTCTTTTGATGAAAACCAATAAAGATCAGAGGCAAAAATACACCTTGATAAATAAATATAAGAATATCTGAACACAAATCAAGGTGAAAATGAAAACCAAAAGCAGTAGCAGAAAAAGAAGAACACTCGGTTTTTGATAAGAATGAAAACTAGAGCGTTCTTGGCAAATGAAAAGCAAGGCAACTTCTCCAAAAGAAATTTGTTGGGGTCCAACCATTTATTGCAGCAAACAAAACAAAACTAATAAAGAAAACTAAAACAACTAACGCTCCAAGAAAAACACATAGTGCATGAAGCAATAAAAATATAGTGTCTTGAAAGGTGACCTGATTTTTGCCGATGAAGAAGGGGTGCCTCGGGGGCATCCCCAAGATTTGACACTTGTACTTCTTGGATATTTCTTGGGGTGATGCATGGGCATCCCCAAGCTTGAGCTTTTGTCCATTCTTCAATTCATCTCATCATTCTCCAATCCCTACACTTGAAAACTTCCTTCATACAAAACTAAACACAAATCTATTAGCAACATTAGTGTAAGCATAACATATAATCAACCTCTTTTGCTTCAGGTTTCAACCCAAAACCACCACATATAAAGTATATACTACTGTAGCAACTTCCCCTAAAGTTCCGTGATCAAAAGAACTCAAAAAGAAAGCGATAAAGCGGCAAAAACGAATAGTGGCAGAAATCTGTCAAAACAGAACAGCTGATAAAGGCCAATTTTTAAGGGGTTTTCTGTTGCTCAAATGAAAAAGTTATCAACTAATGAAAGTTTGGATATAACCTGGGGCATATGCACAAGAAATCGCAGGTCCAAAAGATATACAGAGAATTTTCACGAATTTTTACGGTGCAGCACCGAAAACAGTTTCAGGACAGCAACATCCCCAAATCTTTACCTCACTCAAATTAGAGGCTTCTCTTGGCACAAAAATGAAATAAAAATGATAAGGAGAGGTCATTACAGTTGTAATGACTTCCAAGACTCAAATAAAGAAAAAGTACTGAAAATAAAACATTGGGTTATCTCCCAAGAGTGCTTTTCTTTAACGCCTTTGAGCTAGGCGCAGAAAATTGCGAATCAAGTAACATCAAGAGATGAAGCATCAAGCTCATAATTTGCTCTAAGAATAGAGTCAAAAAGTAGTTTATTTCTTTTCCTAGGGAAGTGTTCCATACCTTTCTTGAGTGGAAATTGATATTTGATGGTGCCTTCTCTCATATCAATAATGGCACCTACAGTTCGAAGAAAGGGCCTTCCCAAAATAATAGGACATGAAGCATTGCATTCAACATCCATAACGAGAAAATCAACGGGAACAAGGTTATTGTTAACCATAATAAGAACATCATTAATCCTTCCCAAAGGTTTCTTCTTAGCAACATCAGCAATAGGAACATCATAATAACACTTTTCAAGCGGTGGTAAATTAAGCATATCATAAATTTTTCTAGGCATGATAGAAATACTAGCACCTAGATCACATAAAGAATGGCAATCAAAACCATTAACATGCATATCAATGATGGGTTCCCAACCATCTTCTAACTTCTTGGGAACAGAAGCTTTTTGTTGCAATTTTTCATCCCTAATTTTCATGAGAGCATTGGTAATATGCTTAGTAAAAGCAATATTTAAAGAACTAGCATTGGGAGTCAAAGAAAGATTTTGCAAGAACAAAATTACTTCAGATATATTGCAGCCATCAACATCAAAATCATTAAAGGAAATAGAGCTATCATCTCCTACACTCCGAAAAATTTCAGCACTCTTTTGAGAAAAAGTTTTGGCAGTTTTAGGCTTTTTAACACAAGGAGTGGGAGTTTTCTCTACACCAATCAAAGTAAGAGGATTGCTAGCATTAGGAGCAACATCATTAGAGGTAGTAATAGTACAAACTTTCATATTCCTAGCAATCTCATCCTCTCTTTCCCATCTAGCATGCAATTCTGCTAACAATCTAACATTTTCATCAATTCCAACTTGAATAGCATTAGCAGTAGCAAAAACATTGTTCTCTTTCACATCATTAGGCAACACTTTTAATTTCAGAAGTTCAACATCATGAGCAAGGCTATCAACTTTAGAAGCAAGAATATCAATTTTGCCTAACTTTTCCTCAACCGACTTGTTAAAAGTAGATTGTTTTACCATGAAGTCTTTGAGCATGACTTCAAGTTCAGAGGGTGCGGCCCTAGTGTTGTTGGAGGAATTACCATAAGGATTAACATAACCATTACCATTGGTAGAAGGATATGGCCTATAATTGTTACTGGCAAAATTGTTCCTATAAGCATTGTTGTTAAAATTATTGTTTCTAATGAAGTTCACATCAACATGCTCTTCTTGAGCAACCAAAGAGGCTAAAGGAACATTATTAGGATCAACATGAGTTCTATCATTAGCAAGCATAGCCATAATGGTATCAATCTTATCACTCAAGGAAGAGGTTTCCTCAACAGAATTTACCTCTTACCTTGTGGTGCTCTGTCGGTGTGCCATTTGGAATAATTTACCATCATGTTGTCAAGTAGCTTTGTTGCGGCACCCAAGGTAAGGGACATAAAAGTGCCTCCAGCAGCTGAATCCAATAGGTTCCTTGAAGAAAAATTCAGTCCTGCATAAAAAGTTTGGACAATCATCCAAGTAGTCAGTCCATGAGTGGGGCAATTCTTTATCATAGATTTTATTCTTTCCCAAGCTTGAGCAACATGTTCATTATCAAATTGACTAAACTTCATAATATTGCGACGCAAAGATATAATTTTAGCAGCAAGATAATATCTACCAATGAAAGCATCCTTACACTTAGCCCATGAATCAATACTATTCTTAGTCAAAGATAGCAACCAATCTTTAGCTTTTTCTCTCAAAGAAAAAGGAAACAACTTGAGCTTAATAATATCACTTTCTACATCCTTATATTTCTGCATCTCACATAGCTCAACAAAATTGTTGAGATGAGCTGTAGCATCTTCAGTACTGGCACCAGAAAATTGCTCTTTCATAACAAGGTTCAATAAAGCAGGCTTAATCTCATAAAAGTTTGCAGCAGGAGCAGGTGGCGCAATAGGAGTGCAGATAAAATCACTATTGTTCGTGCTAGTAAAGTCACACAACTTGGTGTTTTCAGGATTAGCCATTTCAGCAAAACTAAAAGTAGACAAGTAAAAACAACTATCAAGGATTCTAATTTTTTTGGGTTTTTGATAAAACAATGCAAGTAAAAATAAAGTAAAGCAAAACTTAAAACAAAGTAAAGGATGTGCGTGCGAAAAACTCCCCTTGCAGAGGTCTTCTTTTTCCTCCCCGGCAACGGCGCCAGAAAAGACTTGATGGCTGGCGTGTAGTTGATGATGATGATTATAACCAGTCAGTTGGGAACCCCAAGCGGAAGGTGTGATGAGCACAGCAACAAGTTTTTCCCTCAGTTAGAAACCAAGGTTTATCGATCAGGAGAGGAGCAGACAAACGACTGAAGGTGATGCTTGCAAGCTTCGCGACAGCTCCAGACAATTTATATGGCGCCTCGTCCAAGCTTTGCTTTGCGAGCAGCAGCGTGGAACCTGCACACAACACAACCAAGTACTTTGTTCCCAACTTACGATGAGGTTGTCAATCTCACCGGTTTGCTTGAAACAAAGGGTATGAGCGTATCGAGTGGAAAACAGTAGAAGTATGCGAGTAAAGTAAACAGGTGATAGCAAAATAATGGAAATTGGACCGGGATCCACAGTTCACTAGTGGTGTCTCTCCATAAGATAAATAACACATGCTGGGTAAACAAATTACAGTTGGGCAATTGATAGAATAAAGATAACATGATATGTCAAGAAGATCACTATGCGATTTACTCTGGGCATTACAACAAAATACATAGACCGCCATCCAACTGCATCTATGACTAATAATCCACTCACGGGGATATCATCCGAACACCCCATGAGTATTAAGTTGCGAACAACAGATAATTGCATTAAGCAAAGTGTGTAATGTAAATAAAGCATATGCCCTCGAGCATATGAATGTTGTTTTCTCCCTAGTGGCAACAGCACATCTACAACCTTAGAGGTTTCTGTCACCCCCCCAGATTAAATAGAGACATGAACCCACTATCGAGCATAAATATCCCCTCTTGGAGTCACTAGCAACTACTCGGCCAAGATAGCTACTAACAACGGAGAGCATGCAAGATCATAAACAACATAGAGATAACATAAGATAAATTTCAGTATAGCAACTCAATCATAACACCAATATTCATCAGATCCCAACAAACCAAACATGTAGAATTACATAACGGTGATCTCAATCATGTAGGGCAGCTCATGAGATCTAAACATGAAGCACATGGTGGAGAGGACAACCATCTAGCTACTGCTATGGACCCATAGTCCAAGGTAGACTTCTCACTCATCGCTCCGGAGGCAAGCATGGCGATGAAGAAGACCTCCGGGGGCGATTCCCCTCTCCGGCAGGGTGCCGGGAAGAGCTTCTGGACCCTCCCGATCTCGGGTCGATGACGGCGGTGGATCGCGATGTGTTTCTGGAAAATTGATCGGGTACTTAGATTTTTCCCGTCGGGGGGTCTTTATAGGCGAAGGGGCATCGTCAAAAGTGGACCGAGGTGCCCTCACACATAGGGGGCGCGGCCAGGGGCTGGGCGGCGCCGCCCTGGTGTGTAGGGCCCTCGTGGCCCCACTCCGTCTCCTCTTCGGATCTCTAGAAGCTTCCGGGAAAAATAAGACTTCAGGAACTTGTTTCGTCCAATTCCGAGAATATTTCCTGTGTAGCTTTTCTGAAACACAAAAACAGCAGAAAACAGGGAACTGGCACTATGGCGACTTGTTAATAGGTTAGTTCCAGAAAATGCATAAAAGTGCCACGAAGTATAATGAAACACTAAGAAAATGGTGTAAAAACAAGCATGGATCATCAAAAATTATAGATACGTTGGAGACGTATCATATATATGCGTGGTAATTCCTCTAGATCATCTTCACCTTGGAATTTGCCTCTTATTGCCCATATTTCTTGCCAAGAATTGTTTTAAACTCCCGTTGTCTTATTTCCTTCTTGAGGATCTTTTTGCTTGACTTTGTCTCATCTCTTGATCCCCATCAAGTGTGTATTGATGTAAGACAAACCGTTTTTTCTTTTGGTACTTGTGCCATTGTGAAAAGTGTAGAGGGTTTGGTTTATTTGTTGGAACCTTGCTCTTTTGGGAGTTAGTTATCTCATTCCTTCTTCTATGATTTATTTGCTAGAATGAGATAAATCTTTGAGCATGCTATTATTTATTTATTTTTTCATGCTCAATAAGTTGTTAGGTTCATTTGTTGAATTTTATGAATAAATCATTTGTTGATTTGTTCCCTTGATATCATTTGGACAAATAATGTGTTTTACCACACCTTTTTATACCTCCTTGTACTCTTGGTGTTTTTGTCTAAATTGTATCTTCTTTGGATCTTGAAAGATAGGTGCATGCATATTCTCTTTATACTTAATTTTGTATCTTAGTTGCTTTCTTTGATCCAATATATATGTTATACTCCATCAAATCCTAAATGGCTAAGATGTGCATGGAATTCAAATTTCATCTCTAACTATGCACATATTTATATGGAGTCTATCATATGTATTGTGGTTAGTCTAACCACTTTGGACCCAATAAGTTTGGGGACCAAAATGCACTTGAATGTTGTCTTAGGTACATTGGAGATGCAATGGATGCTTGTCTCGTTTATAAGGAAGGTGTTATCACCATATGATTATTGGAGCCAAGCTAGGATGACCGGCGAACTCTTATCTACTACATCACACCATTGCGATCTCGGTAACAAGTATAACATTCATGCATACTTTTCTAGCATCCCAACTCTTGTAGGTTGGTTCTTGGCATGATAATATTTATTTGCAAATGTTGCGGTTCTTGCAAAGGTCTTATAAAGAAATATCTTTATTTCATATGTGAGCAAGTTGAGATGATTGCATATGATGGGAAGTATATAAAATCATGTTTATGATTCACCAATCCCAAATATGCCTTTTTAGCAATTTATTGCATATTAATTCCTCAACGCTCTCTCATGTGCAATATAGATAATGTTGCAAGTTGTACCATTCTTTATTATGCTTGTTGCCTTTCAAATCATCCCGACTATCTTTTGATCCCTTATTGCTAGTTGTGATGGTTTTGATGATTTTGTGTGGGGAGTTTGTTAATATACCATAATGGAAAATGGAGCCTTGAGCTATATATGCTTTCTAGCAAAGCTATTTGGTATATTCTATGACTCTCTCTTGGATATCATGTCTTCCTTAATTTCAACTAACCTCTTGTGTATACATGTTCCTTTGTGGATTGTTCATCATGATTTTTTTTGTCCACTTAGAAATGTATATGCATAAGAGTGTTAATTTCTTCCCTTGATATCCTCGTTCTTTGCCGACCATCTTTCTTATCCATTTTGTTCTTGATGGTGTTGGTAAGAACTTGATTTATGAGTGCTTGTTTATTCTTTATTGCTTCTTCTCGCACTCATATCTCGTGAATCTTTTTGGACTAAATTTAACTTTGATAAGCGTATTGATCCTTTTGTATTCTTTCGTGCTCATGTTTTGTTTTAAATGATATAGAGGGAGTGAGGATTCCATGTTTGTGCATATTGTATTCAAATGCAACAAAAATTCAAATTTATGCATAGACCTTGGGGAGCTTCCTTATTTCATTTAAAGCACCTATTAGCTCTTATCATCACTTCTTCTTGTGTCCAATTGGTTCTTTGTGTCTCTTGATTGCTTACTTGCTTTATTCGTTGAAGCTTCCTTCACTATGTCATCTTTTTGCAATCTTTGATCCTCAATATGGTTTGACTTCCTCCAAATATTGTTAATTTGATAAGTGCATATGATTTCACTCATTTTTATGAGAAATGCACATCTTGGGAAGGAACTCATACTATATTGGCCTTCTAAATTCCTTCATCCATTTTGGCAATCGTTGCCAATGGGGGAGAAGTTTAGAGAGTTTAAGGGAAATGGTTTTTATACTTAAGTTTGGTTGTGCTTAAGTGTTTGCCTTTTATGCATCTCTTCTTTGTTAGATGTTTTGCATGGTTGAATATATAGTGTAAACTCCATCAAAGGTTTATCTTGACAATGTATGCAATGAAATTCAAGTTCATCACACGTGCATATATTGTGGGGGGAGTTTGCTCTATATATTTTGGTTGCACTCACATCAACCATATTTGCTGTAGTTTATGTGAGTACAATTGATTTTGATATGCGGTAGTAGCTTCGTGTTACTTGACCATATTAAATACAACCTCTTGTATGCAATTTATTCTCGGATAAGTTGCATATTAGTTTCTATCATTCATTATATAAACCCTCTTGTTGAGATTGTCATCAATTACCAAAATGGGGGAGATTGTAAGGGTAAATTGCCCCTAAGTGTGTTTTTGGTAATTAATGACAATCCCTATGGACTAATGTTTTCATTGAGCTTTTTGTGAAGGAATTGTTCATAGGAATTGCTTGAAGTCCATGTGTTGGATTCAAGGCTTGGATGCCATGATGATAAAGATTTATCTTAAGTATTGGCATCAAGATCATTGAATAGAAGAGATGAATTCATTATGATCAAGAAGAAGAAATAAAGATGTAGTTCTTGTGTAGAACTCATGTAATCCATGCTCTAGCTTATGTGTTAAGCCAAGGAGTCTCAAGATCTTGAGAGTTTGGTTACATGAGAAGAATTCAAGATATGGCTCTATGTTGAGGTCATGATGGTCTCATGAGTTGAGATATGATTGACTAATAACTAGAGCATGCAATCAAATGAAGAATTCTTTATGTGGCTCAAGATATTGTGATAGAGCATGAGAAGATTCAAGGTTGACCAAGGCAAAGATCAAAGATTGGATTCTAGTTTGGTCAACACATGAAGCATAAGGAATGTGCCACATGGGACCAATCGGTCTTGTGGTATGGTATGCTTTGTCAATTATGCTTTGTGAACTAACCCATTACATATGTGTGTTTGTGTTGTCTATGTGGGTTAGGTATTGTGTCATGGATATGCATCACTAGTGAGATTTCATATAGACCATGAAAAGATGACATCAAGTGGTGATTGTCATCAAGGTTGCAAAGTGCAAGTTTCAAGATAAGCATCTCGAGAAGATCATATGCTTGAAGCTTGTCATCCATTTGGTGATAATGGAATTGTGAGGACATGCCTTAGTGAAGGTATCCCATAGTGGTGTATGGGGGAGCATATTGGAAGTCTTCACGAAGCAACAATGATCAAGTGAAGTGATGCTTGGTAAATAACCAGCCCGTTGGGAACCCCAAGAGGAAGGTGTGATGAATATAGCAGCAAGGTTTTTCCCTCAGTTAAGAAACCAAGGTATGTCGATCAGGAGAGGAAGGAGCCAAACGACTGAAGGTGATGCTTGCTAGCTTGCGACAGCTCAGGACAATTTATAGGGCACCTCGTCCAAGCTTTGCTTTGCTAGCTGCAACGCGGAACCTGCACACAACACAACCAAATACTTTGCTCCCAACTTACGATGAGGTTGTCAATCTCACTGGTTTGCTGTAAACAAAGGAATGAGCGTATCGAGTAAAAATAGTAATAGTATGCGAGTAAAGTAAACAGTGCGAGTAAAGTAAACAGGTGATAGCAATATAAAGGAAATAGGACCGGGGTCCACAGTTCACTAGCGGTGTCTCTCCATAGATAAAATAATACAAGCTGGGTAAACGAATTACAGTTGGGCAATTGATAGAATAAAGATAACGTGCATATGAAGAGAGGATCACTATGAGATTTACTCTGGGCATTACAACAAAATACATAGACCGCCATCCAACTGCATCTATGACTAATAATCCACTCACGTGAATATCGTCCGAACACCCCATGAGTATTAAGTTGCGAACAACAGATAATTGCATTAAGCAAAGTGTGTAATGTAAACAAAGCATATGCCCTCGAGCATATGAATGTTGTTTTCCCCCTAGTAGCAACAGCACATCTACAACCTTAGAGGTTTCTGTCACTCCCCCAGATTAAATAGAGGCATGCACCCACTATCGAGCATAAATACCCCCTCTTGGAGTCACTAGCAACTACTCGGCCAAGATAGCTACTAACAACGGAGAGCATGCAAGATCATAAACAACATAGAGATAACAAAAGATAAATTTCAGTACTTCAACTTAAGCATAACACCAATATTCATCGGATCCCAACAAACCAAACATGTAGAATTACATAACGGTGATCTCAATCATGTAGGGCAGCTCATGAGATCTAAACATGAAGCACATGGTGGAGAAGACAACCATCTAGCTACTACTATGGACCCATAGTTCAAGGTAGACTACTCACTCATCGCTCCGGAGGCAAGCATGGCGATGAAGAAGACCTCCGGTGGCTATTCCCCTCTTCGGCAGGGTGCCGGGAAGAGCTTCTGGACCCTTGATGTCTACGCACGCGTCTGTTCTTGTAGACAGTGTTGGGCCTCCAAGTGCAGAGCTTTGTAGAACAGCAGCAAGTTTCCCTTAAGTGGATCACCCAAGGTTTATCGAACTCAGGGAGGAAGAGGTCAAAGCTATCCCTCTCAAACAACCCTGCAATTATGATACAGAAAGTCTCTTGTGTCCCCAACACACCCAATACACTTGTCAGATGTATAGGTGCACTAGTTCGGCGAAGAGATAGTGAAATACAAGTAGTAGTGATGATTATAAGTAGCAAATGTGATCTGAAATAAATATCGCTACGAGCAAACATGTAACAAAACAGTAAGTAAACGGTGTGCAATGCTTGGAAACAAGGCCTAGGGATCAAACTTTCACTAGTGGACACACTCCCAACAAATATAACATAATTGAACCAATAGATACTATCATCCATATGCAACTCAAAACAATTCCCCAATGGAAAACGAACACTAATCATGCGTAGGGCTACGAAGCACTCCTCAAAGTCCGTATGTACCCAAACTAGATTGTCCCACACTATCACCGTGAACGCACTAGATGGTTCCAACAAACTCCAACATTTCATAGAGACATTAACCAAAAGGATACACATAATGCACACACTAGTCACCTTTACACCATGATACGAGGTATCTCCGGAGAGTATAATAATAAAGCATAGGAGTAGCATAATATCTGAATAATAACATCTACCAATTCAACTAGATACAAAGCTCACGATCACATAAAGATCACATCATGGGAGAGAGAGGTGAACCACATAGCTACCGGTAGAGCCCTCAGCCCCGGGGATGAACGACTCCCTCCTCATCATAGGAGACAGCAAGGTTGATGGAGATGGCGGTGAGGTCGATGGAGACGACGGAGACAGCGATGGAGACTGATGGAGATGGCTCCGGGGGCACTTCCCCGTCCTGGCAGGGTGCCGGAACAGAGACTTCTGTCCCCCAAAATTCGTCGGTGGCGGCGGCAGAGCTACGGAACTCTTTCTGGAAAATTGCCGACTCCCCCAGGGTTTTCCGTCCCGAGGCTTTATATAGGCGAAGGGGTGTCATCAGGGGGCTGCCAGGGGCTCCTCCCACATAGGGGGCACGGCCAGGGGCTGGGCCGCGCCCACCTGGTGTGAGGCTGGCCCCTGGCCCCCCTCCGGCTCTCTTTCGGTCCTCGTCCTTCGTCCGGGAAAAATAAGACTTCTGGAACTTGTTTCGTCCAATTCCGAGAATATTTCCTGCGTAGCTTTTCTGAAACACAAAAATAGTAGAAAACAGGGAACTGGCACTGTGGCATCTTGTCAATAGGTTAGTTCCGGAAATCGCATAAAAATGCCACGAAGTGTAACGAAACACAAGGCAAATGGTGTAAAAACAAGCATGGAGCATCAAAAATTATAGATACGTTTGAGACGTATCAGCATCCCCAAGCTTAACTCCTGCTCGTCCTCGAGTAGGTAAGTGATAACAAAAGAAGTAATTTTTGAGGTGACATGCACCATCACAATCTTGATCAAATAGGCAAAGCATTGAGTGCTGAGATCAAAGAACTTAAAACATGGGCATGAAAGACATAATCTTGATAATAGAAACTTAGCAACCATGTTATAACATGAAAAAAACACAATAAAAGATCATGAATAATGAAACAATGAAAGTCAAACGTCTGTTCAAATCATATGGAAAAACATAGTAAATGGTTTTCAGCTTGTCCTTCATGGAGAGCAAAACATAAATGCATAGGACACCTTCAAGTTTAAGAGGGCGACTAGATACAAGTAATTTAAGAACAAGTGAAACCATAGTCATGAATCAATCAATGAAAACTTTGGGACAATGCACATTATACTCAGAATGACAACTATGCTCTCTTAATAGTGCATAAAGGTAGAAGGTGGTGACTCAACATAAAAGTAAAAGAAAGGCCCTTCACGGAGGGAAGCAGTGTTTGCAAGTTTTATAGACCTTCAGAAATTATGGTACTTACCGGCTTTGAGCTCTCATTTCCCCCATCATAAGTATCTTGAATGGTTAAAGTTAATGCGAGAACAATTATGATGCATATGCTTGACAAATCATAAGTCGAAAACCTCGTGTCCCGTGAATACGAGTACCCAAACCTCATGCTACTTTACTTAGAGTCCCAAGCAAGGCTCTTGTCAATGTAAGTATATATGTATCATCAAGAACCGCCAACGGGGTACCTCCGTGCCCGATGACATGGAACAAGCCCACATCAAAATGACAGGACAAGCAGACAATGAACACCTCGATATCTCTTTTATTTACCATTTGTTTAGCTTTTTATTTTGAGATGCATCGTCGAATGTCCACTATGGGTATGCTGCAAATTTCCACCATGAATTATGCATGGCTTAGATTGGCGGCCCAGGTGTTTCCCTAACACATATACAAACTCTATGATCCCCGCAAGATTCCCAATTCATTTCACACCGCGGGCATCCATAAACAAAAGATGACGATATCAACTCAAATAAGAAGTGTAATGTTAAAAACTTGCCCCATGATAGCATGGATGGGATAGAATCCAACTTACAACTTGCAAGCATAACAACTCAACATAAGAGACCACAATGTCAAATTTTTAAGAACAGGAAAAAGTAAAGTGTGCCTTCCGGTTCGTGAGAGCTTTACTAACCAATTTTCGCATAACACTGGTAAGAGTTTAATTTGAAGAAAAAATAAAAGCAAGTCAAATTTACTTGGAATAGAAAATTGCTAGTAGGTTTGTATGGTGGACACTTTGGCAAACTTGGTTTTTAGGAGTTGGATGCACGAGTAGAGCTCATACTCAGTACAAGGTGAGGGCTAGCAAAAGACTGGGAGCGACCAACTAAGAGAGCAATAATGGCTATAACCATGCAAAGCGACAAAGCGACATTAAAAGAAGCATAAGATGGCATCAAAAGTCAAAAACTAAATGATCATAGAGGCTATTGGCGACTTTGTAAGAGTCTAATATGTGTGAACATGCGCCAAGTCAACCCAAATAAAGCATCAAGGAGAAAACCAAAATAATGCTTCCAAACGATTAAAAACAACACATGATTTTTTTCAAAGGCTCATTAAGCAATCTCAGTTATTTGAGACAAGTTATGCTACAGCAAAACCACTAAGCATACTATCAAAAAGACATCAAGCATGACATGCAAAAGCCTAAGCCGCAGTCTACACAAGCTCCTTCTTGTACCACTTTTTTGCATAAAGCTTTTTCTCTTTTCCAACACCATTCGAACTTTTTTTTTGAGACAACTATTTTGAGGAAAACCAACATGGACCAGAGGTCAAAATACACCTTGATGCAAAGATGAAACAAGATCTGAACAAAAATCAAGGCGAAAAATGCAAGCTAAACGCAGTAGCAGAAAAAGAGAACATTCATTGAACGATAAGAGTGAAAACTAGAGTGTTCTTGGCAATGAAAAACGGAGTTCATCTCCCTCCAAAAGAAACATGGTGTGATCTAACCTTTTATTGCAGCAAACAAAGCAAAAGAAAACTGAAAACAAAAGCAACTGAACCTCCAAGAAAAACGCATAGTGCATGAAGCAATAAAAATATAGTGTTTTGAAAGGTGACCTGATTTTTGCCGATGAAGAAGGGGGTGCCTCGGGGGCATCCCCAAGCTTTGACGCTTGTACTTCTTGGATATTTCTTGGGGTGATGCATGGGCATCCCAAAGCTTGAGCTTTTGTCCATTCTTCATCTCATCTTATCATTCTCCAATCCCTACACTTGAAAACTTCCTTCATACAAAACTCAACACAATTCTATTAGAACGTTAGCATAAACATAATAATGAATCAACCCTTTTCAGTTCATATTTCAACACAAAACCACCACATATAAATCATATATTACTGTAGCAACTTCCCCAAAAGTTTCATGATCAAAAGAACTCAAAAAGAAAGAGATAAAGCGGCAAACACAAATATTGGCAGAAATCTGTCAAAACAGAACAGCTAACAAAGGTCGAATTTTTAGAGGGTTTTCTGTTGCTCAAATCAAAAAGTGTTCTACTAATGAAAGTTTTGATATAACCTGGGGCATATGCACAAGAAATCGCAGGTCCAAAATATATACAGAGAATTTTCATGAATTTTTACGGTGCAACACTGAAAACTGTTTCAGGACAGCAACATCCCCAAATCTTACCTCACTCAAATTAGAGGCTTCTCTTGTCACAACAATGAAATAAAAAGGATAAGGAGCGGTTATTACAGTAGTAATAACTTCCAAGACTCAAATAAAAGAAAAAGTACTGGAAATAAAACATTGGGTTATCTCCCAAGAGTGCTTTTCTTTAACGCCTTTGAGCTAGGCGCAGTAATTTGCAAAGATGCTCATGTGGGCGCCATATAAGAGCTTGAGGCAAAGGTGCCATATAGGAACTTAAAGCAATAGAGAGCATCAAAAAGCAAATGAGGAACATATTTAAATCTAAACCACTTCCTATGAAAAATAGTCTTGTAAAGAGACAATTCATAAAAGCGCAAAGCAAAAAGCATAGGAAGGCAAAACAAGTACAACTTTAGGAATTGCAACATAAAGAGGGGAAACTCAATATTGTTGAGATCCATCAAACCATGTTTCCCTCTCTCAAAATAACTTTCAGTAGCATCATGAATAGAACTAACAAAATAAGTATCACATAAAACATCCGTATCATGAGCCACATGCATAAAAGAATTAATACTCCCCACATGAACAATCGTAGTAGGAGCAGATTCAACAAAATAATTATTCTCATCACCATAATCATCAAAAATAGGAGGCATATTATAATCATAACTATTTTTCTCCTCAAAAGTAGGTGAACTAAAAATATTATACCCATCATCATAACCATCATAAACTAGAGGTTTAGTATCATCACAAGCTAGAGAGCAACTATTTCGCAAAGCATACTCATCAAAATATCATCATAAGAAGGAACATGGATAGTACTAATGGTACAACAATTATTAACCTTAGAATTGGTACCAAAAAGATTTTCAATATCAAAAGTAGAGTGCTTTTCCCAATCATGATCACTAACATAGGTAACAGGCATGGGAACATCATCCCAATCAGAATTATCATAATCTATAGCATGATCATAATGCTTAGGGGAAGATACCGTGTCCTCTCGCCTTTTACTCTCTTCTTCTTCTTCTTCATACTCTTCTTACTCTCTCCTTTAGGAGGGAGAGACTTGAAGGGCATCTTCTCCACATAATCTTTAGGAGGGAAAGACATCTTCTCCACATAATCTGGTTTGCTGACAGAAACAACAGAAGAAACTTTGGAGGATTCCTCCTCTCTATTAATAAGATCGAAACATCTATTAGTCCTATCATAGCTTGGCAAAACATCATGTTTTATAAGATCTTGTAAGTAAGTATTTGCGAGGCAATCTTTAGCACAATAGAGACGACAACCACGAAGGGTGCTATTAATATCAACATCTCTCATATCAACCAAAGAAATCTTTCTAGATATCTCTTCACAATTCAAAAACAAAGTAAGCTTATCATACTGATTGAAAGTAATCTTATCATCACAATACAAATCTGCGGTACTCGTTCGATTAATTGGGCATTGAAAATTAAAGTGACCCTTTTTACCGCAAAATTCACAAAGAAAAGGATAAAGCTCACAAACCCTTTCACCAAGCACATCTAGATCCTTGAGCCACAAACTGGTTTCTTCATTTGCGTGGGTGATGCAATAATCTTCCTTGTTGTAACTCTGTTCACAAGGTCTATGTACTCCACAAAAATTAACATGCTTATAAGAAGTAGGACTTTTAGAAGTTTGAGCATGTTTATTGGATTCATCAATAACAATATCACTTTGTATGCAAGTGTCCTTAAAAGGTTCATGATACACATCCCCATTTCCTTTAGGAACATTCATATGGGAAGCAAAGGCTTTTAAGCAATCAACCATAATTTGAGGATCAAGACCATATTTAGCACTAAGCTCTTGAAAATTAGCAGTTTCAGCGAAAGACTTAACGCAATCAAATTCGTAATTCATTCCTGATCCTTTACCTTTGTCGCTATCCCAACCTTCAATATTATTTTGAATTGTTTCAAGCAGATCCCACTTGGTGTCAACATCCTTGCTTGTGAAAGACCCATCAAAGCATGCATCTAGATAGTCCTTGTAATATCCTGAAAGCCTTGCATAAAAATTATTAATAACAATATTACGGGGAAGATCATGAACATGACATTTGTGCATTAGTAACTTCAATCTTCCCCAAGCTTGGGCAATGCTTTCTTCATCATGAGGCCAAAAGTTATATATCCGGTTACGATCTTTATGAATTTCACTTGGAGGATAAAACATGGAATAAAAGAGAGGTACAATTTCCTCCCATGCAATAGATGGACCATCTTTAAGTAGCTGATACCACTCCTCAGTTCTACCCTTCAGTGAATAAGAGAATAGCTTCATCTTAACTTGGCTTGATGAAATACCTGCACACTTGAACAACTCGCATAATTCTTGTATAAAGAGTAAATGATCACCCGGAGGGACTGTCCCATCTCCTGAATAGCGGTTATTAATAACACGTTCAACAATTTTCATAGGTATTTTAAAAGGATGAGGAGCACAAGCATCATTAGAAACATCACATATGGGAGATAAAATATCATCAGAGCAAACTTTCTCCACTAAAGCTGGGGGACTAAAAATATCATGCTTAACAAAACCAGCTTCCCCAAGCTTAGACTTTTCCATAGCATTAGCAATAACGGGATTCACAGCATTCGTACTAATAACATTGCTATGCGAAATAAGCTCCAAAGGTTTTTCAATTTTCTCTTCAAATCTAAACTCAGAAAAAAGACTAAAGAACTCTTTATTTTCCATTAAGCCTAACTAGTGAAAATAAAAACAAGAAACAAAAAGATATAATTGCAGAATCTAAAGGAAATAACTTTGAGCACACACACAGGAGGATGCGAGTACCTTTTACCTTACCTCCCCGGCAACGGCGCCATAAAAGAGCTTGATGTCTACGCACACGTCTGTTCTTGTAGACAGTGTTGGGCCTCCAAGTTCAGAGGTTTGTAGAGCAGCAGCAAGTTTTCCTTAAGTGGATCACCCAAGGTTTATCGAACTCAGGGAGGAAGAGGTCAAAGCTATCCCTCTCAAGCAACCTTGCAATTACGATACAGAAAGTCTCTTGTGTCCCCAACACACCCAATACACTTGTCAGATGTATAGGTGCACTAGTTCGGCGAAGAGATAGTGAAATACAAGTAGTAGTGATGATTATAAGTAGCAAATGTGATCTGAAATAAATATCGCTGTGAGCAAACATGTAACAAAACAGTAAGTAAACGGTGTGCAATGCTTGGAAACAAGGCCTAGGGATCATACTTTCACTAGTGGACACACTCCCAACAAATATAACATAATTGAACCAATAGATACTATCATCCATATGCAACTCAAAACAATTCCCCAATAGAAAATGAAGACTAATCATGCGTAGGGCTACGAAGCACTCCTCAAAGTCCGTATGTACCCAAACTAGATTGTCCCACACTATCACCGTGAACGCACTAGATGGTTCCAACAAACACCAACATTTCATAGAGACATTAACCAAAAAGATACACATGATGCACACACTAGTCACCTTTACACCATGATACGAGGTATCTCCAGAGAGTATAACAATAAAGCATAGGAGTAGCATAATATCTGGATAATAACATCTACCAATTCAACTAGATATAAAGCTCACGATCACATAAAGATCACATCATGGGAGAGAGAGGTGAACCACATAGCTACCGGTAGAGCCATCAGCCCCGGGGATGAACTACTCCCTCCTCATCATAGGAGACAGCAAGGTTGATGGAGATGGCGGTGAGGTCGATGGAGACGGCGGAGACGGCGATGGAGACCGATGGAGATGGCTCCGGGGGCACTTCCCCGTCCCGGCAGGGTGCCGGAACAGAGACTTATGTCCCCCGAAATTCGTCGGTGACGGCGGCGGAGCTGCGGAACTCTTTCTGGAAAATTGCCGACTCCCCCAGGGTTTTCCGTCCCGAGGCTTTATATAGGTGAAGGGGTGTCGTCAAGGGGCAACCAGGGGCTCCTCCCACATAGGGGGCGTGGCCAGGGGCTGGGCCGCGCCCACCTGGTGTGAAGCTGGCCCCTGGCCCCCCTCCGGCTCTCTTTCGGTCCTCGTCCTTCGTTCGGGAAAAATAAAACTTCTAGAACTTGTTTCGTCCAATTCTGAGAATATTTCCTGTGTAGCTTTTCTGAAACACAAAAACAGTAGAAAATAGGGAACTTGCACTGTGGCATCTTGTCAATAGGTTAGTTCCGGAAATCGCATAAAAACGCCACGAAGTGTAACGAAACACAAGGCAAATGGTGTAAAAACAAGCATGGAGCATCAAAAATTATAGATACGTTTGAGACGTATCAAGCCTACTGATCTTCGGGTCGACGGCAGCGGTGGATCGCGATGTGTTCTGGAAATCTGATCGGGTCCTTAGGTTTTTCTCGTCGGGGGGTCTTTATAGGCGAAGGGGCATCGTCAGAAGTGGACCGAGGCGGTCTCACACATAGGGGGCGCGGCCCAGCCCCTGGCCGCGCCGCCCTGGTGTGAGGGCCCCTTGTGGCCCCACTCTGTCTCCTCTTCGGTTCTCTGGAAGCTTCGGTAAAATTCTGGGCGACTGGCTTTGGTTTCATCCAATTTCGAGAATATTTCTTGTGTAACTTTTCTGAAACACAAAAATAGCAGCAAACAGGGAACTGGCACTGTGGCAACTTGTTAGTAGGTTAGTTCCGGAAAATGCATAAAAGTGCCACGAAGTGTAACGAAACACTAAGGAAATGGTGTAAAAACAAGCATGGAGCATCAAAAATTATGGATACGTTGGAGACGTATCAGCATCCCCAAGCTTAACTCCTGCTCGTCCTCGAGTAGGTAAGTGATAACAAAAGAAATAATTTTTGAGGTGATATGCACCTACACAATCTTGATCATGTATGTAAGCGTTGTGCGCTGGGATCAAAAGAACTTAAAACATGGGCATGAAAGATATAGTCTTGATAGAAGAAACTTAGCAACCATGTTATAACATGAAAATGAACACAAACAAAAGATCATGAAAATGAAACAATGAAAGTCAAACGTGTGTTCAAATCATAAGGAAAAACATACAAATGGTTTTCAGCTTGTCCTTCATGGAGAGCAAAACATAAATGCATAGGACACCTTCAAGTTTAAGAGGGCGACTAGATACAAATAACTTAAGAACAAGTGAAACCAACAATATGAATCAATCAATGAAAACTTTGGGACAATGCACATTATACTAAGAATGACAACTATGCTCTCTTAATGGTGCATAAAGATAGAAGGTGGTGACTCAACATAAAAGTAAAAGAAAGGCCCTTCGTGGAGGGAAGCAGTGTTTGCAAGTTTTATAAACCTTCACAAATTATGGTACTTACCGGCTTTGAGCTCTCATTGCCCCCATCATAAGCATCTTGAATGTTTAAAGTTAATGCGAGAACACTCATGCTGCATATGCTTGACAAATCATAAGTTGAAAACCTCGTGTCCCGTGAATACGAGTACCCAAACCTCATGCTACTTTACTTAGAGTCCCAAGCAAAGCTCTTGTTATTGTAAGTATATACGTATCATTGAGAACCACCAACGGGGTACCTCCGTGCCCGATGACATGGAACAAGCTCACATCAAAATGACAGGACAAGCACACAATGAACACCTCGACATCTCTTTTATTTACCATTTGTTTAGCTTTTTATTTTGAGATGCGTCGTCGAATGTCCACTATGGGTATGCTGCAAATTTCCACCATGAATTATGCATGGCTTAGATTGGCGGCCCATGCGTTTCCCTAACACATATACAAACTCCATGATCCCGCAAGATTCCCAATTCATTTCACACCGCGAGTATCCATAAACAAAAGATCATGATATCAACTCAAATAAGAAGTGCAATGTTGAAAGCTTGCCCCATGACGGCATGGCTGGGCTAGTCTCCAACTTACAACTTGCAAGCATAACAACTCAACATAAGAGACCACAATGTCAAATTTTTAAGAACGAGAAAAGTAAAGTATGCCTTCCGGTTCGTGAGAGCTTTACTGACCAATTTTCGCATAACACTGGTAAGAGTTTAATTTGAAGAGTAGATAAAAGCAAGTCAAATGTACTTTGGAATAGCAAATTGCTAATAGGTATATATGGTGGACACTTTGGTAAACTTGGTTTTTAGGAGTTGGATGCACAAGTAGAGCTCATACTCAGTACAAGGCGAAGGCTAGCAAAAGACTGGGAGCGACCAACTAAGAGAGCAATAACGGCCGTAATCATGCAAAGCGACAAAGCGACATTAAAAGAAGCATAAGATGGCATCAAAAGTCAAAAAATAATGATCATAGAGGCAATTGGCGACTTTGGATGAGTCTAACATGTGTGAGCATGCGCCAAGTCAACCCAAATAAAGCATCAAGGAGAAAACCAAAATAATGCTTCCAAACGATAAAAACAACGCATGATTTTTTCAAAGGCTCATTAAGCAATCTCAGTTATTTGAGATAAGTCATGCTACAGAAAAACCACTAAGCATACTATCAAAAAGACATCAAGCACGACATGCAAAAGCCTAAGCCGCAGTCTACACAAGCTCCTTCTTGTACCACTTTTTTGCATAAAGCTTTTTCTCTTTTCCAACACCATGCAAACTTTTTATGAACACCTCTTTTGATGAAAGCCAATAAAGATCAGAGGCAAAAATACACCTTGATGAAAATATATAACAAGATCCAAACACATATCAAGGCAAAAAACGAAAGCCAAACGCAGTTCTAGAAAAAGAAGAACACTCGTTGAAACGATAAGAATGAAAAACGGAGTGTTCTTGGCAAATGAAAAGCAAGGCAACTTCTCCAAAAGGAATTTGTTGGGGTCCAACCATTTATTGCAGCAAACAAAACTAAACTAAACTGAAAACTAAAAACAACTGACGCTCCAAGAAAAACACATAATTCATGAAGCAATAAAATATAGTGTCTTGAAACGTGACCTGATTTTTGTCGATGAAGAAGGGGTGCCTCAGGGGCATCCCCAAGCTTTGACGCTTGTACTTCTTGGATATTTCTTGGGGTGATGCATGGGCATCCCCAAGCTTGAGCTTTTGTCCGTTCTTCAACTCATCTCATCACTCCCCGATCCCTACACTTGAAAACTTCCTTCATACAAAACTAAACACAAATCTATTAGCAACATTAGTGTCAGCATAACATAGAATCAACCCTTTTTGCTTCAGTTTTCAACTTAAAACCACCACCTATTAAGCATATACTACTGTATCAACTTCCCAAAAAGTTCCGTGATCAAAAGAACTCAAAAAGAAAGCGATAAAGCGGCAACACAAATATTGGCAGAAATCTGTCAAAACAGAACAGCTGACAAAGGTCGAATTTTTGAGGGGTTTTATGTTCCTCGAATCAAAAAGTGTTCAACTAATGAAAGTTTGGATATAACCTGGGGCATATGCACAAGAAATTTCAGGTCCAAAAGATATACAGAGAATTTTCACGAATTTTTACGGGGCAGCACCAAAAACTGTT
This sequence comes from Dactylis glomerata, assembly GCA_007115705.1. NCBI lineage: Eukaryota > Viridiplantae > Streptophyta > Magnoliopsida > Poales > Poaceae > Dactylis > Dactylis glomerata. The sequence goes on from QXEO01000762.1 coordinate 233,743, forward strand.
TCAGGACAGTAACATCCCCAAATCTTACCTCACTCAAATTAGAGGCTTCTCTTGGCACAAAAACGAAATAAAAAGGATAATGAGAGGTCATTACAGTAGTAATAACTTCCAAGACTCAAATGAAAGAAAAATAACTGAAAGTAAAAACATTGGGTTATCTCCCAAGAGTGCTTTTCTTTAACGCCTTTGAGCTAGGCACAGAAAGTGCGAAGATGCTCACATAAGAAATATGAATGGAAGCCAAAAAGAGCATCAAGGAGCAAATATAAAACACATTTAAGTCTAACCCACTTCCTATGCATAGGAATCTTGTAAGAAAATAAATCAAAGAAGCACATAGTCACAAGTATGGGTAGATAAAACAAGAGCAACTTTAGAACTTTCAATATAAAGAGAGGTGTTTTAGTAACATGAGAATTCCAACAACCATATTTTCCTCTCTCATAATAATTTTCAGTAGCATCATGAACAAACTCAACAATATAAATATCACACTCCTCCTCGTTTGTTAAGCATGGAGGGCTATCAAATAAGGTATTAGTTAAAGAGTTACTCTTATTGGGAGGTAGACATGGGTAACTGCATTCTTCCTCCTCTTGATCATCAATCTCCTCCTCTTTTTCATCCAGTGAGCTTCCAGTTTCAGCAATTTCTTCTTCCATAGGCTCCTTTAAGGCATTAGTCTCTTCTGTTGGAGAGCATCTATTAAGATATTTAAGAATATAGCCATTTTCTTCCTTGTAATTATCAAAGCAAAATGTAAGTATATCATAAACCTCATAGGTTTTCCTTGTAATTTCTTCTTCCATAGGTTTTCCTTTTACCGGTCTCAAGGTGTTTGTTGGGAGACCGGGTTATAGGATAGATAGCCGCACTATCAAGAGGGGCCTTCGGTTGGGTAACTTGATCACATCGTCTTAGGGAGCTCAATCCTTTGCATACTTTGCATCTTCCTAATTTGTTGCTTCTTGGTGTTTCTCCATGTGAGGTTCTTGTGCTTGTTGCTAGCTTTCCAACAAGTCCAAGTTCATCGAAAACGGAATCTGTATGCATCTTTTATCGCGTTTTCGAGTTTGGAGGTTTTACCAGTTCTTTCTTAAAAGAGGTTTTCACCTATTCTTATTTGGTATTTTATCTCTTACTACTTCTTGGGTTTTATGATCTCCATTGGATAGATATTTTTCTTAGCTTTTCAAAAAGCCCAAGTTTGCTAAAATCCGAGTCCGGATGTGAAAGTTATCGCATTTTTCATGAGGTTATTTTCTGTCGGTTTCGAGCTCGGTTTGAACCGAAAATTCAACCGGAAATCAACCGAAAACCTTCTAGACTGATTTCTTCTAGGCTCGGTTTAAACCGGAAATTCAACCGAGAATTTCTGGTCCAACCGAGAATTCAACCGGAAATTCCAGTTTCGCCCCAAACGGCTAGTTTTCCTTGAGGACTATAAAAGGGGTCTTCTTCCCCAAATGTTTCAGAGTTCTTGAGCACGAAATACACCTTCATTGTTGACCCTCTTGAGCTTGCTCCCTCTCTCTTCCCTCCAATGATTATTGCATATTTTTGAGGGATTTGGAAGAGGATATCTAGATCTACAACTCCACCAATCAATTCCTCCTCTAAGTGAGGGGAACCCATTGGATCTAGATCTTGAGGTCATTGGTTGACCTCCACCCTTGTTCTTCCTCTGTAACTCCTCCCTAGCATTTGTTGCCTTGGTGGGATTTGAGAGAGAAGGATTTGAGCACTTCCCCTTATGTTCTTGCTTTGCATCCTTGCATAGTGTTGAGCTCTCCATTACGATTTATTCGAGTGAGAGACCGTGAGCTTGTTACTCTTGGAGGGTGACCTCCTAGTTGGCTTGGCGGTTGGTGCCCGGGCTTCCTCTTCGTGGAAGATTGTGAAGAGGCACGGGCTTCCCCTTCGTGGGAGTTGTGAAGTTGTTGTGGAGCTTGCCATCTCCGGAGTGGAGGAAAAGCTAACCATAAGAAGGAGTCCCTAGCTTCGTGGGGGGACTCAGAGAAGAAGGTGAGCCTTCATGGCGTTCGGGGGCCTTCGTGGTTACCCGCATCTCTCCAACGGTGATTAGCTTACTTTATGTAAGTGAACATCGTGATACATCTTCGTCTCCGCGTGCCTCAGTTATCTCTATACCCGAGTTTATTTCCTTGTGATAGCCTTCGTTCTTGAAGTACTTATATCTTGTTTATCTCTTGTGAAATATATCTTGTGCTATCTTGCTTAGCTTTAGTTGTTGTTGGTGCACTTAGTTGAGCCTAGCTTATTTAGGTTTTGTGCTTGTAAAATAAACGATAATTTAATTCTGCATTCTTACAAGCCAAATCCGTAATAGTTTTTAAAACGCCTATTCACCCCCCTCTAGGCGACATCTCGTCCTTTCAGATGATGATGATGATCCCGATGAAGTCCGGTGCGATGATGATGATGATGATGGCGACGATCTCCCCTCTCCGGGAAGGAATTTCCCCTGCAGATTTCTGCCTGCCGGAGAGCTTTTCTCTTTCTGGTGTTTTTTCACCCCATAGAGGCGGCGGTGTCTATCTCTGAGCCCCCCTTGACTTAGGTTTTCAGGGACAATAAAATACGCGAAGGGGCGATGGCAGAAGTGGGTCTGGGTGGCCTCACCACAGGGCGGCGCGGCCAGGGGCTGGGCCGCGCCCCCTGGTGGTGAGGCTGCCCTGTGGCCCCTCTCGCCTCCTCCTTCCGGCTACTTCAGTCTTCTGTAAAAATATAATTTTCTGGTATTTTTTTGGAATTTCCTGATCTTCTGAAATATGGTGTCTTGATGGTCCTTTTTCCAGCAGACTCCGGCAGCAAATCATCCAATGATCATCAAACATGTAAAAACAAAGAAAACAACATAAGTATTATCTCTAAATGTGAAATATACCAATGAATAACAGTAAATTATGATACAAAATAGTGATGCAAAATGGACGTATCAGGAGCATCAGAGGGGCTAGAACGCGTACCTCCCGCACGGATAGGGAACCAGTCTAAGAAAAAAACTTTTTGTAGCACTTTAAAAATGTGCCTCAAATGGTGAACATTTTGAGACACTAATAAAAATTGCCTAAAATTGCTTAACCATTTGAGGCACTATTTTTCAAAATGCCAATTATTGCAAAAAAAATGCCTATAATTCTAGGCCATGACATAGTGAAACCATCGACTCCTCGGTCGTCGCTGGACATTCGTCCCCTTTGGTCTTCTGTTGGCCATCGCGGCGCCTGGAGCTAGCGCGTGGTTTCGAAATGAACACTAGCACGTCTCCTTGGCGGCCACGTCGTTGCAGATTTCAGACAAGTCCGTCCGAGCCAGAGAAGGCTTGCAGGGATCGGAATTGGAGTTGGAGCGCTCGATCGTTGCCAAAAACCAAATGTGGTTCTTCTGTGTACCGTTGGTTCCGTCTGGTTTCCGATCAACATCTCCGGCCGCCCGGCGTAGCAAAGCGCCAACGCTGAGCCTGACAGTGGCGGACGAGCCAAGCACGTCGACTGCGTGGCGATCGACGACGGTGCAGCAGGTATTCAGCCGGAGCGGCCAGCACTGGCAGATTCGTACACTAGCAAACCAGCATATCCCACACGATGCCCACGAGCCTACGGGGTATCGGCACCTCGCCGCAACTGAATATCCCGCGCACGGTGCAATATCGAGTTAGATTTGCCTCAGCTCATACTACAATTTATAAATGAGCTCGTACTAAGTCGAGTTGTAAAAGTTAGCACATACTCAGCTTGTAACGATCTTGAGTTGGTCTTGAGCTACTTTTGAGCTAATAACAATAATTTTTCAATTTTGCTTGCATATAAAAGGAACAGACTGGTGCACGACCACTGCCGCTTGATCTCGATGACCCCCTCACCGCGTCGGCGCTCGGCCAACGCGGTGCTTCTGATGAGTTCACGATCATAAGGTCAGGATGGCATGATGAATAAGAGTGGTTTGGGACGTCGAGCTTGTGCGGGCGGCGCCTACTAGTACGTTGAGGAGCTCGGGAGGCACGTGCGACCTTATATTTGGGGGAGTGTGGCCGCTACTCCAGATGGGGACGCCGCGCTGCTGCTCGGTGCGGAATCGCTGATATGGACGGTGGCACCATACTGCTGCTCGGGACGGGGTTAGTCCCTGTGGGCTGTGGAGAGAGATAGAGAGAGAGGGACGGAGGGAGAGGACGAATGGGGCGCATGGCCTAGAGTGGGGAGAGGGGGTGCAAAGGACACGCGTAGTCAAGATTTTATATATATATTATATGTGGGTTGTAGATGTCTGTGTGAGACAGGTGGGATAACAACTGCCATGTCAAAAATTCCTCTATTTGAGAACAACCAAAATGACACTATAGACCAGGAATGGTAAGTCTAAGGTGCCAATTTCCAAAATACAAGTTTATGGTTTGATTATGGCACCTTCTACGAGTTAAAGGTTTATTTTGAAAGAGTTCCATATAACCCCCACAACTTTCATGTTTGTGACATAACACCACCCCCCCCCCTCCCAAAGTCTAAAGTGACACACTTAACCTCGGTCAACTAACCTCTGCCACCAGATCTTCACCGACCTAATGTGAAACTGGAACCAGGCTTGAATTCTAGACCAAACCCTAGACCTAGACAACCTACAACAACTCTGTACAAGGCGGCCTCCTCTCACCCGTCGACTCCGGTTGGCAGAGCCTTCAGAGAAGAGAGGGAGAGGAGCCATGTGCCGAGGAAGGACTCTCAAACGGAAGGAGGGAAGAGAGAGAGAGAGAGAGAGAGAGAGAGAGAGAGAGAGGTAGGGGAAATGAGAGCCCTACGATGTTAGCAAGGTCATCTTCGTGACATATTTTCTTTGGTTCAGTGACTCCATTTTTTGGTGAGGACAAGTCTTCCGCAGGCATTCTGGTTAATGCCTTAATGGGATCAAGGCCTTGGCCTATTCCTTCACATCGGTGTGTCTTTTAGGCATGTGATTCTTAATCTAACCAAAACAGATAATGTGTTAGCTAAACGTTGTATTTCTCTGACCACTATTACTTATCTCTAGTATGGATATATCTAGATACTAAAATGTGTCTATATATATCCACATTAGCGATAGGTAATACTGGTAGGAGGGAGTAATATTTTTTTCTCAAGTAAGATTTTTATCATGTCCTGGATTGCGGAAAACTCAATGCATCGATGTTATTTGATATGTTGTTTTTGACAAACAATTAAAAAAGGAGTAGAAAGTTAGCGACCAGCATATCCCAACGATCCCAGCAATCCCAACAACAATGAGAATCAGTACCTCAGCGCACCTGAGCCTTCAGAGAAGAGGGGGATAGTAGCTGACGAGGGTATGACCCCTCGGTCCTCGATATTGGCCTACCTGGTTCCTGCCAAAGAAGAAGCCCGCTCGAAGGATACATGAAGCCCGCAAGGCCCAGCACTTCGACTTGGAGTAGAAGGCAAAAACTACTTATAAACCCTAACTGGCTGCATATATAAAGCCACCAAGGGCATCCCCTAGACAAGGGAACTCGCATAGGCTACAACACAATCTCGCATAGGCTAATCTCGCATAGACACCTGATCTCGCATAGATCCCACGCATAGGCTAGCCACGCCATCTCTTTCGACCATAGCCAGATCCCATCTGCGCACCATTGTAACAACTCCACATATACCAGCAATACAAGATCAGACAAGCAGGATATAGGTCTTTACCCTCCGGGGGGCCGAACCTGGGTAAATTCGTGTGTATCCATGTTTCTGTCTGAAGCCGTTGAATCCGCCAAGCGCCCACATACGCTCCATGAATCGAAAGCCCTAAACATGGGCATTGCCGGGGTTGAACCTCGCCAATTGGCGCCGACCGTGGGGACGACGGGCGCTGGATCCACGGGTTCGCCGGTTCCATCAATGCTGCAAGAGCTTCATCGCCAAGATCTTCGACACCATCGTCATGACCTCCGAATCAAGCATCAATATCTTCGACGCCGCCATCGCCAAGATCTTCGAGTTCGCCATCATGGTCTTCGACTCTGCCGACATGGTCTTCGATGCCGCCATCGACATGATCTTCAAGTTCGCCACCATGACCTTCGAGTCCGCCGACATGGTCTTCGACTCCGTCTCCGACATGAAATTTGACCCCTGCGTCATCAAGAAATTCGACCTCTGCGTCGTCAAAAAATTCGACCTCTGCATCATCAAGAAATTTGACTTCTTCATAGTCAAGAAATTCGACCTTTGTGTCGTCAAGAAATTCGACCTCCGCATCATCAGGAAATTCAACCCCTCTGTTATAAGGAAATTCGACCCCTCCATCATGATGATCTTCGACCCTTCATCGCCACGATCTTCGACCTCGCCGTCGTCGTGATCTTCGACCCTTCATCATCACGATCTTCAACCCCACCGTCGTCATGATCTTCGACCCTGCTGGCAACAACAAATTCGACCATTCAAAGACATTCGACCTCCACGTCAAGATTCTTTGACCCCTGTGGAGCCGAAGACTTTGCCCGACACAATTTGTCCACTCGGAGCCAACAGGAGCCAGCGCATCGATGACTATTCTGACAGGTAAAACAGCCTGATCCTGAACTGCAATAGCTTTTGCTAGGAGTATCCAAACGACATGAGACCACCGCCATTGGAAAGATGACGACGAGAGCTACCCCATATTAGGGGTCACCCCGGGAGAAAATGTCAAAGCTAAGTCTTCCTCAACTATGAGTCGACTATTTTCATTACTTTCTGTATGCTTTTGACACTTTCAGCAACCGATACTTGGGGGCTTTGCTCTTACATTATACATGTGTCTATTTGCTTTCAAATTATACATACGTCTATTTGCCTAATGACCGTCGAGTGCGAGGTATCTACCTCCTCGACTGTAGGGATCAAAGTCATCGACACTCCATCCAGACACCGTATTGAATATAAGTCCGCAGTTAGCAACACTGTTGGCCCGGCAATGCATCTATACGCGCTCTGCTGGTATAATTCCGTACCTATGGACGCATTAAGTCCGCAGTTAGTGATACGTCTCCAACGTATCCATAATTTTTCCTGCTCCATGCTTGTTTTTACACCATTTGCCTACTGTTTCGTTACACTTTGTGGCACTTTTATGCATTTTCCGGAACTAACCTACTAACAAGTGATGTCTACGCACTTCTATTCTTGTAGACACTTGTTGGGCCTCCAAGTGCAGAGGTTTGTAGAACAGCAGCAAGTTTCCCTTAAGTGGATCACCCAAGGTTTATCGAACTCAGGGAGGTTAGAGGTCAAAGCTATCCCTCTCAAGCAACCCTGCAATTACAATACAGAAAGTCTCTTGTGTCCCCAACACACCCAATACACTTGTCAGATGTATAGGTGCACTAGTTCGGCGAAGAGATAGTGAAATACAAGTAGTAGTGATGATTATAAGTAGCAAACGTGATGTGAAATAAATATCGCTGCGAGCAAACAAGTAACAAAATAGCAAGTAAACGGTGTGCAAAGCTTGGAAACAAGGCCTAGGGATCATACTTTCACTAGTGGACACACTCCCAACAATATAACATGAATGAACAAGTAACTTCTCTTTGCTAAGGTACTCTGAATTACTCTCCTATTGAATAACACTAATCATTGTGTAGTGGCTACAGAAGCACCCCTTAAAGTTCATCAAGTACTTGACAAACACCACTCATAGCGATACCCAAATCAGATCACAACTCAAGATAGAAATCATTGCAACTTAAACAAAGTACTAACACGGTGCACACACTGTCAACATTACACCATGAAATGAGGAATAGATCACTCAAACTATCATAGCAATAATTATTCTCATAATCCACAAGAGATCACAATCATAGCCTAAACCAAGTACCACCATGATGCACGCATTGTCACCGTTACACCATAGCAGGAGGAATAGATTACTTTAATAACATTGCTAGAGTACACAAAATATCTGAATAATAACATGTACTTGTTCAACATGATACAAAGCTCACGATCACATAAAGATCACATCATGGGAGAGAGAGGTGAACCACATAGCTACCGGTAGAGCCCTCAGCCCCGGGGATGAACTACTCCCTCCTCATCATAGGAGACAGCAAGGTTGATGGAGATGGCGGTGAGGTCGATGGAGATGGCGGAGACGGCGATGGAGGTCGATGGAGATGGCTCCGGGGGCACTTCCCCGTCCTGGCAGGGTGCCGGAACAGAGACTTCTGTCCCCCGAAATTCGTCGGTGGCGGCGGCGGAGCTACGGAACTCTTTCTGGAAATCTGCCGAATCCTCGGGTCGACGGCGGCGGCGGATCGCGATGTATTCTAGAAAACTGATCGGGCCCTTAGGTTTTTCTCGTCAGGGGGTATATGTAGGCGAAGGGGGGCTGTCAGAGGTGGAGCCACGCGGCCTCACAAGGGGGTGGCGCAGCCAGGGGCCAGGCCGCGCTGCCCCTGTGTGTGGGGGCCACGTGGCGCCCCTCCGTCAGGTCTTCAGATGTTTGGGAGCTCCCCGGTGAAATATGACTTCAGGAACTTGTTTCGTCCAATTCCGAGAATATTTCCTGTGTATCACTTCTGAAACACAAAAACAGCAGAAAACAGGAAACTGGCACTGTGGCACTTCGTTAATAGGTTAGTTCCGGAAAATGTATGAAAGTGCCACTAAGTGTAACGAAACAATAGGCAAATGGTGTAAAAACAAGCATGGAGCATCAAAAATTATAGATACGTTTGAGACGTATCAAGCATCCCCAAGCTTAACTCCTGCTCGTCCTCGAGAAGGTAAGTGATAACAAAAGAATAATTTTTGAGGTGACATGCACCTACACAATCTTGATCATATATGTAAGCATTGATGAGCTGGGATCAATAGAACTTAAAACATGGGCATGAAAGATATAATCATGATAATAAGAACTTAGCAACCATGTTGTAAACATGCAAATGAACACAAACAAAAGATCATGATAATGAAACAATGAAAGTCAAACGTGTGTTCAAATCATAAGGAAAAACATACAAATGGTTTTCAGCTTGTCCTTCAAAGAGAGCAAAACATAAATGCATAGGACACCTCAAAGTTTAAGAGGGCGACTAGATACAAATAATTTAAGAACAAGTGAAACCAACAATATGAGTCAATCAATGAACCTTGGGACAATGCATATCACACTAAGAATGACAACTATGCTCTCTTAATGGTGCATAAAGAAAGAAGGTGGTGACTCAACATAAAAGTAAAAGAAAGGCCCTTCGCAGAGGGAAGCAGTGATTTAAACATGTGCTAGAGCTTTTCATTTGTAAAATAGAGATAAAACTTGATTTTGAGAGGTGGTTGTCTTTGTCAACGACTGGCAATGGGGTTCTTACTATCTTCCATACAAAAATAAAGCAAGTTTTTGAGAGAGAGATTGGCACTTCGTGCTCTTTTTATAAAACTTGGCACTCCTCCCCACCTTTTCCTTTCACATACCATGGCTAACCGATTCCATCGGGTGCCCACCAACATTCACATTCATTGGAGGAGTGCCTTTTTTCTTTTTGGAATAGACAATATGGAAGATAGCAAATCCGACCACTACGTCCCCATGAGCTGAAAACAGTGTCACAAAACGAGAAGGTTTTTGAAAGGTAGCACACGAAAATTTTACTTTGGAATGGCTTACAAATACCATGCATAGGAATTTATAGTGGACACAATGGCAAACTTGGCTTTTTGGAGTTGGATGCACGAGTAGAGCTCGTACTCAGTACAAGGTGAGGGCTAGCAAAAGACTGGGAGCGACCAACTAAGAGAGCAGTAATGGCCATAATCATGCAAAGCGACAAAGCGACATTAAAAGAAGCATACGATGGCATCAAAAGTCAAAAACTAAATGATCATGAAGGCTATTGGCGACTTTGGAAGAGTCTAACATGTGTGAGCATGCGCCAAGTCAACCCAAACAAAGCATCAATGAGAAAACCAAAATAATGCTTCCATACAATAAAAACAACGCATGATTTTTCCAAAGGCTCATTAAGCAATCTCAGTTATTTGAGACAAGTCATGCTACAGCAAAACCACTAAGCATACTATCAAAAAGACATCAAGCATGACATGAAAAAGCCTAAGCCGCAGTCTACACAAGCTCCTTCTTGTACCACTATTTTGCACAAAGCTTTTTCTCTTTTCCAACACCATTTGAAATTTTTAAAGACACCTCTTTTGATGAAAACCAATAAAGTTCAGAGGCAAAAATACACCTTGATGAAAAGATATGACAAGATCTGAACGCAAATCAAGGCGAAAACGAAAACCAAAAGCAGTAGCAGAAAAAGTAGAACGCTCGATTTTTAATAAGAGTGAAAACTAGAGCATTCTTTGCAAATGAAAACGAGTACATCTCCTCCAAAGGAAATTTGCTGGGGTCCAACCATTTATTGCAGCAAACAAAACTAAACTAACTAAGAAAACTAAAACAACTGACGCTCCAAGAAAAACACATAGTGCATGAAGCAATAAAAATATAGTGTCTTGAAAGGTGACCTGATTTTTGCCGATGAAGAAGGGGTGCCTCGGGGGCATCCCCAAGCTTTGACGCTTGTACTTCTTGGATATTTCTTGGGGTGATGCATGGGCATCCCCAAGCTTGAGCTTTTGTCCATTCTTCATCTCATCTCATCATTCTCCAATCCCTACACTTGAAAACTTCCTTCATACAAAACTAAACACAATTCTATTAGCAACATTAGTGTAAGCATAAAATATATTCAACCTCTTTTAGCTTCAGGTTTCAACCCAAAACCACCACATATAAAGTATATACTACTGTAACAACTTCCACAAGAGTTCTATGATAAAAAAGAACTCAAAAGAAAGCGATAAAGTGGCAAAAACAAATATTGGCAGAAATCTGTCAAAACTGAACAGCTGACAAAGGTCGAATTTTTGAGGGATTTTCTGTTGCTCAAATCAAAAAGTGTTCGACTAACGAAAGTTTGGATATAACCTGGGGCATATGCACAAGAAATCGCAGGTCCAAAAGATATACAGAGAATTTATATGAATTTTTACGGTGCAGCACCGAAAACTGTTTCAGGACAGCAACATCCCCAAATCTTACCTCACTCAAATTAGAGGCTTCCCTTGGCACAAAAACGAAATAAAAAGGATAAGGAGCAGTTATTACAGTAGTAATAACTTCCAAGACTCAAATAAAAGAAGAGGTACTGAAAATAAACAATGGGTTATCTCCCAAGAGTGCTTTTCTTTAACGCCTTTGAGCTAGGCGCAGTAATTTGCAAAGATGCTCATGTGGGCGCCATATAAGAGCTTAAGGCAAAGGCGCCATATAGGAATTTAAAGCAATAGAGAGCATCAAAAAGCAAGTATGGAACACATTTAAATCTAAACCACTTCCTATGAAAAATAGTCTTGTAAAGAGACAAATCATGAAAGCGCAAAGCAAAAAGCATAGGAAGGCAAAACAAGTATAACTTCAAGAATTGCAATATAAAGAGGGGAAACTCAATATTGTTGAGATCCATCAAACCATGTTTCCCTCTCTCATAGTAACTTTCAGTAGCATCATGAATAGAACTAACAATATAACTGTCATTTAAAGCATCCCTATCATGAGCCACATGCATAAAAGGATTAATACTCCCTACTTGAACAATAGTAGTAGGAGCAGATTCAACAGAATAATTATTCTCATCACCATAATCATCAAAAATAGGAGGCATATTGTAATCATAACTAATTTTCTCCTCAAAAGTAGGTGAACTGAAAATATTATACCCATCATCACAAGCTAGAGAACTACTATGTCGCAAAGCATACTCGTCAAACATATCATCATAAGAAGGAACATGGATAGCACTGATGGTACAACAATTATTAACCTTAGAATTGGTACCAAAAAGATTTTCAATATCAAAAGTAGAGTGCTTTTCCCAATCATGATCACTAACATAGGTAACAGGCATAGGAACATCATCCCAATCAGAATTATCATAATCTATAGCAGGATCATAAAGCTTAAGGGAAGATACCGTGTCCTCTCGCCTTTTACTCCTCTTCTTCTTCTTCTTCTTCTTCTTACTCTTCTTACTCCCTCCTTTAGGAGGAAGAGACTTGAAGGGCATCTTCTCCACATATTCTGGTTTGCTGACAGAAACAACAGAAGAAACTTTGGAGGATTCCTCCTCTCTATTAATAATATCAAAACATCTATTAGTCCTGTCATAGCTTGGCAAAACATCATGTTTAATAAGATCTTGTAAGTAAGTATTTGCGAGGCAATCTTTAGCACAATAGAGATGACAACCAACAAGGGTGCTATTAATATCAACATCATTCATGTCTATCAAAGCAAGCTTTCTAGATATCTCTTCACAATTCAAAAACAGAGTAAGCTCATCATGCTGATTGAGAGTAATCTTATCATCACAATACAAATCTGCGGTACTCGTTCGATTAATTGGACATTGAAAATTAAAGTGACCTTTTTCACCGCAATATTCACAAAGAAAAGGATAAAGCTCACAAACCCATTCGCCAAGCACATCTAGATCCTTGAGCCACATGCTGGTTTCTTCATTTGCGTGGGTGATGCAATAATCTTCCTTGTTGTAACTCTGTTCACAAGGTCTATGTACTCCACAAAAATTAACATGCTTATAAGAAATAGGACTTTTAGAAGTTTGAGCATGTTTATTGCAATCATCAATAACAATATCACTTTCTATGCAAGTGTCCTTAAAAGGTTCATGATACACGTCCCCATTTCCTTTAGGAACATTCATATGGGAAGCAAAGGCTTTAAAGCAATCAACCATAATTTGAGGATCAAGACCATATTTAGCACTAAGCTCTTGAAAATTAGCAGTTTCAGCGAAAGACTTAATGCAATCAAACTCATAATTCATACCTGATCCTTTACCTTTGCCGCTATCCCATCCTTCAGCATTCTCTTGTATACGGTCAAGAAGTTTCCACTTAGCATCTTCCTTCATATGAGTGAATGATCCAAAGCAAGAAGCATCCAAACAATCCTTATCAGGAAGAGTAAGCCGTGCATAAAAATTATCAATAACAATATTACGGGGAAGATCATGAATAGGACATTTATGCATTAGTAACTTCAATCTTCCCTACGCTTGGGCAATGCTTTCTCCCTCATGAGGCCAAAAATTATATATCTGATTACGATCTTTATGAATCTCACTTGGAGGATAGAATTTAGAATAAAAGAGAGGTACAATTTCCTCCCAGCCAATAGATGGACCATCTTCAAGCAGCCGATACCATTCCTCAGCTCTGCCTTTCAGTAACAAAGAAAATAACTTCTTCTTAACTTGGTTCATTGAAATACCTGCACACTGGAACAACTCGCATAATTCATGTATAAAAAGCAAATGATCACCAGGATGGACAGTTCCATCTCCAAAATAGCAGTTATCCATAACACGCCTAACAATTTTCATAGGTATTTCAAAAGGATGAGGAGCACAAGCATCATTAGAAACATCACATATGGGAGATAAAATATCATCAGAGCAAACTTTCTCCACTAAAGCTAGGGGACTAAAAATATCATACTCAACAAAACCAGCTTCCCCAATCTTAGACTTTTCTATAGCATTAGCATTAACAGTATTCAAAGCATTCGTACTAATAACATTGCTATGCGAAATAGGCTCCAAAGGTTTTTCAATTTTCTCATCAAATCTAAACTCAGAAAAAATACTAAAGAACTCTTTATTTTCCATTAAGCCTAACTAGTGAAAATAAAAACAAGAAACAAAAATATGTAATTGCAAAATCTAAAGGAAATAACTCCGAGCACTCACACAGGAGGATGCGAGTACCTTTTACCTTACCTCCCCGGCAACGGCGCCAGAAAATGGCTTGATGTCTACGCACTTCTATTCTTGTAGACACTTGTTGGGCCTCCAAGTGCAGAGGTTTGTAGAACAGCAGCAAGTTTCCCTTAAGTGGATCACCCAAGGTTTATCGAACTCAGGGAGGTTAGAGGTCAAAGCTATCCCTCTCAAGCAACCCTGCAATTACAATACAGAAAGTCTCTTGTGTCCCCAACACACCCAATACACTTGTCAGATGTATAGGTGCACTAGTTCGGCGAAGAGATAGTGAAATACAAGTAGTAGTGATGATTATAAGTAGCAAATGTGATGTGAAATAAATATCGCTGCGAGCAAACAAGTAACAAAATAGCAAGTAAACGGTGTGCAAAGCTTGGAAACAAGGCCTAGGGATCATACTTTCACTAGTGGACACACTCCCAACAATATAACATGAATGAACAAGTAACTTCTCTTTGCTAAGGTACTCTGAATTATTCTCCTATTGAATAACACTAATCATTGTGTAGTGGCTACAGAAGCACCCCTTAAAGTTCATCAAGTACTTGACAAACACCACTCATAGCGATACCCAAATCAGATCACAACTCAAGATAGAAATCATTGCAACTTAAACCAAGTACTAACACGGTGCACACACTGTCAACATTACACCATGAAAGGAGGAATAGATCACTCAAACTATCATAGCAATAATTATTCTCATAATCCACAAGAGATCACAATCATAGCCTAAACCAAGTACCACCATGATGCACGCACTGTCACCGTTACACCATAGCAGGAGGAATAGATTACTTTAATAACATTGCTAGAGTACACAAAATATCTGAATAATAACATGTACTTGTTCAACATGATACAAAGCTCACTATCACATAAAGATCACATCATGGGAGAAAGAGGTGAACCACATAGCTACCGGTGGAGCCCTCAGCCCCGGGGATGAACTACTCCCTCCTCATCATAGGAGACAGCAAGGTTGATGGAGATGGCGGTGAGGTCGATGGAGATGGCGGAGACGGCGATGGAGGTCGATGGAGATGGCTCCGGGGGCACTTCCCCGTCCCGGCAGGGTGCCGGAACAGAGACTTATGTCCCCCAAAATTCGTCGGTGGCGGCGGCGGAGCTACGGAACTCTT
This sequence comes from Dactylis glomerata, assembly GCA_007115705.1. Lineage (NCBI taxonomy): Eukaryota > Viridiplantae > Streptophyta > Magnoliopsida > Poales > Poaceae > Dactylis > Dactylis glomerata. Next base: position 248,758 of record QXEO01000762.1, read on the forward strand.
TCTGGAAATCTGCCGAATCCTCGGGTCGACGGCGGCGGCGGATCGCGATGTATTCTGGAAAACTGATCGGGCCCTTAGGTTTTTCTCGTCAGGGGGTATATGTAGGCGAAGGGGGGCTGTCAGAGGTGGAGCCACGCGGCCTCACAAGGGGGTGGCGCGGCCAGGGGCCAGGCCGTGCCGCCCCTGTGTGTGGGGGGCACGTGGCCCCCCTCCGTCAGGTCTTCGGATGTTTGGGAGCTCCCCGGTGAAATATGACTTCAGGAACTTGTTTCGTCCAATTCCGAGAATATTTCCTGTGTATCACTTCTGAAACACAAAAACAGCAAAAAACAGGAAACTGACACTGTGACACTTCGTTAATAGGTTAGTTCCGGAAAATGTATAAAAGTGCCACTAAGTGTAACGAAACAATAGGCAAATGGTGTAAAAACAAGCATGGAGCATCAAAAATTATAGATACGTTTGAGACGTATCAACAAGTCGCCACAGTGCCAGTTCCCTGTTTTCTTCTGTTTTTGTGTTTTAGAAAAGCTACACAGGAAATATTCTCGGAATTGGACGAAACAAGTTCCTAAAGTCTTATTCTTCCCGGAAGCTTCCAGAGATCCGAAGAGGAGTCGGAGGGGGGCCACGAGGGCCCCACACACCAGGGCGGCACGGCCCAGCCCCTGGCCGCGCCCCCTATGTGTGAGGGCACCTCGGTCCACCTCTGACGATGCCCCTTCGCCTATAAAGACCTCCCGACGGAAAAAACCTAAGGGCCTGATCAATTTTCCAGAACACATCGCGATCCGCCGCCGTCGTCGACCCGAAGATCAGGAGGGTCTAGAAGCTCTTCCCGGCACCCTGCCGGAGAGGGGAATCATCACCGAGGTCTTCTTCATCGCCATGCTTGCCTCCGGAGCGATGAGTGAGTAGTCTACCTTGGACTATGGGTCCATAGCAATAGCTAGATGGTTGTCTCCTCCACCATGTGCTTCATGTTTAGATCTCATGAGCTGCCCTACACGATTGAGATCACCGTTATGTAATTCTACATGTTTGGTTTGTTGGGATCCGATGAATATTGGTGTTATGATTGAGTTGCTATACTGAAATATATCTTATGTTATCTCTATGTTGGTTATGATCTTGCATGCTCTCCGTTGCTAGTAGCTATCTTGGCCGAGTAGATGCTAGTGACTCCAAGAGGGGGTATTTATGCTCGATAGTGGGTTCATGCCTCTATTTAATCTGGGGGAGTGACAGATACCTCTAAGGTTGTAGATGTGCTGTTGCTACTAGAGAGAAAACAACATTCATATGCTCGAGGGCATATGCTTTGTTTACATTACACACTTTGCTTAATGCAATTATCTGTTGTTCGCAACTTAATACTCTTGGGGTGTTCGGATGATATCCCCGCGAGTGGATTATTAGTCATAGATGCAGTTGGATGGCGGTCTATGTATTTTGTTGTAATGCCCAGAGTAAATCACATAGTGATCTTCTTGACATATCACGTTTATCTTTATTCTATCAATTGCCCAACTGTAATTTGTTTACCCAGCATGTGTTATTTATCTTATGGAGAGACACCACTAGTGAACTATGGACCCCGGTCCTATTTCCATCATATTGCTATCACCTGTTTACTTTACTCGCACTGTTTACTTTACTCACATACTATTATAACTTTCCACTCGATATGCTCATACCCTTTATTTCAAGCAAACCGGTGAGATTGACAACCTCATCGCAAGTTGGGAACAAAGTACTTGGTTGTGTGTGTGCAGGTTCCACGTTGCTGCTCGCAAAGCAAAGCTTGGACGAGGCGCCCTATAAATTGTCTGGAGCTGTCGCGAAGCTTGCAAGCATCACCTTCAGTCGTATTGTCTGCCTCTTCTCCTGATCGACATACCTTGGTTTCTTAATTGAGGGAAAACTTACTGCTATATTCATAAAAACCTTCTCTTGGGGTTTTCCAACTAGCCGGTCATTTACTACACATCTTTCATACTATCATCACCGCGCCACCAACAAGTTTTCTTGCGCCGTTGCCGGGGAAGAGTGGAAGACCTCTGCAAGGGGAGTTTTTCGCACGCACATCCTTTACTTTATTTTATTATTTTGCTTTACTTTATTTAGTTTTACCTGCATTGTTTTATCAACAACCCAAAAAAAATTAGAATCCTTGATAGTTGTTTTTATCTGTCTACTTTTAGTTTTGCTGAAATGGCTAATCCTGAAAACACCAAGTTGTGTGACTTTACTAGCACGAACAATAGTGATTTTATCTGCACTCCTATTGCGCCTCCTTCTCCTGCTGCAAACTTTTATGAGATTAAGCCTGCTTTATTGAACCTTGTTATGAAAGAGCAATTTTCTGGTGCTAGTACTGAAGATGCTGCAGCTCATCTCAACAATTTTGTTGAGCTATGTGAGATGCATAAATATAAGGATGTAGAAAGTGATATTATTAAGCTCAAGTTGTTTCCTTTTTCTTTGAGAGGAAAAGCTAAAGATTGGTTGCTATCTTTGACTAAGACTAGTACTGATTCATGGGCTAAGTGTAAGGATGCTTTTATTGGTAGATATTATCCTCCTGCTAAAATTATATCTCTACGTAGCAATATTATGAAGTTTAGTCAGTTTGATAATGAACATGTTGCTCAAGCTTGGGATAGAATGAAATCTATGATAAAGAATTGCCCCACTCATGGACTGACTACTTGGATGATTATCCAAACTTTTTATGCAGGACTAAATTTTTCTTCGAGGAACCTACTTGATTCAGCTGCTAGAGTCACTTTTATGTCCCTTACCTTGGGCACCGCAACAAAGCTACTTGACAACATGATGGTAAATTATTCCGAATGGCACACCGAGAGAGCTCCACAAGGTAAGAAGGTAAATTATGTTGAGGAAACCTCTTCCTTGAGTGATAAGATTGATACCATTATGGCTATGCTTGCTAATGATAGAACTCATGTTGATCCTAATAATGTTCCTTTAGCCTCTTTGGTTGCTCAAGAAGAGCATGTTGATGTGAACTTCATTAGAAACAATAATTTTAACAACAATGCTTATAGGAACAATTTTGCTAGTAACAATTATAGGCCGTATCCTTCTAGTAATAGTTATGGTAACTCTTATGGTAACTCCTCCAACAACACTAGGGCCGCGCCCTCCGAGCTTGAGGTAATGCTCAAGGACTTCATCGGTAAGCAAAATGCTTTTAACAAGTCTGTTGAGGAAAAGTTAGGCAAAATTGATATTCTTGCTTCTAAAGTTGATAGCCTTGCTCATGATGTTGAACTTCTAAAATTAAAAGTGTTGCCTAATGATGTGAAAGAGAACAATGTTTTTGCTACTGCTAATGCTATTCAAGTTGGAATAGATGAAAATATTAGATTGTTAGCAGAATTGCATGCTAGATGGGAAAGAGAGGATGAGATTGCTAGGAATATGAAAGTTTGTACTATTACTACCTCTAATGATGTTGTTCCTAATGCTAGCAATCCTCTTACTTTGATTGGTGTAGAGAAAACTCCCACTCCTTGTGTTAAAAAGCCTAAAACTGCCAAAACTTTTTCTCAAAAGAGTGCTGAAATTTTTCGGAGTGTAGGAGATGATAGCTCTACTTATTTTAATGATTTTGATGTTGATGGCTGCAATATATCTGAAGTAATTTTGTTCTTGCAAAAGCTTGCTTTGACTCCCAATGCTAGTTCTTTAAATATTGCTTTTACAAAGCATATTACCAATGCTCTCATGAAAATTAGGGATAAAAAGTTGAAGCAAAAAGCTTTTGTTCCCAAGAAGTTAGAAGATGGTTGGGAACCCATCATTGATATGCATGTTAATGATTTTGATTGCCATGCTTTATGTGATCTAGGTGCTAGTATTTCTATCATGCCTAGAAAAATTTATGATATGCTTGATTTACCACCTCTTGAAAAATGCTATTATGATGTTCCTATTGCTGATGTTGCTAAGAAGAAACCTTTGGGAAGGATTAATGATGTTCATATTATGGTTAACAATAACCTTGTTCCCATTGATTTTCTCGTTATGGACGTTGAATGCCATGCTTCATGTCCTATTATTTTGGGAAGACCCTTTCTTCGAACTGTAGGTGCCATCATTGATATGAGGGAAGGCACCATCAAATATCAATTCCCACTAAAGAAAGGTATGGAACACTTCCCTAGGAAAAGAAAGAAATTACTTTTTGACTCTATTCTTAGAGCAAATTATGAGCTTGATGCTTCATCACTTGATGTTACTTGATTCGCAATTTTCTGCGCCTAGCTCAAAGGCGTTAAAGAAAAGCACTCTTGGGAGATAACCCAATGTTTTTTTTCAGTACTTTTTATTTTATTTGAGTCTTGGAAGTCATTACTAATGTAATGACCTCTCCTTATCCTTTTTATTTTATTGCTGTGCCAAGAGAAGCCTCTAATTTGAGTGAGGTAAAAATTTGGAGATGTTGCTGTCCTGAAACTGTTTTTGGTGCTGCACCGTAAAAATTCGTAAAACTTCTCTTTATATGTTTTGGAGCTGAGATTTCTTGTGCATATGCCCCAGGTTATATCCAAACTTTTATTAGTTGAACACTTTTTGATTTGAGCAACAGGAAACACCTTAAAAATTCGGCCTTTGTCAGCTGTTCTGTTTTGACAGATTTCTGCCAATATTTGTGTTTGCCGCTTTATCGCTTTCTTTTGAGTTCTTTTGATCACGAAACTTTTGGGGAAGTTGCTACAGGAGTATATACTTTATATGTGGTGGTTTTAGGTTGAAACCTGAAGCAAAAGAGGTTGATTATATGTTATGTTTACACTAATGTTGCTAATAGATTTGTGTTTAGTTTTGTATGAAGGAAGTTTTCAAGTGTAGGGATTGGAGAATGATGAGATGAGTTGAAGAATGGACAAAAGCTCAAGCTTGGGGATGCCCATGCATCAATCCAAGAAATATCCAAGACGTACAAGCGTCAAAGCTTGGGGATGCCCCCGAGGCACCCCTTCTTCATCGGCAAAAATCAGGTCACCTTTCAAAACACTATATTTTTATTGCTTCATGCACTATGTGTTTTTCGTGGAGCGTCAGTTGTTTTAGTTTTCTTTATTAGTTTAGTTTTGTTTGCTGTAATAAATGGTTGGACCCCAACAAATTTCTTTTGGAGAAGTTGCCTTGCTTTTCATTTACCAAGAACGCTCTAGTTTTCATTCTTATCAAAAACCGAGTGTTCTTCTTTTTCTGCTACTGCTTTTGGTTTTCGTTTTTGCCTTAATTTGCGTTCATACCTCTTCATATCTCTTCATTAAGGTGTATTTTTGCCTCTGATATTTATTGGTTTTCATCAAAAGAGGTGTCTTAAAATTTTCAAATGGTGTTGGAAAAGAGAAAAAGCTTTATGCAAAAAAGTGGTACAAGAAGGAGCTTGTGTAGACTGCGGCTTAGGCTTTTTCATACCATGCTTGATGTCTTTTTGATAGTATGCTTAGTGGTTTTGCTATAGCATGACTTGTCTCAAATAACTGAGATTGCTTAATGAGCCTTTGAAAAATCATGCGTTGTTTTTATTGTTTGGAAGTATTATTTTGGTTTTCTCCTTGATGCTTTATTTGGGTTGACTTGGCACATGCTCACACATGTTAGACTCATACAAAGTCGCCAATAGCCTCTATGATCATTTAGTTTTTGACTTTTGATGCCATCTTATGTTTCTTTTAATGTCGCTTTGCATGATTATGGCCATTATTGCAATCTTAGTTGGTCGCTCCCAGTCTTTTGCTAACCCTCGCCTTGTACTGAGTATGAGCTCTACTCGTGCATCCAACTCCTAAAAACCAAGTTTGCCAAAGTGTCTACCATACATACCTACTAGCAATTTGCTATTCCAAGTAAATTTGACTTGCTTTTATTTTCTCTTCAAATTAAACTCTTACCAGTGTTATGCGAAAATTGGTCAGTAAAGCTCTCACGAACCGGAAGGCACACTTTACTTTTTCTCGTTCTTAAAAATTTGACATTGTGGTCTCTTATGTTGAGTTGTTATGCTTGTAAGTTGTAAGTTGGAGACTAACCCAGCCATGCCGTCATGGGCAAGCTTTCAACATTGCACTTCTTATTTGAGTTGATATCATGATCTTTTGTTTATGGATGCCCGCGGTGTGAAATGAATTGGGAATCTTGCGGGGATCATGGAGTTTTTATATGTGTTAGGGAAATGCTTGGGCCGCCAATCTAAGCCATGCATAATTCATGGAGGAAATTTGCAGCATACCCATAGTGGACATTCGATGACGCATCTCAAAATAAAAAGCTAAACAAATGATAAATAAAAGAGATATCGAGATGTTCATTGTCTGCTTATCCTGTCATTTTGATGTGGGCTTGTTCCATGTCATCGGGCACGGAGGTACCCGTTGGCGGTTCTCGATGATACGCATATACTTACAATGACAAGAGCCTTGCTTGGGACTCTAAGTTGAGTAGTATGAGGTTTGGGTACTCGTATTCACGGGACACGAGATTTTCAACTTATGATTTGTCAAGCATATGCATCATAATTGTTCTCGCATTAACTTTAACCATTCAAGCTGATTATGATGGGGGCAATGAGAGCTCAAAGCCGGTAAGTAACATAATTTTTTGAAGGTTATAAAACTTGCAATCACTGCTTCCCTCTGCGAAGGGCCTTTCTTTTACTTTCATGTTGAGTCACCACCTTCTATCTTTATGCACCATTAAGAGAGCATAGTTGCCATTCTTAGTATAATGTGCATTGTCCCAAAGTTTTCATTGATTGATTCATATTGTTGGTTTCACTTGTTCTCAAATTATTTGTATCTAGTTGCCCTCTTTAACTTGAAGGTGTCCTATGCATTTATGTTTTGCTCTCCATGAAGGACAAGCTGAAAACCATTTGTATGTTTTTCCTTATGATTTGAACACGCGTTTGACTTTCATTGTTTCATTTTCATGATCTTTTGTTTGTGTTCATTTTCATGTTATAACATGGTTGCTAAGTTCTTATTGTCAAGATTATATCTTTCATGCCCATGTTTTAAGTTCTTATGATCCCAGCTCACAAATGCTTACATATATGATCAAGATTGTGTAGGTGCATGTCACCTCAAAAATTATTCTTTTATTATCACTTACCTACTCGAGGACGAGTAGGAGTTAAGCTTGGGGACGCTTGATACGTCTCCAACGTATCCATAATTTTTGATGCTCCATGCTTATTTTTACACCAATTGCCTATTGTTTTGTTACACTTCGTGGCACTTTTATGCATTTTTCGGAACTAACCTACTAACAAGTCGCCACAGTGCCAGTTCCCTGTTTTCTGCTATTTTTGTATTTCAGAAAAGCTACACAGGAAATATTCTCGGAATTGGACGAAACAAGTTCCTGAAGTCTTATTTTTTCCGGAAGCTTCCAGAGATCCGAAGAGGAGTCGGAGGGGGGCCACGAGGGCCCCACACACCAGGGCAGCACGGCCCAGCCCCTGGCCGCGCCCCCTATGTGTGAGGGCACCTCGGTCCACCTCTGACGATGCCCCTTCGCCTATAAAGTCCTCCCGACGGAAAAAACCTAAGGGCCCGATCAATTTTCCAGAACACATCGCGATCCGCCGCTGCCGTCGACCCGAAGATCGGGAGGGTCCAGAAGCTCTTCCCGGCACCCTGCCGGAGAGGGGAATCGCCACCGGAGGTCTTCTTCATCGCCATGCTTGCCTCCGGAGCGATGAGTGAGTAGTCTACCTTGGACTATGGGTCCATAGCAGTAGCTAGATGGTTGTCTCCTCCACCATGTGCTTCATGTTTAGATCTCATGAGCTGCCCTACATGATTGAGATCACCGTTATGTAATTCTACATGTTTGGTTTGTTGGGATCCGATGAATATTGGTGTTATGATTGAGTTGCTATACAAAAATATATCTTATGTTATCTCTATGTTGTTTATGATCTTGCATGCTCTCCGTTGTTAGTAGCTATCTTGGCTGAGTAGTTGCTAGTGACTCCAAGAGGGGGTATTTATGCTCGATAGTGGGTTCATGCCTCTATTTAATCTGGGGGAGTGACAGAAACCTCTAAGGTTGTAGATGTGCTGTTGCTACTAGGGAGAAAACAATATTCATATGCTCGAGGCCATATGCTTTGTTTACATTACACACTTTGCTTAATGCAATTATCTGTTGTTCGCAACTTAATACTCTTGGGGTGTTCGGATGATATCCGCGCGAGTGGATTATTAGTCATAGATGCAGTTGGATGGCGGTCTATGTATTTTATTGTAATGCCCAGAGTAAATCGCATAGCGATCTTCTTGACATATCACGTTTATCTTTATTCTATCAATTTCCCAACTGTAATTTGTTTACCCAGCATGTGTTATTTATCTTATGGAGAGACACCACTAGTGAACTGTGGATCACGGTCCTATTTCCATCATATTGTTATCACCTATTTACTTTACTCGCACTGTTTACTTTACTCGCATACTATTATCACTTTCCACTCGATACGCTCATACCCTTTGTTTCAAGCAAAACGGTGAGATTGACAACATCATCGCAAGTTGGGAACAAAGTACTTGGTTGTGTGTGTGCAGGTTCCACGTTGCTGCTCGCAAAGCAAAGCTTGGACGAGGCGCCCTATAAATTGTCTGAAGCTGTCGCAAAGCTTGCAAGCATCACCTTCAGTTGTATTGTCTGCTCTTCTCCTGATCGACATACCTTGGTTTCTTAACTGAGGGAAAACTTGCTACTATATTCATCAAAACGTTCTCTTGGGGTTTTCCAACTGGCCGGTCATTTACTACACATCTTTCATACTATCATCACCGCACCACCAGTTAGCAACACTGCTGCCCCGGCAACGCAGCTATACGCGCTCTGTTGAAATAATTCCGTACTTACGGACGCTTATGCTTATTCTAAATACCCGAATTTTAGTGGCAATATACCAGTTCGGATGTCGTATGTCAAATATGAAGGTAAGTCCACGGTTAACAACACCAGATGGCATGGTATTCGTATCAAGCGCGCTCTGCCGAGGAAATTTCCATACCTACGGTATAAAGTCTTGCCTCGATGGACGCATCGAGTGCCTCACACTGTACTGGGCTTTGACCTGATAAGTCCATACGCGGCTCGGGTCAAAGTAGCGCCAGCCCATGCGGGTTCGAGTCGGGGGACTCGTATCTGAGTAAGCTAACCGAATGTTTTTGCGGCTATACAATTAACTGAGACCCGGCGTGAGTCTCAGGCCTGTTATGCCAATCCCCCTAGCAACCAAACTAAGCATTTTCGAGGCTCGGAAGGAGTACGCCTCGAATTGGCATCCATCCGTCCCGACGTTGGCAACACGCTCGGGGGCTGCGCCTTGAATTGGCATCTATTCGCCCGGCGTTGGCAACACGGTCGGGGGCTTCGCCTCGCATTGGCATCTATTCGCCCGACGTTGGCAACACGCTCGGGGGCTACGCCTTGAATTGGCATCTATTCGCCTGGCGTTGGCAACATGCTCGGGGGCTTCGCCTCGCATTGGCATCTATGCGTCCGGCGTTGGCAACACGCTCGGGGGCTGCTTCTGCTGGCGAAGTCCCTTGACTTGTCGTGTGGCTTGTCCATTGCTGCTTCAGTGATGAGCTTTCGCCCAATTTCGTTGGGTTCCTCGAGTTTCTCCTGCAGATTTTCTGTTGCTGCTGGGCTGACTGGCGAGTTTGCCTCGCTAGAAGAGCCCACAGATGATCCAGACTTGGCAATTATTTCTGTTTTACTTGTCAACAGACCCGATTTCGCCGGATCTGAAAGACAAGTTGAACCCAAAGGTCCAACATAGAAGCTCAGACTTCCGATTGTCAACTCCATCTTTCTATTTTCGTTGACTTCTGGACTGCTGTTGGCTAAAAGCGAAAAAGCCGTCGAATTCATGACTCCAACGCCCAGAGTCCCCACGGTCGGCGCCAATTGACGAGGGTTAACACGACAAATGTCCTAGATGAAGGACTTAGGATTGGGGAGATAGGGCGTCGGATGAACTCGAAGGTGAAATCAGTCAAACAAGGTGTATATCAAAAGTAAACGTGGGTGTAAACCTGGCTTGCTTCCAATCTGTCCCTTACCGTCCCCTCCTGGCCCCTATATATAGGTGGTCAGGTCTCAGGGATCGGGAGGGATCCGACACAGATTACAATATCGACATATGACATGAACTCGTATTTCGACTAGTATTACAATTGGGCTTAGCATAACGGGCCTTAGGGGTAGCTAACTAACGGGCTCTATTATCTACACCCTTGTCACTTGGTAAACAAATTACAGTTGGGCAATTGATAGAGTAAAGATAATGTACATATGCCATGAGGATAACTATGAGATTCACTCTGGGCATTACGATAAAATACATAGACCGCCATCCAACTGCATCTATGACTAAAAATCCACTCACGGGGAATCATCCGAGGACGCCTTGAGTATTAAGTTTTGAACAACAGATAATCGTATTAAGCAAGATGCGTAATGTAAACAAAGCAAATATTCTTGGACACAAGAATATTGTTTTCTCCCTAGTGGCAACAGCACATCTACAACCTTAGAGGTTTCTATCACTCTCCCAGATTAAATAGAGGCATGAACCCAACTATCGAGCATAAATACTCCCTCTTGGAGTTACTAGCATCTACTCGGCCAAGATAACTACTAGCAACGGAAAGCATGCAAGATCATAAACATCATAGAGATAACATAAAATATAATATTCAGCACATCAACTTAACATAGTACCAATACTCATCGGATCCCATCAAACACAACATGTATGATTACATAAAGATGATCATGATCATGTAGAGCAGCTCACAAGATCTAAACATGAAGCACATGGTGGAGGAGACAATCATCTAGCTACTGCTATGGACCCATAGTCCAAGGTAGACTACTCACACATCACTCCGGAGGCGACCATGGTGGTGTAGATGGCCTCTGGCAGGGATTCCCCTCTCCGGCAGGGTGCCGGGAAGAGCTCCTGGATCCTCCCGATCTCACGACGGCGACGGTGGTGGCTTGCAGTATGTTTCATAGAAAAGAGATCCGTCCTTTAGGTTTTTCCCATCGAGGAGACTTTATAGGCGAAGGGGCAGCGTCAGAAGTGGGACCAGGTGGTCTCACCATAGGTGGGCGCGGCCAGGGGCTGGGCCGCGCCCCCTGGTGGTGAGGCTGGCCCCTGGCCCCCCTCCATCTCATCTTTGGTCTTCGCGAAGGTTCGGTAAAAATAGGAGGTTCGGCTTTTGTTTCGTCCAATTCTGAGAATATTTCCTGTGTAACTTTTCTGAAACACAAAAACAGCAGAAAACAGGGAACTGGCACTGTGGCATCTTATTAATATGTTAGTTCCGGAAAATGCATAAAAACGCCATGAAGTGTAACAAAACACAAAGCAAATGGTGTGTAAATAAGCATGGAGCATAAAAAATTATAGATACGTTTGAAACGTATCATGCATATCTTAAAAACTCTATAATTTATTAGATTTTTCATTTTTTGTACTCGAATTCAAGGATTTTAGCATCACACTTTTACATACTTGCAGGATTATATCTAGAATTTTTCAATTTTGTTTGAAAGTTATAAACATGGTTTTTTTTAAATAAATGCATAACTCTCAAAGTGAGTTAGAATGTCACGTTTCTTTCAAATTCCTATATGGTGGGCTATTCCGTACAAACTTTAGATGAAACTAGCACAATGCCTGCGCATTGCTGCGGAGAAGCAAAAATTATTGACTTTATAAGTAGAAAATAGATATACATTATTAGTGAATATTTCTCTCTCTGCTTATCTAATCGTATGTTCTGGTGAAGTAGAAAATAACCAGGATCTTTCAGTGCACTATTTAATAGTGAGTAATAATACTCGTTGCTAGATCGTTGTAGGTGAGCATTCGGGTTTTAGTGCGGCCAAAGCATAGAGGTGTAGAAGCTTTCCTTCTCTTTCTTGCCCAAGTTGTCCGGCGACTTGTCCGACCAGGTCGCTGGACTGTCCAACATAAGGGGAAAGACTGTCCGGCGGCGACGGAGGTCACGAGGTTGGCTGGCGGTAGTGATCGCACGGTCGGCCGGCGGAGAGGGTGATCGCACGGTCGGCCTGCGGAGGCGGTGATCGACGGTGGCAGGCCATAAGGAACCTGTGAGGGACAGAGTTTGAAGAGTACCGACATATCCCAATACATATGCCTATACCGTAGATATACCCAATTTTGAATATGGGTTCGGATATGAGCTTTATTGAGTTTGGGGGAGGGGGTTGTACTGGAGCAAACCTCTCTACTTTTTTTAAACCGGAATAGATATCAATCTACGGCGTGGAGTCACACGTATCAAGGCTTCATGCGTGTATGTAGAGATTTGATTTATTTTTCGCCTACCATGACGCATCTCTACAATATCTAGCTGCAACAGTTCAACTGTCAAGAGTGTGCCGATGAAGGAACATGTGATTGTACTGCATTCGAGACCAACAGTTTTTCTCTTCTGTCAAAGAAAGTTCAAAAGTTTCGATGCTCCCGATCAGAGCCTCTCTGCAGTCTGAACTAAAGCAGTGGAGGAGGGAGTTGCTGGCAGCAGGGGGAGCTTGTCCTCCTCACGTCCGTGCGTGATTTTAGAGAAGAAGGCAAGGAGGCCGAAGTGGACTCCTAGAGCGTCGTCGGTGGACTACTTCCGCGGTAGCGCAGTGCCCGGTGACGCGCGAAGTATCTAGCCGGGGTGCTCGGGATGATGGCGACGTACCCAGAGGCCGAGATTGATGCGGCGTTAGGCCAGGCCGCCATTGCAAGTTACCGATTCTGCGTATAGGGACATGTGAAATCAAAGAACCGGCAATGGAGAATCCTCTTTCAAATTCCTATATGGTGGGCTATTCCGTACAAACTTTAGATGAAAAAAGAACCTGACCTCTGTATTTGTTTTCCAAAACGGAGGCAAAAGTTTTATCCCAAGCGATTAATTAAGGAGTTTTACAAGAATTTAAAGGTGCAAGATATTACAGGCCTATTCTCCTGGCAATAATTTACCCAAACGTTCTGCACCCGCGAGCACCCGTAATCTTGCTTCTCTCTTAATGTTTTCGAGAATTACAAAAGATGGACCATGCTGATTGAAGACTCTAGCAAACCTTTCGTCTCACAACTCCTTGATGGAAAGGCCTACCAATTGATTCCGATGCAAATCTGTGGTGACCAAGCCAATCTCCATATCCGGATGGTGAACCGGCAACTAACGAAAAGATTCTCATTGGATTCCATAGTTTGCTTGTAAAAGAGGACATAAACCACAATTGTGCCACCCTTTTCCTTGAAGCATATCCGTCGTCCAAAGTCTATTTTGATACGCAATTCAAGCATGGTTTTTTAACTTTTGGCGGCACCGAAGCCTTCCAAATGATGTTGTTTGTTGTACAAGCCTTAGGAATTGTAACTTGTAAGCCGAGGCCCCGGAGTATTGCATGTTGCTTGTAAGGTTCCAATAGATGTTGTCAGCCACATTTTCATCTAGGTTCACGCCTTGGAGAAGGATCCAAAGATCAGTAAAATTATCCAGACAGACGAGAAATTCTTTTTGAAAAACGAGATATTTCCAAGGTTGTGTTAGATGCTCCAAGGTAAAATTATTCTCCAAATTAACTGTTTGAAGCCAAGCGTCATGGAACTCCGATAGGAGTCTGGTCTCGAGGGAGTCCACAATTTGAAAAAACTGGAATATTTGGTTTACATATTGTAAAAGAATATCAGGTTCATATATAGCTGTCTAGCATGTATGCATATTTTTTTATAAAAAATATATGGAATATTTTTAAATGCGACCAACGAGACATCGAGGGAGGAATGCGGAGCGTCTAGTCATTCAGTTCCCGTCTGCTCCTGGTCGCGGCGCGGCGCACGGACCAACGCAGCCACCTCTTCTTTTGTTTAGAAAAAGAGGGCCTTCTCCCGGTTCCATTAAGAAACCACCACAGCACAGGTTTTACAGTTCTCAGAGAGCATGCTAACGTGCAGCCTCAGACATAGGTTCATGCACCACTTATTACAAACCACCACCAAATAAAACGCCATCCATACACAGCCTACAAGCTGCCTAACCAGTTCATGAACCTGACAGAAGAACGCAGCATCAGGACTTGATCACCTTGAAGCTCTCCCCATCGCCAATCAGCATCAGACCATTGGCCACCAGGGTCCTCGCCAAGTCCCCAGCTGTGATCTTCAAATCAGCACCTTCCAGCTGATTGTGGAGGATCACCTCCTGTTCTGTCTTCTCTTTCTTCTCCGGGGTTAACCAGGATCCGGCCACAACAGCGGTGGAGGGGCACACGCCACCCCATCCAGATACCTCACCCAGTGACCCAGCCTCTCTTTTTCTGCCCCTGTGAGCAGAATGCCCCACAGAGCAAGGGTGCAAGCTAATCTCCTCCAGATTACCTGCATTCCAAACCAGATATCACGTTTGAAATACATGTCATTCCTGGTTAGCCAGATCACCCAAAGCAGACCAGCATGGAGCATATTAAGAGCACTAAGGTCACTCTTCATATTCCAAAACCTAGCAAGAGAGTTGATATCAACTACTGTTGACATATTCTCAGTACAGAGCTTAAGCTCAGACCAAGCAACCTTAGCAACCACACAATCAAAAAACAGATGGTTACAAGTTTCTGGTTCATTACAAAAAGCACAAGTCAAATCATCTACTGTTTGCCTTTTAACTAAATTATCTCTAGTGAGATTCTTGTTATGCACCAGTAACCACAGAAAGAAATGTATCTTTGGAGGAAGTTTAAGCTTCCAAACAGAGTGCACATGCATTGGGATAATCCCTCTAAAGTTGATTATAGCATACATAGATTTGACAGTAAACACTCCATTAGGCTCAAATTTCCAAACCAAAGTATCACTTTCAGAGGAAAGCTGCAAAGTTTGAGCAATTTGCAGAATTTCCAACCATTGCAACATCAATTTATGATCAAAACATCTTCTGAACGTAATTTTCAGGTTAGTACCATCCCAAAGATCAGAGATGGAACAATTTTGCTCATTGGCAAGACAATACACTTCCCAGTACTGAATGGCTAAACTGGAAGTTCCAAACCATTGGTCCTCCCAGAACTTAACCTTCTTACCATCACCCACCTTCCACTGGTACCCAATCTGTGCAGCTTTAGCAGCCCAAAGAACTCCTTTCCAAAAAGGAGAAGCACCAGCAGGAGGGCAGGAGAAGATATTTGGGTCATTAACATTATATTTGTGGTCAATAATTTGTTTCCACAGTTTATTGTCATTCAAATGGTATCTCTTAATCCAAGAAGCAAGTAAGCACATGTTCATATCAGACAGATTAGGTATCCCCAATCCCCCAAATTCTTTCTTTTGTGAAACCAAGCCCCAATTAGCTAAATGATATCTATGATGTCCCTCATAATCATCCCAAAGGCAATGAGCCATCTGAGAATTAATCAAAGTAATAGCCCATTTGGGAAATTTAATAACACTCAGCAAATAAAGAGGAATGCTAGCTAACACACTTCTAACCAGTTCTAGCCTGGCAGCATGATTTAATAACCTGCCTCTCCAGCCAGTAGCTTTTTTCAGCAACTTATCTACAATAGGTTGCACATCCTCTTTTCTCAGCTTTGTATAGTGCAAAGGAACCCCAAGATACTTCAAGGGGAGCTGCCCTAGTTTACAACAAAGAGACTGGGAGACCAGTTGAGCATCCTGCTCTTCAACATTAATGGCAATGAGATCACACTTATGAAAGTTGATCCTCATACCAGACATTTGTTCAAAGCAGGACAACAGCCATTTTAAATTTATAGCAGAAGACAAATCATTTTTAAGAAAAAGCAAGGTATCATCTGCATATTGCAGACTAATCACCCCAGTACTTGTCATACTCTGCATGAGACCACTAATGTGCCCATGGTTAGCAGCTTTAATAAGCATTCTGGTAAAGACATCAGCCATAAAATTAAAAAGGATAGGAGAGATGGGATCTCTTTGCCTGACCCCTTTCCCAGTTAAGAAGAAATCACTATTAACATCATTAATCCTAACACCCACAGAACCTTTATGCAGCCACCTCTTCTTTTGTCACACGGAGTTCTTCACTGTGGCTGCTGCCTGTGACCTCACACATAGGGCTGGAGAAAGTATCCGGTGGAAACCGGTTTACAATGGAAACATGGAAACTCGAAGATGAGCCGTTGGATCTGAAATGAGTGCTATGGATCTGCTCCTTCCTGTACCATGCATTTTTGCGAAAACACGCCCACGTGGCCATGTTAATTTTTGCAACAAACTCCCTGTATGTTCTATCTGTACCAACAAGGACCCGAGTCTCATTTTGAACTCACGACTGGTTCCCCTCTTTCTTCCCCGTGAGCTACTCCAGGAGCGGCGGCGCTGTCCATTGTTGGAGCTGCGGCGCGGCCGCGGTCAGGTTAAACACCAACCACTTGGTCTAATCTCCTTGAACTAGGGCTAGAACGGCGACGCACGGAGGTGGGCGTGGCTGCGAGATCTGGTCCAGGCGAGGTGTGCCTGCGAGATCCGGTCCAGGCCAGGTGTGGCCATGGAATCCCCGGTCACAGCTTATCGGAGCAATTTCTGGACGTCATCACCACACCCTTCGGCGGTTCGGCCAATTCTTTTGCCCACTGCCCCAGTAGAGGTACACAGGCGAACCTGACTTTTGGTTTCAGTTTGATTTTGAGTAACAAAAAATTGCGTACATATGTTCAATAGATTCAGGAGTTTCTTGGTTTGACCATTCCAGACGAAGTTAGCATCCACCCACCAAATGATATTCGCTCAAGGGGTAAGATTAAGAGAATTAAGGGGCATAGTGAGAAGGGAGCAAAACAGAGCAAGAAGGGTAAGAAAAGTAAGGAAAAGGCTCCACAATTGTGTGAGATTCAAGCAAGTTGACTTAAATGGCAGCTGCACATTTCCGGAGAGCATACACTGAAGGTAAATCTGACCTTGCGTACAGATCAGTTATTGTATTTTGCTTCACTTTATGTAATAGGTACAACCTTCTTCATAAATCAGAAAAGATGTTGCAGGCTTGCAGCTGAAGTGAAGTTGTGTATTTCTAATCCTTGGTTTTGCTTGCAGGTTTGTCCTGGATTTCTGTACTGGATAGCTGGAAGTGCACCGGAGTGGTTCATTGTGTACACATAGCAACTACAACTAATGATCTGATGTTTAGCATTTTTCATCTTTTTTAGTTCATATTATTATGAACTCTCGAGCTATATGGTGCTCTCGCTTTATGTACATTTGATCAAGGTTCATGTGGCTCGTCAAGCTGAAATCAAGTATGGCTAGAAAAAATATTTGAACAAATGTTGTCTTGGTCAAATCCAAGCAAGATCGTGTGTATTTTCCTATTTGGTTAAGCTTGTCTGGTACCCAGTGCACGCCACCTGCGCAATACCTCTTCATGCAGTCCAATATTCAGTTAGGGGTGTTAAAGCATGCTATTGCTGGAATGCTGAAATGTGTTGTGTTCTAACATTTAATTCTTTGATTGATTATTCAGAAACGTGAGGGTAGTCTCTCTTCTGTAAAGAAAATATTTTCATTATGTCATAGTTGCCCAGGCAGTTAAATTTTGTTGCTTCAGAGTTTGTTATCTGAATATTTGACTCTTTCCAAGCTTGTACCTTATTTTATTATCATCTGGTGGTCCTATTTTTCATGGGTTATTGTCCAAGTTGTATTGTGTTGTAATTCTCACTTAATGGGGATATATGAAGATAAAGGAGACTTGCATAGAGAAACTGATTGTAAACGAACCATGATATGACTGCTTGTCCTACAATGATATATGAAGCTCACGAGCTGCTTGTTCTGAAGTGCTTCTCTGAGCCGTGTGGCTGTGTGCAGCAATATGATTATACTGTGAACTTGTATGCCCCCAGTTAGAGACCTTGACATCTGTAGGGTAAATTGGATTACTTGTTCTCCCTCCGGTCCTAAAAGAATGCCGGAGATTTGTCTAAATTTAAATATATCTAGATACTAAAAAGAGTCTAGCTAGATCCAAATTTTAGATAAATATGAGATAACCTTTTGAGGCCGGAATAAGTACGTTTAATTAAGCATCCACTTATGTCTTCCATGAGAACTGAAATTGCACGTATGCATCTGGAAATCTTCAGTACACATTTTGCAGCTTCGGCTGATGCAAATGATTTTCTTTACTACAGATCAATCACCATTATCCAGCACAAACTAGTCAAGCACTATAACAGCAGTATCTTCAGTACAAACCAATGCAGCAAGGTATTCAGATAAATCACCAGTATAATTTTTTGAAACACGTTTTTACAATTTTGGAGTCTCCTGTAGTTCATGGAGCTCATATGGCTGCTCTGTATACTCAGGATTAAGTGCTACGATTTGGAGGCAGCGCAACAGATCTCATCTCGACAAGGCCTTGAAAGCGCGAAGTAGTGATTCTGGCCGAGGCATGCGCGATGGAGTTCTGGACGGAGCATCTCGCTGCTCGGCATGGCCGGAGCACGCCTGCCGAGGTCGATGGAGCGGCTCGCCGTTGGAAATAGGTGTAGCACGCCATGACGACTAAGACTTGCGTGGCGGAGCCAGCGATCTCGTCATCGTGGCTGGCCGGAGCAGCCCCTTTTCTTCCACATCGCCTTCGTGGTTTGGCGAGTCGCCCGCGCCGCCGCCGCAAGCGGTCGAAAGAAACCCTACCTAATCTGGCGGTGGCACATCTTGGGTTGTGGGGGATTCTGAGAGCACGAAAATGTACAAGGTGTTTTCTAAAAAATTACAATGGTCCAGGCGGGCATGTTTTTGCAAAAATGCGTGGTACAGGAAGGAGCTGATCCGTAGCACTCATTTCAGATCCAACGGCTCATCTTCGAGCTTCTATGTTTCCATTGTAAACCGGTTTCCACCGGATACTCCCGTTTCTCGCGGCGTCTACCGTAGGAACGTGGAAGGTGCCACGAGTCCAGAGCTTTCGCGCGCGGCATGGATCGCCGTGGATCTTCGTTTGGCTGCAGACTCCGATACAGCTGTAATCACGGACGAGCGCGAGGTTACAGACATCAAAGAAGGTTAATATGGGACGCAACGCAGGTGGCGAAAGTGCTACGGTGAGTGTGAGTGTGTGACTGAACATGTGCAAACCCTATGTGCCGTGCACAACAGTACAGCACATGGTAGTCTCGGCTGCGACGATAACCTTGTGGCGTGAATGGGAAGAAGGTCGGTATGATGTGATGATGATGATTTAACGTCGGAAAACACCGAATTTAGTCTCCAAACGTGGTGAGAGCATGAGAAGCGGTAGGCAGCGCAGACGTGGAGTCCGAACAGTGCCTCAGTTTTCTTCTGCTCTCCATACGGCTCGTCGTCAAAAAGGGGATGCTGCTGCATGACATATGCTTCCTGCCTTGGCCACTTGCTCCGGAACTCGCCTCCCAACGTTCACTCACTGACTGCACAGTAGTAGTACGTGCAGCGTGACGGAAGAAGACATTGCGTCCTTGTGGTGGCAGATATAGGGATGGTACCCGCCGGGTTCGGGGTCGCGTTCGGCCCCTTCATATGCGCCCCATTTAATTTGGTGGATCTTATTTTTTACTAGACCCGCGATTCTGTCGGGTTTGGGATCTCAACGGGTACCCGCTTCGTCTCCATTTTCTGCGTGTGACGACGTGATGTAGTGGTGACGTGCAAGTGTGTGTTGTCTCCAGGACTCCATATTTAATCGCGTGCATGTATTGTGTATTATGTGTGTGTGTGGCCGCGTGGGTTGCGTGGTTTACAGCTCATGGATATATGGTTACTACTTAGGCATATGATTATTAGGTATAGGATTAGGGCTTAGAGCGGGTTTGCGGGTCTGCGAGTGCGGGTTTGCCACCCCATACCCGCCTCATTAGACCTGGTGGGTCCAACTTTTTACCAAACCCTCCCCATTTAAAGCGGATACCCGTCGGGTTTACGGGTTTCGGGACCCCATTGCCATCCGGAGGCAGATATAGTGACAAGCATGCATGGGATGGGATAAGGCGATGAGCAGTTCGAAGTTGTTTTCGCCTTTGAAAAGGCACGGTAATTAGACTTAACCTTGGTGGCATTGCGTTGACAGCGGAAGCCACTTACAGTATTTCAGTGGGAGATCTCGCACACGTACGTACGTCCCAAAGTGGACCAAATCGAGCACGCGAGGACGGTGACAAGCATTACCGACGTGACGACCAAGGGATTTCTCTCATTTACCCCATGAACACGAAGGCACGACACACAGCGGTGGTGGAGTGAGATATCCAGTCTTTTATCACCTGAAAATCGAGCGAGGGCGGTGAGCCGGTGACACGCATCGCTCGACGTTTCAGTCGCGCCGGTGACTATAGAGAAAATCGAGCGAGGCCGGGCGGTGAGCCGGTGACACGCATCGCTCGATGTTTCAGTCGGGTCGAGCGAGCGCCCACTAGCTAGGGGCGATACGTGTCGTGGTGTGAAAAATCCTAGAGCTAAACTGCGATCTGTGTCTGTTTCGATCTATCCATCTCGTGCTCGTAGTATGCATGACGTGAATTCCATGACGTCTAAAAACTTTACAACAATTTTATAAACTGAAGTCACTAAAATCAGCACCTAGCTAGTACAAACGCAAGAGGCTAAACACTGGACCTTGTGCCCAATCACCGCGAACGCCGACTCCCCGGCATAATTCGGAGATAGCGTCTTAATTATGTGCATTCTTATAAAGTCACCTCCACCACTTCCCGTCAACCCATCTTCAGAGTGAAAGACCAAAGCAAAGCCCTTCACCGGACCAACCACCGACGCCACCCCGATGCCAGACGGTGCCTCCGCCCTACGCGAGTCTATCAAGGCACATCTGTCACCAAAACTCCGCTGCGCCATGCCGCCGAGACATGGCATCGTTGATGCGGAAGATGCACACTATTCTATCTTGCCTCCACCATCTAGGATCTACTCAAAAAACGATGCCCCCAAGAGAAAGAGCAAAGACACCAAGTTGATAATTGGCAAACAAGTTGTATCGTCTCTCTTCCGTCAACAACAAACGGTTTCCAAGGACTCGTGCCCCATTTGCCAATAGACTTCATGATGGCTTTCGCCAGCCGAGTGCTTTTTCACCGGGAATACGACATATATGGCAAACAACCAGATTATCTGTTCGGCAAACTGAGCAATAGACTACAGGGCATTAACCATATGATATTTTATAACTGTATATCATATTACCTAAATGTGGAACGTCTATGGGTGCATTGCAAGAAGTAAACCAAAAACTGCTAACAATGACACCATGCATGCACAAAATAAACAATGTAAGACGTAGAGTACAACCAAATAGTGATTGCAGCGAGTTGCTTCAAATACATTGTTATACACATTCATATGCACACTCTAATGATGGTTACCCGGACACTTTGCACATGACAGGAGGCGGAGGAGAAGTTTAAGGGTGGAGTTATCTTTGATGTTGTAGTCCGCAAGTGTGTGGCTATCTTCCATGTTCCTCTCCCTAAAGATGTCTTGCTTGTCCCTCTCACTAAAGAGGAGGCGTTGGAGTCTTACGGGGATGCCCTCCACCTGGTGAATCATCTCCTTGACATCTTGGACGGTATCTGAGCTCTCAACCTTAAGCACAAAAGTCCTTCCTGTAGTTTGCTTGATGAAGATCTGCATCAGCCCAGGTCGGAGACAGAGGACAAGGTCGAGATCAGATCCATTCCGAATGTCATAATAGGCCAAAGTACGACCGCCCTCGAGCTCCTTCTTGTTAAATAAGAGGCGTTGTTGGGCCGGGTGAATGCTATACTCGTCTTTAATCATCGACTTGAGGCTATTGATGGTATCTGAGATCTTAACATAGAAAGGCCTTTCAAGCGACCTGATGGATATTTGAATCGTTTCTAGGAAGCGCCGATCAAGATTAAGAGTGGAACCATATTGGATGCCACAATCAGCCAAACTCCAGTTGTCCTCCAGTTCCTCCCCGTCAAAGATAAGGCGATGTTGATCCTGAATCTTTGCCTTGATAGCATTGATGGTATCAGATGGATCCACCTGGAGGTTGATCATGTTGCCATTGAGGGTCTCCACAGAAATCTCAATCGCGCCGCGGAGATGGGGCGCGAGATGCAAGGTACTCTCTTTTTGGATGTCGTAATAGGCCAAGGTGCGTCCATCCTCTAGCAGGGTGCCATCAAACATGAGACGTTGCTTGTCTAGGGGGATTTCCTCTTTGTCATGAATCTTAGCTTTGATATTCTTGATAGTATCTGAACTCTCAACATCAAGAGCGATGGTCTTGCCATAGAGGGTCTTGACAAAGATCTGCATCTGAAACGAGCAGCAGACGTCAAAAGTTTTGTAGAAAGAATTGCGCGGGGAATTAAAAGGATATATCAGTAACTGAATGCAACAGACACTATAATAAAACCAACTCTGACAGAGCGTTACTTATATTATTATTTTAAAAAAATAAAGGGGTCTCCCCCTGCTTCATTAACGAAACATTAGTTCTACAACAGTTCAGTACAACTGCGGCCTGTCACCACCTGAGTTCAGTCTAAAAGCAGAAACCAAACTAGTGCTATTTCCTTCACATGTAGTACCTCTTTTCTGAAACTCTGTTTAACTTCCTAGCGTCTTTAAAATTAAAATGTAAAATGCATCTTAATTCCTTGCATGTTTCGAGAAAACAAATCAAGTATCTATACGCACAGGCTTTGCACCGTGACTGTCTACAACTTAAGAATCCACATATAAGAACACAGCATGCACAGTTTTGAGCAAGCCAAAATCCTCTCAGATCTAACAAATCTTAAGAGACAGCGCAGATGCGTATCTAAAATCATGAAAAAATAATTTGATCAAGTTCAGTGTAAAGTGTAAAAACATTGTGGTCCATCACAATTAATCTGGGAAGGACACGAGTGGGTTTGAATCCTGGTTTCCTATGGACAATCTGGAGAACCATGAAAGAGAGAGATGAGCTCGTATATAAAATTAAATCTGGAGTGACTCACGGTGCGAGTCCTTGCGACCCGTTCGTCGCAGACTCTCTTCCACCCGGCGAGGCTCGCCGATAGCTCGGCGGCTTGACGATCCATGGATATGGGCGCGTGCAAGCTAGGGTATGGAGTTTGCCTGGCGGCGGCGCGTCTCTGCCTGATTCTATAAAATCGGAGGCGTGGTCATGTAGAGTTTCCGTTCCGGTTTTGTTCGATGAGACCTTTCCGGTTTCCAGTAACGTGCACCAGGGAGTTGTTGTTCCTGACATTGATACTCACGTGCACCAGCGTGCACATGGGTACCCAACCATTGGGGAAAAAGGACACTGGAAAAATCTATAGCTTTTCAACTAGAAAATATTGGTGAAACGATGTTTTCATGTGTGTATGTGAAACAAAATCAATAGGAAATATATTCACAAGATGGAACACAACTGAAATAAAAAAATTAATACCAAGGGAAAAAAATAGATAAGATGGAAATAATTACGAGTACATGTGGAACAAAATCACGATGAATAAAAAAGGGCAGCCCGGTACAACAAAATCACGACGAATGGTGGATCAAAAAATATAATGCACCACGAAAGAAACATGACTACTAGACGAAATTAGAAAAAATTGTAAGAAGAACACATTATAACTACCGTGGAACATCCTTTTAACAACACTAGAACAAGTAGCAAGAAAGGTGGAAATCTTAAGACCTACTCCCATTTCCAATCATGACTAGGAGGGAATAAAAATCTCAGACTATTTGGAATAAAAATTTAACGACCGTAGAACAAATCACGACAAAAATTTAGGCCCCCAAACAAATCAATACTACATTAAATTAAAATTTAGTATGCCAAAAAAATCATGACCACAAAGAAGGAATAAAACTTTAGCATCCGCTAAACAAATCACGACTATACAGGGAAAAACAAGGCAATGTGACAAATCATGACTACATGAGAAACAAAAAATTAGTCTGACAAAACAAATCATGACTACAAAGAAGGAAAAGAATTAGCATCTGCGGAACAAATCACGATTGTAGAGGAAAAAAATTCTCGTTCGCGGAATAAATCATGACTATAGAGAAAAAAATTAGACCCCAAAAAAAATAAAGACTACGTGAACGACAAATATTTAGTCCGTAAAACAAGTCACGACCACAAAGAAGGAGCAAAAATTCAGCATGTTAGAATAAATCATGACTACATAGGATATTAAAATTTATTTGACGTAACAAATCATGATTGCAAAGAAGGAACAAAAAAATAGCGTCTGTGGAATAATCCACAGCTACAGAGGGAACAAAAAGTTAGGTCACAAAACAAATCAAGACTTTATGAGAACACAATTTAGTCCACAGAATAAAATCACAGCTACAGAAAGAAGGAACAAAAAAATTAGCACCTGCAAAATAAATCACGACTACAAAGGTAATAAAAAATAGTCCACGAAACAAATAAAGACTACACTAGGAAAATACTTTAGCGCATGAAACAAATCACACCCACAAAAAGATAAAAAAGTTAGCGTCGCGAAGCAAATCACCACTACAATGAAAACAAAAATTTAGGTCGCAAAATAAATAAATACTACATGGATACTGCGGAACAAGTCACCAATTCAAAAAGAAGGAACAAAAAATAGCCTCCGCAAAATAAATTACTACTATATAGGAAAAAAAATTAGGGCATGAAATAAACAAAGACTACATGAAGGAACACAAATTTAGTCTACAAAAATAAATCACGACTATAAAGAAAGAACATAATTTTAACGTACGTGTAACAAATCACGACTATAGAGGGAACACAAATTTAGTCTACAAAAAAAGACTACACAAATAACAAAAATTTGGTCCATGGAACAAATCACGACTATGAAAGAAACACAAATTAGCATTCCCAGAATAAATCATGACTACAGAAAAAATATACGAAAGAAGATAGAGGAACACATGAAAGAAAATAAAAAGTAAAGAAAGAAAGAAAGAAAAGATACGGCCAACAGAAGCCCTTCATCGGACCAACCATTGACGCCACCACGATGCCTGACGGTGCCTCCGCCCTACGCGAGTCTATCAAGGCACGTCTATAACCAAAACTCCGCTGCGCCACGCTGCCAAGACCTGGCATCGTTGACGCGAAAGATGCACACTACTCTACCTTGCCTCCACCATCTAGAGCTACTCTAAAAAAGGATGCCCCCAAGAGAAAGAGCGACACCAAAAGCGCTGTCATCGTCCGATCTAGGAGATCTAGATCTAGGGGTCCCCCCCCCCCCCGAGAACAACACGAATAAGTAGAAGACAGCTGCGACAATGATGCCATCATCAAAGTACCGATGTATTACGTCACCATTGCCCACCATCACCGAAGCGGGGCTCGGTTTTCACCGGCAGCCACGCCTTCCCAAGTCGTCGCGAACTGGTCGACCACCTCCGACAAATGAAGCGATGACCATCACGATGCCTAGAGTAGTTGCCCTAGGCATTCTCGTGTTGGGGCACAAGTTCAGAAGTACTCGGATGCAGATGGGAGATGTCGAGAAGCAGATCGGGAGGTGCAGGATGCGGCCCGCTCAGGCCCATACATAGTTTTTAAAAATATGTAACCGTTAATTTTAGTCAATAAAATAAATATTATATATCACAAAAAATATTATTGAAAAGTTCTTTTCAAAATAAATCGGCCAATATAGGTTTTATAAAATAGTATGCATATTTTGTTGATTGAATTGATGATTAAAGTTGTTCTTAAACTACATGTTGTCTATTGAACTGATCCGATCCAGATTCCAGAGGGAGTAGGTAGCTTGGAGGTAAAGTCCTTACAGTCCCGCTAGTTCGTCCGTGATTTCCGGCAAGCTGAGAAAAGGAGAATTATCAAGGGGTTATGCTCTGAATAATTGCGTGCGCGCGCATCGATCTCTGTCAAACATGCACGATCGATCGAGCTATCTATGTAGTACGTACAGTTGGTGCATGTTCAAGATTATCGGCAGCAGTGTTCTTCAGAAGGCAACTAACTAACTCTAACTGTACCGGAAGCTAGCTAGCCTGGAGTGCTTTTTGTTACGTACTGCGTGTGCGTGTTGACTCGTTGCGTGCCAGCGGTTGCGGAGGATAAGATGATAACCAAGTATCGTACAAGCACGCTATGGTTCGGAATGCGCTTTATTAGGTCAAACCATATCGGCACGTACAGAACATAACTACCGGAAATAGTGATGGTCAGCTGTTGGCATCCCTCTGCGTTTTTCCTGATTGAACATGCAATTGTTTTTGTGGTACGGAGTACGTACGTTCGAATATACTATGGGGTCAACATCTTGTTTTTGTACATTGAGAACTCGTGTTACGCGTAGTCGAGTAAATGGCACCCGCGGTCTCACAACTTATAACATATGTGCACTTAAGTCACACAACTTGTAAAATAAATTAACCGATCACTAAACTTGACAACCATGTGCATATCTGGTCACCAAATGGTCAGCTGGCCGGTTTTCATTAAAAATCGGTCACGTGTTGGGTACAGACAAATTGTTTTTGCATTTGCAGAAGACCCCCTATAAGTGTCTGTTATGTTCCAAGTCAAGCCTTCAAAGTGGGTCCCACATGTCAATAGTGGAAAATAGAATTACAATTGTATGTGCGTGGTTGGGAATCGATCTCAGTATCAATTGAGAGAAGCAACAAGAGCTTGCCACTACACCAAACTACAAGTTATGTTTGTGATTAGACGTTGCTGCTTTATAACCGAGTGCGAAACCGTTAGCTAGGCATGTACGTACACGATATGCAATGCATGCATACACGTATTCATTCAATGCTCGTTGAATGTTGATGTCATACCCTGAAGGAAAACTGAGCCACTACGGACGAACGGACCAAGCTCGTTGCCGGTATTGACTGAGAACCCGCCGGCAAAAATCGTCCAGCCTAAAGTATAAAGACCACAATGTCGTTCAGTATCATTGAAAGCATAATTGCTCTATTGGTAAGCAGGCGTAGGAACCAGCAGCTGGTCATGAGTTCGAATCCCTATAGAACCTTATTTTTGTAATAATAATTGTTGTTCCTTTAATTTCTTCAGCTTAAGGCAGGGAGTTAATTACGAAAATAATTGGAGTAGGTGTTAACTGAAAAAAACAGGAGTTTTTTTTTTCAAAAACCGACCAGCGAACCGTTTTATGACTAAATGTGCACACGATTGACAAGTTTAGTGACCGATTAATTCGTTTTACTAGTTGTGTGACTTAAGTGCACTTATGTTACAAGTTGTAAGACCATGGGTGCCATTTACTCCGCGTAGTCCATACAACCCATATTACTCTTTGCTAATGCCAAAAGTATATATATATATATATATATATAAAACAAGATGTTGACCCATATATAATATATTACTACCAGGCACTCCTTCGATCCATATTAGATTAGTTTTTTTTATCACATTGGACTTCAAATCCTTGCTGCGCTTGCTGTGATTCGAACCCACCTTAGAACGAACAATGAATGAATGTGGGCGGTGTCTCGAAGCCACAAGGTAAACAAAACCATCGACTTGTCGCTCGACGTTTGTGCCCTGTCGTCTTCAATTGGCCAATCGCGGAGCCTGCAACTAGCAGCGTAGTTTCAAAATGAACACTACCACATCTCCTTGCCGGCTACGTAGTTGCGAATTTCAAAGTTCAGACAGTCCAGCAAATAAAAAGGCTGCCATCTAATTCTCCGGAAAGTATTAGTAGTTGAAATCCCCTGCAAGACCAACATACTTTTCTGCGGAATCAGTAAAAACTTCTGTTACAAAGAACGGTTGTGATAAGAAATTAAACGCTCGATTTTTCTTGCTCTTGCTACAGTTAAACGATCCAAGCCAGAGAGGCTACAGGAAATTGGAGCGCTCGATGGTGGCCAAAAACCAAATGTGTTCATGTGTACTAGCGTTGGTTCCGGCCGGTTTCCCATTAACATCTCCGGCGTATAACGGGCCAACGCTGAGACAGACGGTGGCGGACGAGCCCAGCACGTCGGCTGCGTGGCGACGACGGTGCACCAGGCATTCAGCCGGAGCGGCCAGCAGTGGTAGATTCGTACACTAGCAAACCAGCATATCCCACACGATGCCCACGAGCCTACGGGGTATCGGCACCTCGCCGTACCTGAATATCCCGCTCACGGCGCAAGAGTGAGTTAGATTTGGCTCAGCTAAAATTTGAGCGACCTCGTATTGAGTCAAGTTGTAAAAGTTGGTTTATACATGTCTTGCAATGATCTTGACTTGACCTTCCGCTAGTTTCAAGCTATGAAAAAATAGCATTTTTTTTAATTTTTCTTGCTTATAGAAGGAACAGACTGGTACACACCCGCCGCCGCTTAACTTGATGTCGTGGTGCTTTTTGATGAGTTCTACGATCACAAGGTCGGATGGCATGGGAAATAAGAGTGGTTTGCATTGGGAAGTCGAGCTTGTCCGAGCAGCGTAGACTGGTACATCGAGGAGCTCCGGACGGGGACGTTACGCAGCTGCTTGGTATACGTAATCGCTCATATGGACGGTGGCACCACATTGCTGCTCGGGACAAGGTGAGTCTCTGTGGAGAGAGAGGGGGAGAGAGAGAGAGGATGGAGGGGTCGTGTGACCTAGAGGGAGAGGTGGGGGAGGGTGGAGGGAGGAGACGCGTAGTCGGGATTTGTTTTATATATTATATGTGTGCCATATGTGTCTATGTGAGACAGGTGGGAGGACAACTACCATGTCAGCAATCCCGTTATTTAGGAATGAGCAAAATGACACTACACAAAAGGAATGGTAATTGTAAGGTGCCGATTTACTCGATTAGAAGTTTATGGTTTGATTATGACACCGTCTACAAGTTCAGGGTCTATTTTGAAAGAATTCCATATAACCCCCACACTTCCATAATTGGGACACATCATCCACCAAAGTCTAAAGTGGCACACTTAACCCCCTCAAAAATCAAAAACAGG
Organism: Dactylis glomerata; assembly: GCA_007115705.1. Classification (NCBI taxonomy): domain Eukaryota; kingdom Viridiplantae; phylum Streptophyta; class Magnoliopsida; order Poales; family Poaceae; genus Dactylis; species Dactylis glomerata. The sequence goes on from QXEO01000762.1 coordinate 277,835, forward strand.
GCAATTGACTCTAGTGCTCGAGCATCGCCTCCAAGCCTCTGCCACCAGATCTCCACCGGCATATCGCCAAATTAGGACCAAGCTTGAACTCTAGACCGAACCCTAGACCTAGACAACCTACAACTACTCTATTCAGGCTGACCCCCTCTACCCCATCAACTCCGATCGATAGAGCCTTCAAAGAAGAGGGGGGGGGGGTAGGAGCCATGAGTCGAGGAAGGACTCTCAAACAAAAGGAGGAGAAGAGGGAGAGTGAGAGAGAGAAAAGCTAGGGGAAATGAGAGCCCTACGATGGCAGATACAGTAGCAAGGTGGACATATTCTCTTTCTTTGGTTCAACGACTCCATTCTTTGGTGAGGAGAGGTCTTCGGTAGGCATTCTGGTTAATGGGATCGAGGCCTTGGCCAACTCCTTCACATCAGTGCCTTTTATGCATGTGAATCTAGCGAACCGGAGAATGTGTTAGCTAAGTCGTGTACCAATAGTTTTTTCTAAAGTGAGATTTTTCATTCTGTTCCTGTATTGGATCCGAAAAACTCTATGCATCGATGTAAATCGATCAATAAAGTGTTGTTTTGTGCTCCTAGACACTTTGTGAGTGTGTCAAGTGGGTCATGTATTCATAAAGTTGCACACTTTTATAGCTAACTATTAGAGCATCTCCACTCATGAGCCCGACGAGGCCCCGGCGCCCTTATTTTTCATCCGGACGGCGAAAAATGGCCCAGTCGCGCCCCCGGATCCTCGATTTCGCCCGGATCTGGGCCTTCATCCATCCGGCGAGCCCAGGCCATCCCCGGCCTTCCGGGGCGCGCTCGGGGACTCCGGACGAAACAAACTGGCGCGAAACCGCCGAGAATATTCGCGCGCGTTCCCGCGGGTCGTGTGGCCCCGACCTGTCGGCGAGAGTGGGCGGTCGTCATCGTCATCGTCTCGTCTTCCGCGCATCGTCTTCCCCGCACGCATCGTCTTCCGCGCGCTGTAAAGGCTGCCGCCGCTGGCCGGCCAGCCACGCGGCGAGGCGAGTTAATGCCAGCGCGGCCATATAAACGCGGCCTACCGCGTCTGGCCGGCCACATTCGCCACCATTCGACCAGAGCACACCTCGCCCACTCGCCCACGCCGACGATCCCCGAGACCATGGCGAACAACTCCGGCGACGACGGGGCGGCGAACAACGGCTTTGGCCGCCGCTCCCTCCACCAATGGGAGGGCCGCCTCCTCCATGCCGCCGGCTACATGGCGCCGCCCGACTTCCGGGCGCCCGGAGGTTGGCGCCTGAGCGCCGGCGGCATCCCCGTCCCGCCGCCGCCGACCGGAGCGGCTCTCGACGCCGCCATCGACGAGGTGCTCAAGACAATGTCTGACGAGCAGCGCGCCGAGCCGTGCTTCTTTCCGGACAACCGGGAGGCGTGGACGGCGTTCTTCCGCCGCCGATACGAGCGGGAGCTGGCGGCCTACGACGGGCCGCCCCCTCCTCCGGCGCGGAACAACGCCGCCGGACGCCGCCGCTGGTGGAGCGCGCCCGGCAGGACGCTCGAGTTCGTCCTCGAGCACATCGAGAACGGGAACGACCCCGTTCTCGAGATGCCGCCGGCGCCGCGGCCGACGATCTCCCGCCGCCGCGGGAGCAGCTGGATGCCGCGCCGGATGGCGACGTCCGGCTCGTCCGGGACGACGTCGTCCGGGTCGGCGACGAGATCCGGCTCGCTGTCCTCGGCATCGACGCCGAGGACAGTGAAGAGGGAGCAGGAGCCGGCGAGCGCGCCGAGGCGGAACCGCGGCGCCCTCGTCATCCGCGACGGAGGGGCGCGCGCGTCGCCGCCGCGCCGTCGCAGAAGGCCGTCGCAGATGGACGCCGCTCAGAGGGCCGCCGAGCTCGCCGAGGCGGAGGCGAGGCGCGCCGAGGAGGCGGCGACGGAGGAGGCGATCCAGCGCTCCCTGCGCGACGTCGTCCCCGCCGAGAACACCATGCCGCTGGACGCGGCATTGGAGTGGTCTCGGCGGGAGTGGGAGCGGGAGGAGCGCGAGCAGCAGCGGCGGCTGCTGGACCTTGCCGCCGCCCAGCGTCGCGCCGAAGCCGCGACCCTTCCTCGCCGCGGCGCGCCGCCCGTCGTCAAGTTGGATGAGTCCAGCGATGACGAGCTGTACCGCCCAACGCCGCCTCGTTTCGGCGACGCTGGGCAGGGCTCCAGCCGCCAGGCGGCGCCGCCGCAGGACGACGACTCCTCCTCCGACGACGGCGGCGACTACACCCGTTTCTACCGCCATTTCGGCATGTAGAACGGGTGTTCTAGTTTAGGTTTCGGCCGAATTCGAATATGTTACGAATTCGGCCTATATATGTAAAATTCCTATATATTTCGCCTTATTAATATAAATATCTATCAATTTCGTCAAATTTCGCCGAACTTGATCGTTTTTCGTCGTACTGCGTTTGAATTCAAAAAAATCCCCTGGGCTCGCGGCTGAAAAGATGGGCCTCCCCAGGCCGAAAGTTACATCCATCCGGCGCTAAATAGCGCCGGATTTCGGCCTGGGAGCCTCAAACGGCTGGGATACTCTTATCTAAATTGACTATAAAATTGGCTATAAATGATATGACAATTACTTATAGGCAGCTATTGGCTCTACTATTGTTCTCGCTGTTAGCGACCAGCATATCCGACACGATCCCAACGACAATGCGAATCAGCGCCTCGGCGCACCTGCATATCCCGTGCAGGCTGCTCTCGGAATCAGCATCCCGTCTCGGCCGGACCGGATCGTACCGACCGACGGGTCAACATTGAAAATCTGGCACGACTCCACCCGACCGAACGGAACGGGCGATCGCGGCCGCGTCCACGTCGCTCCTCCGCGTGTCCCGCCTCCGCCTTTTCCCCCCAATCCCTCACGGGCGGCCGCTCTCCGTCGTGTTCCACCGCCCCTCCGTCCTATGGCCTGTGCCGCCGCCGCCATCCTCCCCAACGCCCCGGCCCCATGTCTCCCCCGCACCTCCCCCTCGCGGCCGCCACAGCCACCTCGGCGGTAGCCGTAGCCCTCGGCGTCCGCCTGCTCCTCCTCCTCTCCCGCTCCCGCGCGCTGAAACCGCTCGCCGCCACCACCTCGGCCGCCGCCGCCGCGCTCCGGACCCCGCGCCTCCTCGCCGCGGCCTCCTCCCCGCTCGCGGCCCTCCTCGCCGCCTCCAAGGCCGCCTCCAAGTCCTACAAGGCGGCGCGCGCGCTCGACCCGGCCGCGCGCCTCCCGCGCCTGCCCTCCTCCAAGCGCGTCAAGGCCGCCTTCGCCGCCGCCTCCCTCCTCCGCCTCGCCGCCGCCGCGCCGCTCATAACAGCCGCCGCGGCGTCCTCCTCCCCCACCGCCTTCGCCGCGCTCGCGGTCCTCAAGTCCGGGTACAAGCTCTCCAAGAACTCCGCCAAGGTCGTCGAGGGCTTCCTCGGCCTCCAGGTCCACAAGGGCTTCCGCAACGGGGTCGACGCGCTCGGCGTCGTCGTCAAGGTCGCCGTCATCGCCTCCGAGCTTGCCGTCTGGGTCGGCGCACGCTTCTGGCCCGGCCACGATGGCCACGCCCGCTTTGTCCTCCCCCACACCAGGCAGCGGGGTAGCCTGGTCCTAGTCGGCTGTACGTCATCTCATGAAGCCCAGGTCGTGCTCTTCGATCCTGGAACCGACGACATGGACGACGAGGGGCGCTGGTTGGACGACTGCCCTGCAGAGCCCTCCGACCTGCTCTGCCTCGCGGTGCCCCTGCCTGAGACGGCGAAATTAGTGAGTTAGCAATTACCAGCACGCAACTGTTGTACTACCTACAATTGCTTTATATCAGATGTATTTATGTAGACACGCTTTTCAGTTTTGTTCAATTTCTTGCCTCCTAGCTCATGTATGTATGTCAGTAGAGTTTGGTCCAGGAAACTGTAAGAGATATCTTGATCCCACTGCATGGAATGCATCAGTGCGATAATGCACATGTAGTACACTCTCATCAAGTAATGTCAATAAAAATGGTGTGCTTAGTCTCACTCCTTGTCTCCATATACTCTTCCAGTCAGTCGCGGTTTCATTGGCTTTCAGGGTCAGTATGCCATAGTCTGCGAATTTGGTGTTGATGGTAGTTTTTTCCATATAGAGAAATTTACTGTGGCAATGTCCGTTCATCAAATTATTGGTGTTGGTGGTAGTTTACTTCAACTCCAGATATCCATTTTTTTATTCTTCAGGCGGTGTGTTTAAACGTCAGAATGGAAGAACAATTAACATTTCCATTAGGATTTTCATAACATCTGTGGAAACCAACCAAGTGAAATACTTATGTTTGGAACTTTGGATTGGCTAGGATTTCTCAGCACACCTTTTAGTGTTACCAAATACATTCTATAGGAAGTCAAATCTTGGCTCTGCAATTTGATCCACTTATTCAGGGTCCCTCTTATATACATTTGATACTTTTGTATGGCAACCTTAAAAATAGTTAAAACCCACGCAAAAATAATGCCCATTGTTGTGTGTTCTTTATTTCACCTTTCAGTTCAGCTACCACTGTTTTTTAGCCACAACATGTATCTGCAATACTCAAGGTGTTTAGCTATCTTCTTTTAGTTTGGGACTGCACAGTACGCCATGTGTAACGGGAGTCTAGGATAAAAGTGGCGAGATGTTTCCACTTTCCACCATTCACAGAATAGTTTTATCGCTTCTGGCCTTCTGGGCATGGCCGCTGCGTTTGGCTCCTTAGCCTCACCAGGCCGGCAGGTAGCTTGGTCCTAGCCGGGCGTGCAACAAAGTCTGATGAAGACCAGGTTGTGCTCTTTGATCCTGGAACAGCTGAGATGGAGAACGAGGGGTGCTGAAGGACGCCTACCCAGAGCCCTCTGAGCTTCTATGCTCATGGTGCCCTTGCCTGAGATGGCAAAATTAGCGAGTTAGCAATTACTAGCACATAGCTGTTGTATGTACAATTGCTTATATATATATATCAGATGTATGTTAGTATGTAGACACTCTTTTCGATTTTGATCGAATATTTGCCTCCTAGCTCATGTATGTCGTTAGAGTTTGGTCCATGGAAGTGTAGGCGATATCTGGATTCCACTACATGGAATTCATATGTGGGATATTGCATCACTGCACATGTAGTACCCTCTCGTCAATGCGTCAATGCTACCAGATTCCGTAAGTCAAATTGCATTATAGGCAGTCTTCAGATAATCAGAATGAAAGAACAGTTAACATTTGCATTATATGTTACCCTGTTAACATCTGTAGAAACCAACCAAGCGAAACACTTATGTTTGGAACTTTAGATTGGCTAGGATTTCTCAGCAGTCAGCACACCTTATGTGGGAAGCCAAATTTTGGCTCTGCTTAATTGATCCACTTATTCAGGCTCCCTCTTATATACATTTGATACTTTTGTATGGCAACCTTAAAAATAGTTAAAACCCATGCAAAAATAATGCCCATTGTTGTGTGTTCTTTATTTCACCTTTGAGTTCAGTTACCACTGTTTTTTTAGTTATGACATGTATCTGCCATCATAACTGCAATTCTTTTTTTAGATCATAACTGCAATACTTTTTTTTGAGATCATAACTGCAATACTCAAGGTGTTTAGCTATCTTGTTTTAGTTTGGGACTGTACAGTATGCCATGTATAACGGGAGTCTAGGAAAAAGGTGGCGAGATTTTTCCAACGTTCACAGATAATTTTGCTGCCATCCTATATTTTTCTCATTTTGTGCAGTGCTCTTGGTGGTTAAAATAGAGTTACGCATTTTGCTCAGTAATTAAAACTGTATGATTCTACGCCAATTTTGACTTTCTGTATACAGTAAATCAAAAAGTAGTGTGCGAAGTCCTGCATCTCTGCTATCCAATGGTGACGTGCACAAGCTTCAGCACCTGCATTCAGCGTACAAATCCTCTGTGATGTACCAATTGCGTTTACCGGCAACATAATCTTGTTACATTGTAGTCTAATTGATCTTACGCAAACCCCTAAAATGTCTTGTCTACCTCCAGTAACATATTTCAGTGTTTAACTAGATATGTATGATTACACCACTTGAAATAGCAGAAGTTTGTGACCTGCCATTCTTGTTTGTATTTCTGATATTTGGTACTGGTTTCTAATTTGTGAATCTTCTTGACAAGGGGCCAAATGTTATCTTTCTTAGTACTGGAGTGTAATTCACATTTCGTAGATTGTCATTTACCTGTAAGCTTTAAGAGTATATACTGTCTATTTGCAAAATTGCCTTGCTTCTCTCATCTTGCTGTCCCACGTATATACTTTTACGTAGATTTATTTTGGAGACCTTAGAATGGTGAATAATTTGGGTAACTATTTACTATTATGACAAGGGCACAATTCCATTTGCAAAAGTGAGACTGTAACTATCACGTTCACTGGTAAAAATTGCAAAAAGTGAGAATAGATTGATACAACACCAAGTCTTCGATAACTTAAACAAAAAGCACTTCTCTGTGACAGAACTTCTAAAGCTGTAGTCTTATTTTACTGGGATCAATGGAAAGGAAAACAGCGGTTTATGGTTGCACAACTGAAAACAAAACATGGACTTTTGTTTGTATGGTTGTGGTAATCATATCCATGATTCAATTGTACAGTTATTATACTTGTAGCTGTAGGAGTTTATCCCACTCAAATGAGCCAGAATGTCGGACGAATCAAGCATGTCTTCTTCATCTGCACCCCCCTGAAAATTACAAGCACGCAACTTAATTTAGGAAACTACTTGATTATTGTAGAGAAATATATGATACTACTCCGATCGGAAATAAGTGTCGGTGATTTTGTACTATCTTAGTACAAAGTTTGTACTAGGTCACCGACAGTTATTTCCGATCGGAGGGAATACATTTTTTTAATGAATCCCATCGTGTCCCTAAGACTAGCTGATCCAAAGACAAGGGCTCTGCACTGAAGTAATGTAAATGATGACTAGATGAGTATATGATCATATTTTAACTTTATGCATTGTCCGATCATCTAGTATCATTTCCTTTAACATTTGTTGGCTGACGCTGTTTTTGCCTAAATTGGGGTGTTTCTTGTTGGAATTTAGTACACTGAAAAACTTACACTCTGTTCATACTGGTCGTGATTTTGATAGCTTGATCTTGTTGCTTCACAAAGTTCCTCGTTCTTTGCAAACCTTCCACGGACACGAGGCCTGCTATCTGCTAAGGTTTTTCTGCAAGCATACTGCATTTTTTTGCTTGTCATGAGAATTGAATTGATAAGATGCCTATGGAAGTAGTGCTTTGTCCGGAATGCTTCATATTACCTTTATTTTCTTGTTGAAGTTCCTCTCGTTCCTTTTCTTTATGTACCTGTCGATCTTCTCCTTTCTCTGTTCAGCTGATAGACGCACAACTTTGAAGGTGGAATCTTCTAAGCCTGAAGCTTCAGTTGGAGGTAATGTTGGTGGGCTTCCGTTGCATCCATTTGCCAGGTGCTGGTTGTTTTCTTCCATCTGTTCAGTTAAACTATTGGGTTAGAGGCCGAAGATATTTCAAATATCATTTTGTAAGCTAATCTTGACTTAAGCGCTTATATTTACCATGGCTGCATGGAAGTATATTTACTTATTTAGTACCAGTGTGGTTAAGCGGTACAATTAATGGTTAGGTTCTGGGTATTACCTGCACCTCCAAAGTGTTACTATATGTTCCTTGCATGGAATCTGTGCCGCCATAAGTTCTGGTCAGTCCTTCACCTTCCATCATCCTCTGGTACTCACCAATCTCATTCATATCCAGCACCACCATACCATTGCTGTTGGCACTACTACCGTTGAAGAATCCTACTTGTGATGCCTCTGCATTGCAACTCGGGATAATTGTTCCTGTTTGCTGATACAGGGTACCATCCAGGCTCAGGTAACCTGCGGCTAGTGCCGCTGTGAAACACTCTTCATTGAACCCAAACATAGGTGCAGTTTGCATTGCTGGCAAGGGTTCAGCGATAATCTCGGGAAGCTGTATTTGGCTGAATTGCTCTACACTGGCCTCTCCGGTCGTAGCTTGATAGCATCCTGGTGCTGTAAGTGTCTCGTTGATTGGGGGAATGAGCTCGGCATCAAGGTCAGGGTTTTGCTCTTCATCAAGTAGGGCCGAGAGAGTAGAGTCAAAGCAGGGTAACGGGGAGAAGGTCGTTGCGGCAGCAGCTGTGATGTCATCACTGTAGCTGCAGAGAGGAGGGGTGGCAGTGGAAGAGGATGAAACATCCTCAGAAGAGGCTCCAAATGGATCGGAGGTAGAGGCAACTGCAGCAAAGAGATTATCTTCTAGACCGTCGTCACAGAAGTCAAGTATGTGAGCAGCTATGGGGCTTGAGATGCCCTCCTGCAAATTTCAGAGGGAAAAGAACATGTAAGTACATTTATCGCACGACTTCTGTTGAACTTTGCAGAAGTATTGGCCTTTATCACTAAAAGTAAACTTCCTGCCCGTGTGTATTTGCGTATACTACAATTGACAAGCAGACCTGACGCTATGCCGTTTTTTACATAGTTAATTGATAAAGCGGTGTCACAAAATAAAGAAAGATAGGAAGGATCAAGTATCGTATCATATATGCCTATCTACTCTCTTGTGGATATAGTTACTGTTCTGTTTGAAGAGAAATCATCAAGGAATATCGTAAGCAAAGGCAACGAAAAGGTGTGGATGCAGAAAGTTGTCGAGAACTCTAGAATAAGAATAAATAGTATCCTGAACAGGAACAAGGGAGATCGAGAAGCAAAAACAATCAAATTTGGCCATCTGGTATCTGCTATTTCCACAGGTCCAGAGTTGAAATATTTCATCTGTATTTGGTGCTTCTGAATGTTTACTTCTTCATCGATCGTGCGTTAGCATGATGCACATATAATGATTATTGTATGGTATCTGCAGGTAGGTACCAATGGCCTATGAAGCAGCACATGGCCATTTCAGTTACGATCAAAAGAACAAGCATCAACAAGATACCAGGAAGATGACAGCAATGAAACATTTTCCAAAGAATCAAAGCCAAGAACATTTTGTCTCAGAGCATTCTTGCTGCACACACAAAAAAAATCAGGCAATGTATTGTGTTGTAGAATTAATTACGGTGATGCAATCGTCGTCGGGCAGCATGATTCGTCCTCAACAGCGATGATCGGATTGCTGCACCTCAGCTTGATGGACAAAGTTTCTTCAAGGTGTTCTTGGTCCTTGAGTAGCGAAATGATTCTGCCTGGGACCGTGAAAGCTTGGGATCACAGCAATGCGAGGAAGATGGGTTATTAGAAGAGGAGGAAGAAGCCTGGTTGCTCATGCAGATGCAAAGAAGACCTTTTATAAGGTGGCGTCCATGCAGGTCAGACGCCGGAAATTTCTGTGCTGCAGATGCTATTCTTGTGCGGGGTGTCTTATTTCTGGAAAAACGGCTGGGATAGTATTATTGGTTATATGTCGACAATTGATGAACTTTGCATGGTGGATGTCTGATTTTAGTCATTTGACCGTATGATTCATGCATCCTTGCCATGCGAAACTATGCTTTTACCAAACATGGTCGAGACTCGTACATATAAACTATATACTCTTTTGTATATATGATTGGTGAATGTCATTTTATTATATTTGTAGCTTATTAAATAATTAAATATGGGATGATCTGGAAGTATCCTATTCCGTTGGCTGTGTCATGCACGGACCAAGGAAAGATATGTACTGGTGAACAAAGTGCAAGATATGATGTGGACGTCCTGTCTTGAGGTGGAGCGTAATTTGGAGAATGACATATCATTTACTGTAAATGTGCATCTATTGCTTGAGCTGTTGTAACTTCAAAAAGGGCTATACTGGCGAAGACAAAGATGGAATGTTCTGGACTTCTGGCTAGAGCCATGCCCAAAGCAGTTACTTATATACTAGTACCATGTTTCAAATTAAAAAGCAGAATCTTGAGCAAGTGAATGGTATCTCAGTTCGTGTATGGTATGTCCCCTTCGCTTTTCTCAGGATAAGCAGACCCAGATAAGTATCAGAATTATGAAAAATGGAAAATGAAAACAAGAGGCCAAACAAGGATTGCACAGATTCAGTTGTAATACTGAAATTCATGTGCCAATCTTTCCACACTACATGACGCAAAATAGCAAACCTGAATGAAGCATGAAGCCAAGCAAACGAGATCATACATATTCAAAGCACGTAAGTGATCAAGCAGCTTCAGTTCCTCGCATAAAGAAATGGGCAAGAAATGGGCATCAAACAGAGAGCAAGGTTTGAAGAGGTGTACAATGCATAGCTCGTCTGCCGGCGCTGCATCCTCCTCGAAGATCATCATCATCTCTAGCGCTGTCCACCACCCGCCGGCGGTCAAACTCTCGGCTGTTGTGGACAGCCGGAGAAGCCGAGACGACGGTCACTGGATTGGACCTAGCTAGGAAAGCGAGAGATAGTTGTGTTGTGTATATATATAGCCAGGCTAGGGGGAGGAAGAAGAAAGGTCAAACGGAAGTCGCCTACGTGCTAACCATGGCGAAGGCACCGGCCCCGTCATTTATAGGCAGGAGACCAGGCACAGCGCGGGATCGAACCGCCTCCTATATTTGGCGCTCTAGCTAGCTAGCTCCGGTGCGACGATCAAGCTGACTAACAGCCGGAGGTTAGCTGCTAATTTAGACCCTGCCGAACTACTGTTTGGAATTCCGGCGGCGCAGTTCAGCAATCGCAGACTGGCCCTGAATAATTAGACTGTCCGATGATCATCGACCTTTTTGCTGTCGAATGATTTGCACGATGGGCAGTTTCAGTTGATTACTGTTACGATTACGCGTGACGGAGATCGGAAATAAAGGTATCGAAATTCGAAATGCAGCGTCGAGTTAACAGCGACAGTGTAGCTCTCGCCGAATAGAATCTGGTCGAGGGGCTGTCCCCTTTGGGTCACCTCATGTCAACCTACGTACTACCTAGCTGGGTAGCTATACCTAGCTATGCTATGGCTACCGCTACGCAGTGTATATAGTTCAGCTCGACATATGTATCTTGAGTTTTAAGGATCGGCGATGCTTTTCACGGGCCTGAAAGGCGACCGTAAAACCACGAGATCGTACGGAGGTAACCTTCCTGGATCGGAGGTCGGTCAAGCTTGATAGGGTAGCTAGCTAGACCCGGCCTTTGCAGTTTGCGGCCGGGCTAGATTTACAGTGGAACCGGATCCCAACATACATATCGGCATCGATCGGTCGATCAGAACTCGCGTGACAGGTGATTCCAATGGATCGATTTTGCGTCGAGGGATGGAGATCTCAGCAGTGCAGTGCGTGCAGTACACTCGAACTCGAACTGAACATTGCCTGCCTAGCTAATTTGTTTGCACTAAAGTGGAGCTGATGCTAGACACTTAGACGAGGTGACGTTATTTAGTTACAATTCATTCACTCTTAGCATTAAATTAAAGAGTTAGTGCCGTTCGTGCGGCATCGTGGCTCGTGTGCGGTTCGTGCCGAGTGGTGTAAGTCGGGGCGGCGGCCCCGGAGTCGGAGGTGTGTTCTTGTGGCGTTTGTGGCCTAGTGTCTTGAGGACGATGGGTCCTCGCTTATTCGGTTTTTTGGCCCGGTTTCTCTTGTAAACAGGGCAATGTATGGGTTTTGGACCCGATTTTCCAGATAAACTGGGTCAAACCGGTCATCTTGACCTTTTCTTCTTATGATCAATGAAATGCAGCGTTGTCTGCCATTTCGTCAAAAAAAAATTTAAGAGTTAGTTGTTAGTTTGATTTTGTAGTCAAGCTCGAGGCATTTGAGGCCTACATGTAAATCAGGGATTTTTTAGGCATGTCAACCGTGACGTAGCTTAGTGAGGGCCAGAAGGGAAATTAGAATTTTCTTTTAATACTATTTCACAATTTGCATTATTTTAGATCATACTGTTTCACGGTCAAGCTCCGCCATTGCATGTCAACATTCATATTTCATATTTCCTATGAGCGAATTCTACTTTTTACTCTATAGTTGTGCATTTGTGACACAATTTACCCCATTTAGTGGAACATTTATCGCAATGTCTTGATTAGGAGACTTTAAACATAGTTTTACCATAGTTTAGCATATTGCTGGTTTTTGTTAGATAGGACCGATATGTTACGTCGATATGGAGTGAAAAAATGTGTACCTCGCTATGGACAATCATGTTCGGACTTCTCATATCCAATTGATTATTTTCTTGTCATCATTTTGATATTTTTATACGCCGGTCATCATTTCACGCCTTGCTCAATGGACACGCATAAAAAGAGGGGGTCCAAACCTTCTAAAAGGGACAATTTAGACTAATTTTCACTCGTAGGTACTTAGTATCACAAATGTATAACCAGGAGGTAAATATTGGAATTCACTCATTTCTTATCAGATGAAAAACATTCATATTTCTTGTTACTATTCGAAGAAGGAAAAAGACTGAAGGTTGTTGATAATTAACTTCTCTCGTGTTTTTGGGTGGATATATATGAGCAGATCGAGAGTAGTCTGCCTGTATGTGTAGTCTGCAGCAGATTCACGCGTGTGTTTTTCTTGGTCTTCAGGTCGATCGATTTGTGTCCGTCCATGCAACGGTCGATCGACAGGTGGCAGTAGCGCACAGAGTTGGATTCTGATATAGGAGTAGCATTTTGCGTTTAGCTCACTGTTTTTTTCTACTTGGAGCGAAGACAGTGTCACTGTCATTTATCTACAAAAGACGGCCACTGCTTGTTCGCGGTACAGCCAAAGTGGCGAGCGAGCGTACGTCCTAAGCGGTCCAGACACCTGAGGTGCTTTCCGTGGTCAAACAGAAGAGCCTATAGAGATAGCCTCCCCCCAGATCGAATAAAATGCGGCAATGGTTACCGTCCTCTGAAATGTACCAACAAGAAAAATCCATGGCTGGCCGGACAATCATGCAAAAGGTAGCATGGAGTAGACGATGAACAGGGCCCTGGTATATGGTTCTGACAGGTTAGAGTAAGCCAGGAACAAAGGCGCACAGGTCGGTCGATCGAGTAGGAGATATCACTCGAGAGATTGGTGGTTGGTTGGTTCACACAGGTATGCATGCAAGTGCGCCCACCGAGACGGAATGCAATGCCCATCAGTCTCCCGGAAAGAAAAGCCCCAAAGCTGGGTTTAGGGCACCATGCTCGGCTGCAGCAGGAATAATCTGTCTATCCCTTCCTTCCCGTAGGCCTCGCTAAACTAGGCCAAATCCTGTGCCCTGTGTCCTACCATGGACATGGTCGGGCATGTGAAGGAAGCTTTACGATCGAGGCTGCGAGCAGTGACGGATCTACTTGAGGCTAGGGGGTTGCATTGGATACCGGGTAAAATTTTTTTTTTTGTATAAACCAAATTTTCACCTCATATGCACCCTAAAAAAGCTAGTAGTTTTCCTCTGTTATGGCACCGGTTGGCACCCTGGTCAGGCCTTCTCTAGCTCCGCCACTGGCTGCGAGGGTGCGACCAGCGGCCTGCAAGTTGCTAGGAGACGAAAAGTTTGGCGAGCACGGCGATCTGCGCCGCGCTGCGGGTGTCCCCGCTTTAGCGATACACGGCACGACCTGGCGATCGATTCCGTCGTCGCCTGCGAGCGCGTGGCCGCCTCGGGCGCCCGTGGACCTGTGCTGTGGGGAGTATCTGGCATTCTGGCTACGTGCGCCGTGGGCCGTGGCTGGCTTTCTGCCGGGAAATGGTTCCGGCCGGCCGTGCGCGAGTGGCGTACGATGGTGCGGCCGTTCCGGGGGAGGGATCGCCGGAGCTAGCGGGCACCAGATCTTTGGGGCGCTTCGGCGGGTGCCGATCCGGCCGACCAGATGCCCGATCGCCGACGTGACGGGAGATTCATCCAGGGCCGGAGCTCGCCACCGACCGACTAGTCTAATAGCTCCCGGCGTTCCGAACTTCACATGCGTGTGCGTGATGCTTCACACTGTGCGCGCGGTTGGGCGCTGCCGTGCAGCCGTGCAAGGGAGGAATTTGTACTCTTGTAGATAGATCATGTTTTCTATCCTTTGGCGAGGAGAGAGATCGTGTTGATCATCATTGAAGATTACGGCTTGGATAATTGGATTCACCCGTATCACAAAGGTGCGCGCGTACGGTGGATTTTCTCGACGGGGCACTCCGTTTAAGTTGCGGGGGAGCTGCGTTGTGGTCTTGTGGATGCCTCTCTCCCAGCCGTTATTCCGAGATTGTGCTGTCTGATATGTGCTCTTGGGTGAGACATGCCGCCATATGGGCGTCTCTAGCAAATTCTGCCAAAAGTCCAACCACACAAATACTGTAAGTAAAAAACTCTACACTGTAAGTAAAAAACTGGGCTGGCCTAGGATACCATCCTCATGACCTTTCGGAGCTTGAGGCAGACTTCTCGGACGAAGAGATCAAGCAAGCGGTTTTCTCCATGCCTTCAGTCAAAGCTCCGGGCCCGGATGGTTTTATTGGGGCTTTTTTCAAGACATGCTGGGAGACCATTAAGCTGGACATTTGCACCGCCATCAGGGCCATGGCGCTTGGGGGAGGTGCATACATGAGCCTTATCAACAATGCTAATATTGTCCTTATCCCAAAGCGGCCTGATGCTGAATGCGTCTCGGACTACCGGCCTATTAGCTTGATCCACAGCATCTCGAAGATCTTCTCCAAGCTATTGGCAAACCGCCTTGCCCCCGTCCTAGGAACCCTCATTTCGAAGAATCAGAGCGCCTTTATAAAGACAAGATGCATCCATGATAACTTCCTCTACGTGCAAAACCTGATCAAGGAGCTCCACCGGACGAAGACCCCCAGTCTCTTCATCAAGCTAGACATCTCCAAGGCTTTCGACTCTGTTAGCTGGGCCTACCTCTTGGAGGTCCTACATCACTTAGGCTTTGGGCCTCGCTGGATTTCCTGGGTCTGCGTCACACTGAACTCCGCCTCCTCTAGAGTGCTCCTGAATGGCAACCCTGGAACTCCATTCCTTCACCGCCGAGGCCTCAGACAGGGGGCCCCCTGTCGCCTATGCTTTTCGATGCCGCCATCGACCCCCTCCAAAAGCTGATTGAGTTTGCCACCAGGGAGGGGGTCCTTCTACCAATCAAAGCAAAAACTGCAAGCTTCAGAGCTTCCCTTTACGCTGACGATGCCGGCGTGTTCGCCCACCCCGACAAGGATGAGCTGCTATCGCTTTCTGCAATTCTTGATTTCTTTGGAAAAGCCTCGGGTCTCATCACCAACATTGCCAAGACAGAAGTTTTCCCCATCAGATGCGACGACATTGACATTACGGACCTTTTGTCGGACTTTCCTGCCAAAGTGGGACAGTTCCCAGGGAACTACCTCGGCCTCCCTCTTCATTATAAGCGTCTTCGAAAAGTGCACCTGCAGCCCCTCATCGACAAGATTGGCAGGAAGTTACCACGATGGATTGGCAAAAACATTGCACGCCCGGGAAGGGTCACCCTAGCCAAAACTGTCCTTGCTGCTACGGCAACATTCCACCAGACTGTAATCCCCATCCCTCTGTGGGCATTGCGCAAGGTCGATAAGATCGCTCGGGGCTTTGTTTGGAAAGGCGATGATAGCGAGATGGCCAGCGGAGGACACTCTCTTATCAACTAGGACATGGTCTGTCGGCCTACTCGGCTAGGCGGCCTCGATATGCCAAATCTTGAGCGTTTTGGTCGGGCCCTCCATCTTAGATGGCCTTGGATACAATGGACTGACCCGGGTAGGCCATGGGCGGGGTCGCAATTACCCTGCGACAAAAAGGATATGGCCCTTTTTCGTGCATCTACCAGAATTACCCTTGGGGATGGCAACAAGGCTCTCTTCTGGCAAGACAATTGGTCTGGCAAAGGAAGACTGCGCGACATCGCACCACACCTTTACGAAGTGGCCTCCCGCAAGAAGCGACCTGTAGCCAAGGAACTTCAAAACGAGAACTGGATCACGGCAGTTTCACGTTTGAACTCGGTGGATCAACTGCGGGACTTCCTCCTCGTCGCCTCCATTACTGCTGACGTCAACCTTGACCCCTTGCAGCCTGATTCAATCTCTTGGATCTGGACAACGGATGGCTCCTACTCCGCAAAATCGGCCTACAAGGCGCAATTCATCGGCTCCTTCTCTAGGTTCACGACGACAAAGATATGGAAGGCCTACGCGGAGCCAAAGTGCACTATGTTTTCTTGGCTTGTCCTCCATGGGAAGATTCTGACAGCCGATAGGCTTGCAACTAGGGGATGGCCTCATGATCCCATCTGCTAGCTCTGTCTCCACGCCCCAGAGACTGCTTGCTACTTATGCAAGGATTGCCCCTTCACTTCCATGGTCTGGAGCATTGTTCATGGCTGGTCCGCTGATGACTGTCCTCAGGCCCTTTCTCCCGGGACGCACACAACCGTCAATGACTGGTGGGATGCTATGCTTGTCGGTGCAGACAAGAAGACCAAACGCTCACGCAGTGGAAGGCTGCTATATGTCATTTGGAACATCTGGAAGGAGCGAAACAGAAGAATTTTTCAGGGAGTGCGTATGACGTACTTGGAGGTGGCCCACATCGCACATGAAGATATTAGACAGCGCGCTTTGGCTTTCGGTGTTGCCACGCCTGTAGTGGCACCAAACGACTGAGTAGAGCGTTTCGACGGTAGGGGGGTTTTCTCGGATTGTTCCCCCCAAAAAACTAAAAACCTGGTCCCTCCACTTGTACAGTGTTTTCCCTCCTTCTTAATGATAAGGCAGCACTCCAGCCGTTCGCGCTAAAAAAAAACTCTACACTAGGGCCCACATGTAATTGCCTATTCGTACTTTTTCATTTTCTTTCATCTTCCCGTCGTCTTCCTCTCGCAAATGAGCCGCCGGCACTGCTCGTCGTGTGCCGGCCACGTTGCCTGCAAGAACTGCTGCCGAGATGCCCAATTTGCTGGGTGTGCCTGCGATATAACCACACTGACAAGTTTAGCATGGCAAATTTGGACTTAACAAAAGGATTGGAAAAAAACCCCACCCCCTCGTGTCGTCTCCTCTAAGGCGACAGGAGGGGCGGAACCCTAACCTCCGCCACCGTCATCTCTCCACCTGGCTCCCCTCTCCCTCGTCGTCCCCTCAGGCTGTTGCCGGCGAAGGCCCGCAGCGCCTGTGATGGGGGCGGCGGGGATCTGCGCGCGGAGCTCCCTCGAGGTCGTATGGAGGCATGCGGCCTTGGGGGGCGCTGGTCCTCTCTGGTGCTGCTCGGCGGCTCTCCACCCGCGGTGCCCCTCTCCAGCTCGGCCTCATCGGCACTGGGTGCTGGTGGGAGGTGGCTGGGGCGCTGCTTGTGGCTGCCCTGGTTGGGACCTGGTTCGCCGGGGAGGCGGCCCCGGACGGCGCGAACGGCGTCGACCCTACGGCGGGCGGCGGCCGTGGCATGCTATCTTCCTCCTCCCGGCCGCGCGGGCGGTGTGGAGATGGCGGATGAAGGTCGCGGCGGCGCGGGGGCTGCTCGCCGGCCTCAGCTCCGATCTCAAGGTGAAGGCCTCTTCGTGCTTGATCTATTCTTCCCCCTGCTTGACCTCGGTCATGGCAGCCCTGCTCGCCGGATCCATAGGTTGGGCAGGCGGGTTGGTGTTGGGGACATGGTAACGGGGGAAACCCTTGGTCGGCTCTGCTGTCCACGACAAGGACGACGCTGCTAGCACCGTTCCCCTTCTCGAAGGCCTTGTTGAGGTATCTACCGCCCCTCACCACCATGCCTTTGCTGGGGCGAAATCCCCTGGTTCCCCTTACGGACGATGGTGGCGTTGAGACGTCGCTCTCTGATACGTCCAAAATGTATCTACTTTCCCGAACACTTTTGCTATTGTTTCTCCTCTAATTTGTGTGTTTTGAATACAACTAACACGGACTAACGCTGTTTTCAGCAGAATTGCTCTGGTGTCTCGTTTTGTGCAGAAATCCAACTTTCAGTAAAAATTCGGGAAAAATCATCAAAAATCCTATTTCACCAGAAGACCCACGGAGCCAGAAGACGAGACGGAGGGGAGGCTCGAGGGCCCCACACGCCCCAGGGGGTGCGGCCCAGCCCTGGTCGCGCCCACCTGGTGTGAGGACGCCTCGGCCGTCTGCTCGACCTCTCCTTTCGCCTACATATACCCCCTGACTCGATTATATCGGAGAGACGACGTTTTTCCCAGATAGACTTCCGCTGCGCCGCCGCCATCAGAAACCGTGATTCGAAACCAGAAACTCCATTCTGGCACCCTGCTGGGACGGGGATTTGGAGGAGATCTTCATCACCATCATCACCGACGCTCCTCCATCGACCATCCATGACTCCCCCATCCATGTGTGAGTAATTTCCCCGCTGTAGGTGAGGGGATGATAGGGATTGGATGAGATCGTTCATGTAATTTGATATGAGATGGTTAGGGCATAGTGCCTAGTATCTTTATTTAGTGCCTATGACATTGTTGCAACTTGTTGTGCTTAATGCTTGTCACTTTGGGCCCGAGTGCCATGATTTATGATCTGAACATGTTATTATTTCTATGATGATACTTGTTGTTTATGGTCTTACCTACAAGTTGTATACACATATTGTTGTCCGGAACCCGAGGCCCCAAAGTGATAGAAATTGGGATAACCGGAGGGGATGGCTATGATGTGAGGATCACATGTGTTCACCGAGTGTTAATGCTTTGCTCTGGTAATTTATTAAAAGGAGTACCTTAATTACCAGTAGTTTCCCTTGAGGCCCTGCTGCAACAGGCTGGTAGGACAAAAGATGTCGTGCAAGTTTCTCCTTGTGAGCACGTATGACTATATACGGAACACATGCCTATGATTGTTTGTACTAGGATGCTTTATCTTTAATTATTTATCTGCAATGCCTATGTCTCATTGATTTCATGAATTATCTTATCCATGCAACGCCCGTAATCCATCCCTATGCCTACAGTATTTGTTCCTACTGTTTACTATCGCTACTATTACCGCTGTTATTTTACTACTGCTGTTACTGTTTCACTACTATCACCACTATAAAACTGTTGCTACTGATAAACCACTGCAAGCAAGACTGTTTCTAGGTGCAGCTAAATTGACAACTCATCTGTTAAGGCTTACATATATTCTTTGGCTCCCCTTGTGTCGAATCAATAAATTTGGGCTTTACTTCCCTCGAAGACTGTTGCGATCCCCTATACTTGTGGGTCATCAAGACTATTTTCTGGCGCCGTTGCCGGGGAGCATAACTTTATTTGTAAGTTCACTTGGTATTCATATTGTTCGCTGCAATCCTTTCATCATGGGTAAACCTCGTGATGGAAAAGTTCCTATATTGCCATCCACTACCAGAAGAGGTACGACTCTCAACACTTCTGTTGCTCTTGATTCACCATCTGTTATGAGTAAGTTGCTTACACCATCACACCCACACACTACTGCTACTACTTCTGCTGAGTTTGAAAATGCCACTGATAATTTAGATGATGCTTCTACTGTGCTTGATGAGAGTGGTTCACTAGGTTCCTTTTTAGATGCTACTATTGCTAAGGCTATGTTAGGAAACACCACTGTTACACCTGTTAGTTCACCTGAGTCTAGGGAATGTCCTAGTGATGATTTTGATGATGATGCTTATATTGAGCTTAATGATGATTTTATTGCTGAAGCACGTGCTACTCGTAATGCTGCTGAGGTTAAAGAACTTCTTGCAAGACGTTCTGTTAGATATAATTTGTCTCCTGATCCTAAGTTTGCTGCTTCTCCCATAAATATTAGAGATAAGGATTATGATTTCTCTTTGGATTTATCTTACATATCTATTGTTGAGAAAACTCCTTTTTGTGGTACTAAAGATGAGAGTGCTATGGAGCACATGAATGAGCTTTCTACTTTGAGTAATTTGTTTTCTGATGATATTAAGCTCCGCACTTACTTCGTTGCTAAGATTTTTCCTTTCTCATTGAAAGATGCAGCTAAAACTTGGTTTAATAGCTTGTCTCCTGGATCTCTTAATAGTCCTATTGCTTTGGTTAATGCTTTCTTTCAGAAATATTTTCCTGCTAGTGCTCAACATGCTGCTGTGCAGAAAATCTTTGATTTTGAACAGGGAAAAGGAGAGATATTGCCTGAATCTTGGACAAGGTTTTATTCTTTAATTAGAGCTTTGCCTAAAGAGCCATTGCCTAAAAATGAACTCTTTGATATATTTTATAATGGACCAACTGATGAATCTAAGTCATATTTGGATAGTTGTGCTGGTTGTGTTTTCAGGGAAAGAACTCCGGCTGAAGCTAAAGAATTAATGGCTAAAATAAGCCAGAATCATGATGATTGGACTTTAGTTGAGCCAACACCAGCACCAACACCAGCACCATCTACAGAGCTTACACCGAAGAAGAGAGGGATGATTGAGTTAAATGATGAAGTCATGAAGGAAGCTAGGAAATCTCTTAAGGAGAAAGGTATCAAATCAGAAGATGTGAAGAATTTACCTCCTATAGAAGAATTATGTAAGCCAATCCCTCATTCATCAACTATTGAGGTACACTCTCTCCAACGCTTTGATGAAAGAGATATTCCTTATTCTAAACCTCCTGATCAATGCTTAGATAAATTTGATAATTTTATTGTTAAGCAAGAAAATTTTAATAGAATGGTGCATAATCATTTGTTGGAAAACTCTAGAGCTATTAACAAGTTGCAGGATATTGTGGAGAGAACCGCCAATGATGTGAAGATACTTGTTAAACATTTTCAAATGGTTCAAACACAAATTGATCAGCTTACCAAGGTGCAAAAAGATTTGCTAGTAAATGCTTCAAGAGAGAAGCAAGCATGTGAAATTCGCACAAGAGGAGGTGCTACTACTCAAGACCCCTTATATCCGGAAGGACATCCTAAGAGGATCGAGCAAGATTCTCAACGCACTTCAAGAGATGATATTCCTTCCAAGAAGAAGAAGCATAAAACAACTGCAGAATCCTCTGATGCAGGTAAAGATCCTAATAGTGTTTCTATTTCTGATGCTGAAACTGAACCAGGAGATGCTTCCGATAAAGAAGAAGTTGAAGAGGAACCAGAAAAGATTGATAAAAATGCAAAGTACACCAAAGAAGACTTCATTGCCAACAAGCATGGTAATGAGAGAGAACCTTGGGTACAGAAACCAATGTCTTTTCCTGGTAAGAAACACAAGTCCAAGGAAGAAGAACACTACAACAGGTTTTGTGAATGGATGAGACCTTTATTTTTGCAAATTCCTTTGACTGATGCTATTAGAATGTCTCCTTATGCAAAGTATATGAAAGATATTGTTACTAACAAAAGGAAGATTCCTAATGAGGAAATTTCCACTTTACTTGCTAAGTATTCTTTTGATGGTAAAGTACCGGAGAAACTTGGAGATCCAGGTATACCAACTATTCCTTGCTCCATTAAAAATAACTATGTTAGAACTGCTTTATGTGATTTGGGAGCTGGAGTTAGTGTCATGCCTTTTTCTCTTTATAAGAGACTTGATCTAGAAAAATTGGTATCAACTGATATATCTTTGCAGATGGCTGATAAGTCTACTACTATTCCTATTGGTATATGTGAAAATGTTCCTGTTCAAGTTGCTAACAGTTGTTTGATATTAACTGACTTTGTTGTGTTGGAAATGCCTGAAGATGATAATATGTCTATTATTCTTGGGAGACCTTTTCTAAACACTGCAGGTGCTGTTATTAATTGCAATCAAGGAAAAGTAACTTTTAATGTCAATGATAAAGAGTACACGGTTTATTTTCCCAAGAAGATTGATAGAAAAAATGCTCTAAATTCCGTCAAGAATGTTGAGACCATCAAAGTTGGTCAAATTATTTGTTCAGAGCGAAAGCCCAAGGAAGAATATAAAATTGTTATGATTGGGACTATGCCTATCAAAGTTGAGGTAACATAAGCATTAAGTGAAGTGCAAAGTTTTGCCTCATATAAAGTTAGTTTGGGAACAAGACTTGATCAACCTTGTTATCAAAGTGATTTTATATGAACGAAACTTCGTTTTCACCGCATCCACTCCACCTTACCTATATTTACTTGTTCAATTTTATTCCTTTAGTTTAGTTACATGATTAAGAGTATCTCAGAGTTGCTGCATGCTTGGTTTTGATTTGCTTGAAATCATTTCACCTTCGTTTTTCTGAGTTTTTATCGATATGCCAATTTCTGAAAAATCCTCAAAAATAAAGTTTCTCGAAAAATTCCAGAAAATTCTTTATAAATTTTTATGTCAAAAATGGGGCAGAGAGACACCTGGGAGACACCAGGAGGGGCTGCCACGCCATCTCCCACAAAGGGGGTGCGGCCCAGCCTGGGGCGCGCCCACCTGGTGTGAGGGGACCCCACCTGGCCTCTCACTTATCTCTTCCTCCCCTGCTCTTTCTTTCTCCCGAAAACAACGACACACCCAGCTCAAACCCGAGTTCTTGCTGTTCTTCACTTCGATTTTTCGATCTCCTTGCTCAGCCCATCATTTCTGCTGAGATTTGGAGCATTTGTTCTCCGGTATGTGACTCCTCCGCTTGTCCAAGTAGAATTTCTTTTGGTGAAGTATTTCTTGAGTATTTTAGCATTGTAGGTGGCAGGATAAATGAGTATGCATGCTTGTTCTATTGCTTAGAAATGATATTTAGATGCATGATAGCTCTCTAGTAACTCACTATAGTAGTTCCCTACATTTACTTGTTTCAAAATCATATTTTATGAGGTTTGTTAAAAATTTCAGAAATGGAGGAGAATGCATATCAACTTTTTCAACATGAACTAGAAGTACATGAAGTCATGCGAGTTCACCGTGAAGAGAGGGTCTTTCCCTCACACTATCCATGTTCAGAGTTTATGCGTGCTGCCAGAATTCTGCATGATTTCCAAACCTTACTCTTTAATGCAGGGTTGGAACATTTTATTGAGGGAGAACCTCCCCAGTATGTTAAATTAACAATTTCTATGGTGCAGGATTTCAGATTTAGTTGGTCCACTTCTAACCCGATGGTTCATTATAAAATCTATAACAAATCTGTGGACTTGCCTCTTGATGTTTTCTGTACAGCTATTAGAGTACCGCAGTGGGGATCGCTCGAGAAGATAAGGGGACATCCTAGGCCATTGTTGGAACTATATGAGGAGATTTGTCAAGGAAGAAGCTTCACAGGAGAGGGTGGTAAAACTCGAAATATTCATTTCCCATCTATTCGATATTTTGCCTTCTTTATTACCAAATGTGTTCTTGCTAGGAAATCTGCAAGTAAATTATCTCTCCATGATCTAGCTTTTATTGCTGCTGCTTTGAGGCGTGATAGGACTTACCATTTGGGTGCCTTAATAGCTTTCCGTCTTGATGTTAATCGTGAGAAAGGGGGAATCTGTGGGGGACTTATAGCTTCACGCTTGTTAGCTTTGCATGGTGTAATGCCTCATTTTCTAGATCTGCAGTTCCCCGAGGAGAAACTTGATCTTAGTTCTATGATTCATCATAAGTTTATTTCTCCTCCTGCTAGTTTGATTAATTTAACATTTGAGCTAACCTTTTTCAAGAAGACTACTTGGAAGGTAGTAAAGACTGATCGATCGGTCCGTTTGCCTGCACCTCTTTTGTTTAACCTTGATCGCAGGAATGGATGGTCGCTCACGGAGGATAAGCTTGACGCATACGTAGAAGAGCACCCACCACCTGTGCACGATGAGGAGGGCGCCGAGGAGTCGGGTCAGCCCTCCAACATTGCGAATTTCCCTTACGAGCAACCTTATTATGATTATGCGCCATCAGCTTCATCTTCACGAGAGCCGGAGTACGATAACACCCATGATGACCCACCAGCCTGGAGCAGCTACCAGTGCTGGAATTGATCTCCACTTAGGCCAAAAGCCTAAGCTTGGGGGAGGTATGCCGACGATTCACTCATCTACATATCATATTTTGTCGGACCTATGTATATCCATGTTTCGCTTTCTCTAGCGTTCTTATTCTTATTTCCACTTTTCCAAAACACAAAAGATCAAAAATATTTCCGTTGTTTCTCTTTGTTTGCCTTCTTAGTTTGCTACCTTTGGTTTTGCTTTACTTGCTATTTTCGGTTTGCTATTTGAAAAATCCAAAAATATTTTGCTTTGTTTGCTATTTCCTTCTGATCTTGTTTCAAAAATTGAAAACCCAAAAATATTTGTTGTTCTCCTTCGGTTTTGTAAAGTTTGTTGCAGAGTTCAGTCCCCCGTTACTCTATTGGAGCTTGGTATTCACTTTATATTATTCAAGCCACACAAGTGAAGAGCAATAATGACGACATATGACAATCCGAGATGTGGTAAGAGGCTGGTATGAACTCTATTTGTTTTCATTTTTGTACATATACTCATCTATGTGGACATGCTTAGTCGGTTCATGTAAGGTATATGTTATCTAATGGATGCTTTGTAGTTCTTGCTTTCATATGATTAGTTTCAATTTACTAATAGCTTGTAGCATGTCATGTAGACGCTTGCATGCATTGTTTTATTCATAATATGGTATGTTATTGTGGTATCCTCCTCTGAAAGTTTCATTTGAATCGACTTGGCACATGCTCAAGCATGCATATGACTGAACAAAAAGTCAATTAAGCCTCGATGATTTACTTTGCCTCAGAGTTCTTGTATCATTTTTATGCCTATATTAATTTTATTTTGTCGCAAGCATGATTATGACAGCTATTGCTCTCTCGATTGTCGCTTCCCCGTCTTTTGCTAGCCTTCACTTGTACTGAGTATGAGCTCTACTCGTGCATCAAATTACCAAAAACCAAGTCTACCAAAGAGTCCACTATAAATTCCTATGCATGGTATTTGTAAGCCATTCCAAGTAAATTTTCATGTGCTACCTTTCAAAACTTTCAACTACTTCTCATTTTGTGCCATTGTTTTTAGCTCATGGGGACGTAGTGGTCGGAATTGCTATCTTCTATATTAAATTAAGTATCCCTCGACTAGGCAGCTTCATCTGCTCGTCATTAATTTTGCATGAGAGCTGGTCAGACCATTATAATCTAATTCTAAAAAGAAGGAAAAAAGGCACTCCTCCATGGAATGTGAAAGTTGGTGGGCACCCGATTGAATCGGTTAGCCATGGTTTGAGAAAGGAAAAAAGGTGGGGAGGAGTGCCAAAGCTTTATAAAAAGAGCACCAATGTGCCAAAATTTCAAAGAACTCGGAACCGCTCTCACTTGTTTATTATGGAAGATAGCAAGTCCCCATTGCCAATCGTTGACATGAAACAACCACCTCTCAAAATCAATTTTTATCTCTGTTTTACAAATGAAAAGCTCTAGCACATGTTAAATCACTGCTTCCCTCTGCGAAGGGGCCATTCTTTTACTTTTATGTTGAGTCATCATCTTCTAACTTTAAAGCACTTCTTGAGAGCATAGCTGTTATTCTTAGTGTAATGTGCTTGTCCCAGAACACGGTTAATTGTGGTATAATTTTGATGCTCGTATCTTTGATATTTTTACTTCTAGTCTTTCCTTGGACTTCAGAGGTGCCTCAGCATTTATGTTTTGCTCCACAAATAAAGGCAAGCTGGATACCACTCTTTCATATCATTTATGCATATTACAATCTTGTAGTTTCTTATGTACATGTTACTTGTTATTAGTGAACTGGCACTCTTTCATAGCTTGCTTGACTATGAGGTGACATTAGTTGCATATTTCTTATTATGAATTACCGGAGTACTTGATCACATAGTTAGTATATATACATCATATGAAGCAAATGTGTTCGTGAAAGTTTCTTTTATCGCTCTCAGTTGTTAACTGAATTGCTTGAGGACAAGCAAATAGCTAAGCTTGGGGGGGGAGTTGATATGTCCAAAACGTATCTACTTTCCCGAACACTTTTGCTATTGTTTCTCCTCTAATTTGTGTGTTTTGAATACAACTAACACGACTAACGCTGTTTTCAGCAGAATTGCTCTGGTGTCTCGTTTTTTGCAGAAATCCAACTTTCAGTAAAAATTTGGGAAAAATCATCAAAAATCCTATTTCACCAGAAGACCCACGGAGCCAGAAGACGAGACGAAGGGGAGGCTTGAGGGCCCCACACGCCCAGGGGGCGCGGCCCAGCCCTGGCCGCGCCCACCTGGTGTGAGGACGCCTCGACCGTCCGCTCAACCTCTCCTTTCGCCTACATATACCCCCTGACTCGATTATATCGGAGAGATGACGTTTTCCCCAGATAGACTTCCGCTGCGCTGCCGCCATCAGAAACCGCGATTCGGAACCAGAAACTCCGTTCTGGCACCCTGCCGAGACGGGGATTTGGAGGAGATCTTCATCACCATCATCACCGACGCTCCTCCATCGACCATCCATGACTCCCCCATCCATGTGTGAGTAATTTCCCCGCTGTAGGTGAGGGGATGATAGGGATTGGATGAGATCGTTCATGTAATTTGATATGAGATGGTTAGGGCATAGTGCCTAGTATCTTTATTTAGTGCCTATGACATTGTTGCAACTTGTTGTGCTTAATGCTTGTCACTTTGGGCCCGAGTGCCATGATTTTAGATCTGAACATGTTATTATTTCTATGATGATACTTGTTGTTTATGGTCTTACCTACAAGTTGTATACACATATTATTGTCCGGAACCCGAGGCCCCAAAGTGACAGAAATTGGGATAACCGGAGGGGATGGCTATGATGTGAGGATCACATGTGTTCACCGAGTGTTAATGCTTTGCTCCGGTACTTTATTAAAAGAAGTACCTTAATTACCAGTAGTTTCCCTTAAGGCCCTGCTGCAACAGGCTGGTAGGACAAAAGATGTCGTGCAAGTTTCTCCTTGTGAGCACGTACGACTATATACGGAACACATGCCTATGATTATTTGTACTAGGATGCTTTATCTTTATTTATCTGCAATGCCTATGTCTCATTGATTTCATGAATTATCTTATCCATGCAACGCCCGTAATCCATCCCTATGCCTACAGTATTTGTTCCTACTGTTTACTATCGCTACTATTACCGCTGTTATTTTACTACTGTTGTTACTGTTTCACTACTATCACCACTATAAAACTGTTGCTACTGATAAACCACTTGTGAGCAAGACTGTTTTCAGGTGCAGCTGAATTGACAACTCATCTGTTAAGGCTTACATATATTCTTTGGCTCCCCTTGTGTCAAATCAATAAATTTGGGCTTACTTCCCTCGAAGACTGTTGCGATCCCCTATACTTGTGGGTCATCACTCTCCTTCCTGAAGGCGTCGTCTTGGGTACTGCAGCGGTGTTGGTCGAACAGTGGCGCTTGGAGGTGGCCATGGCGACTCCGATCGCTTCTCTTTGGTGCGTCTTTGTCCAACAGCTTTGGTCCGGTGCTACGATTGTGCCTCTGGCGGTGGTGTTTTCGGTGTAGCCCTCTGGGCGTCTCTGCTGGCTGCCCTAGGCAGCATTGCTCTCTGCTTCATTGTGTTCTTGGGGGAACTACTCTGCCTCCCGACGGTACGGCGTCCTCCGATCCAGGGCGAGGGACAAGGGGTCCTTTCTGGAGGTGGAGTCAATGGAGCTTTGAGCCTGTTGCCTGGCTGGTGTAGACGACGACTCGTTCCCAGCAGCTTCCCTTGACCTTGCTGCCTCCTGGTCTCTCTCGGCGTCGGATCGTGCTAGGTGGCTCAAGCTGTGTGTTTTGTGTATCCTTAGCTTGTTTGTGTTACTCGCTGTAAGCTGTTTGTAATAAGCACGATGTATCTGCCGTTGTGGCGTTATTAATTTAACGTAGGGCTAAGGCCTTCTATTTAAAATTTGGACTTAACATCTCACACTTGACAAGTTCATGAACTGGTATATGTCATTTTACAACTTATTATTACTAGTAAGCATGCACGTGCAATGCACGTTACTACTAAATTGTAGTATGACAAAGACAATATAAAAAGAAACCTTCTTTGCAAATTTCAGATAATCACACATCAAACTTCCAGAATTAGATCATGCAGAATAAGACTGTTTTTTCACACATTTGACTTTTTTTTTTACTTTCACCAGCCTTTATTAAGCAAGACAGAGTATACTTCGCATGACAAGCAAAGTCACCATTGAGATTACAAAACACCTAAAGCATAGGACATAGAGAACCGGAAGAGCTCATACAAGTAAATATATATTGATAATCTGGTTTTGAGAACAAATTTTGCTAATCTATATGTGAATTTGTTTGTGCTTCTAGGAATCTTCTAAACTCCGTAGCTTACTATAGAGTTCTCGGAAAAAGGATAGGCAGGTTGTGGTCCAATTGTCTTGTGAGAGAACCTTGGCTAGGATCTCATTATCGAACACCTGTATTATGGGTAAAACCAACCAAGGCCTGCCGCTCCCCTGTCTGGTCTAGAATGCAAAATGTTTCAAATTAAGAATCTTTTTAATAGAAACAGCCAAAATCCTAATCTAGTTAGTATGCACGTGCAATGTATGACTTCAACCATGAAAACACGTAAATCATTTGCGAGAGCATAGTTTGGCAAAATCCTAAATTTCCATAATTAGAGTAGCAACAAAACATTTACTATCAAATGTATATCACAACAAAATTATGGAAATGACTTCTAAGCTATTGTGTACATATTAGATATTATGACAATTGCACTGAATATTCCACCATTTCCATGTTCAAGTGATGTCCAATATAGAAGTAAGGTGGACCACCAGTTCACCTAGCAATCTACTTTATCAGTTCTAGGACTAAATCATTAACCACTTCTTTCACCAAACACCAAAAAGATCAAAATTATTTTTTAATTAGCCTATCATGGAGTTGCAGTGCAGCTCAATAGAAAAAAAATTGGACCGACATATCAGATAAATAATAAGCATCATAGATTTTCATAAAAAATAGCTGTAGAAAATGCATAATTTAGGATCAATAATCTTATGCTAGATACTACTTCACTGGATTTATCATAGGAGCACAAAGAAAAAGTTTACCACATTCACATGGTAAGTAGATGCAGATCACAAATAACTTCAGAGAACAAACAATTAGGATCATACTGTAGCCTTTTTGGGATCCCATGTGAAAACGACATCGCTATACTATCATAAATCATTGGTTTTAGAATCACCTTTGGTATCCGTGGGGTATGTGCTGGAAATCAAGAAGTATATATGTTGATTACCGAGAAAAATATCAAAAATCATTCATGTTGTGCTTTTCTGCAAATCTAACATTGTTAGAGATTAAAAAAGTAGAATGGGAAAGCCAGAATTATTTTATTGGAACAAGGCAGATCAATAAAAAATGTTGATTTTTTTTTGCAAAATAAAAAAATTGTCGATGGTTAACTTCATCAACATCATAAAGACTCATGGGTATGCCGCATAAAAAACACCCTTTTGTATATACCATCTGAAATCTTAGACCTTAAAAATCCGAGTAGATTAATCTGAACAGAAGTTTGAAATTTACCATAATAAATTCGTTTAGATAGCCTATCATACAACAAGGCATCAACTGAAATGTAGGACAGAAACCCCAATGGATCTGTCAGGAACCTGCATGCTAGAATACGATAAGTTGTTATGTTAGTGAGAATGTCAAGGCAACAACTGATAACTACGGAGCTAAGAACAAATACAAAACAAAAGAGGGACAACCTCACCAAAATTGCACAAGCTTACGTGCAAATAACATGGCATGTTAGCATAACTTAACTAACTATACTATGGAAATGTATGCCCACCATGGATTTGAACAAACAACTCCTCATTCATGAGCATGAGAAAACATTGGGTTGTGCAAAGCATCTCCTCCATACTGTTACAGTCATGTCAAAACATTTTTCGTAACTACCTCCTTCTGTACATCAAATTATACCATAATGAGTAAGACCACCTTATAGTGTGCTAGTCAAATATGTGAACAAAGAAAACGAAATAATAATATTTCCATATGGCGGTAGTGATTTCAGGTGAGAGGGCAATCTGGATGAATCATAGTTGGGCTAGTCGCTGAAGAGCCAATACTGGGATTACAATCTGAATATGGAATTGCACAACACCAATTCTGGTACCTTCCTCAAAGCACAAGATCCGTTGTGGTTCCTACCTAAATGCAAAGATAAAAATAAGTCAGTTGGACTCCCTTCACAACAGAAAGAATAGAAAATGTTCCCCGCCAAATAACAGGATGAACAATTTCTTTTCCTACAATGACACCTTTCAAATAGAGAAATTAAAGAAGAAAATAATTGGACGGGGAGTCTTACTGGAATAATCGCTATGCTTTCATGCATGTTCTTGCTCTGCCACCTCGTGCGCCGTATTTCTCATTTGCCTAGTACGGTGGTACATGAGATGCTCATGTTTGCTGTGTAGAGCGACAGGCTCCTGCGCGCTTCCCATGTGGTTCACCAATGCCACCGATGGATGGATGTGAAAGAGGACTGGCCTCTTGTATTGGTTCGATCACCTGATCGGCATGACATACCTGACGGCGCCTCCAACTTAGCGGCAGGGCATAGGCGGTGCCTCGTGTCTTCCCGACCATGAGCGGGCATGGGAAGAAGCATTAGCTAGCTGAGCCTTCACAGGGCGCATACTCATCGGCACTCGCCGAGAATCCGCATCTATGCCTGAAGCAGATGTGAGTTGCTGCACCCGGTGAGCGCTTAGCGGGCGGAGGTGGTCGATCTCCACTGTGTTGAGAGATCTTTTCGTTGGCGGAACTTGTGGAGTTCCATCTGAACCTTGGCTTTCTCTCTCTACAGGCGTACCATCGATCAAAGCCATGGCCTCGTTGCCGTCACAGACCGCATCGCGACGCTCCTCTTCCATCATACTCTGCACTGCAATCTCCTCTTCAGCCTCCACCCGTTCTGGCGCAATCATCGCTAATCTGCTTCCCCATCCCCGTTCAGGTGGAGTGTCTCGTCGTGAGGGAGCAGTTTCGTGGCGTGAGAGGAGGCGGCGGGGGTGATCGCGATCTTGTAGGCGGCGGGGCAGGGGGTGATCGCGATCTGGTAGGAGGCATTTTTTTCTCGAGGATCGACTGGATGCTCGCGATGGAAAAGGCAAGTGGGGGTGGGGGTGGGGAGAACGGATTGACGTGGACCGTTTGATCGATGTATGTGAGCGGTTAAGATTTTATTTTCCAGCCAAGTTTGCTCTTTTATAAGTAGTGGATGGATAGTGGATGGATGGATGGATAAGTAGTGGATGGATGGATAGTGGAGATGGAGATGGAGATATTATAATGTTCCCATTAGGCAAGCTCGTTGCTAGCAGGCAGTTACCTCTTAAAAAGAAATAACAAACGTCGGTGATAATACAAAAATGTAAGAGATGCGAATCTGCTTGCCCGACATTTTTTTTTAAAGTGAACGGGTTTATACAAAATCGTTATTTATAGTTCTACCTCTTGCAACTCAACTTTCAAACAGGGGAGCTCCTAGTTGCCGCTTCAGTGAAGAAGGGATTCCCTCCCGCTTGCAGCCATCTTCCCTCGTGGCCGCACCGAATACGGCCCAATAACATGTATGGTTTTTCTATGTGAATTTGTGAAATTTCAAATCTAAAAGGTTTAAAAAGTTTAGTTAATTTTTATATATTTTAAAATGCTTCATAAATGAAAAATTTAGATTCGGAAAATTTCAAGATAAAAAAGGTTCAAATCATTAGAAAAGAACTAAACTTGCAAAAAAAAATTCAATTTCAATTTTTTTTAGTTTTTTACAAAGTTTGGGAAGAAGCTAACCTAGTTAAACCAAAAAATTGAAGGAAAGAAAACAGAAAACCACAAGAACGAGAAGCCAGAAGAAACCTACCAAAAATAAGAAAACTACTACTCCCTCCGTTTATAAATATAAGATGTTTTAGGTTCCCTCGAATCTACACACTAAAAGATGTCTAGATACATTCACTTCACAAAGCTAAAATATCTTATATTTTCAAACGGAGGGAGTAGTATACAACGAGTAACAATCAATCGCTAATGGGCCAGCCTAGAACAAGGAAAGGTTGAGTGAGCGTGTTAGCGCCCGCGCGCTAGCGGCAAATAGGGTTTTCCTTCTAATATTTATTTTGGCAAAGCTTTTATGCTTGACGCGTTCGAAACGACATCCACATCCTAGCGCTAACGCTAAACTGAGCCAGCCCCCCATCATTTTGCCTCTTGTTTCCCGATTTTAGGAAGCTTTAGGAAGGTTTCCTTCTGGTTTACTTGTGCTTTCCCAAGTTTTTTCTTTTTTTAATCGTTTGTTATGTTGCTTTTTCCCGTGTTTTCCTTTGCTTTTTTTTGGGTTTTCAAAATAGGAACAAAATGTTTGAACAGAATGTTTGAATTTTTTTTTTTGAAATTTCAACATTTATAAAATTTGAGTTTCTTAGTCTTTAAATTTTTACATTTGATATTTCAAAATTGAAGGAAAAAGAGAAAGAAGCTCAATTAGGCTGGCCCTGTGCGGCGCGTGGTATAGGATCCGGCGCGTTACCGCTCATATGGTTCATACAACTAGGTTGGACCATCAAAATATAGCTGAAATGACTGCTTGCTCGATATGCGGAGCGGAAGACTCTTGGAGGCATTCTTTACTCACTTGTGCTGTTGCAAGATCGGTTTGGGCTTTGGCTGACGAGGGAGTAGTTGAGCTTGTGATCATGAATGAGGATATCTCGGCTAAACTGTGGCTCTTTGCAATGATCGAAACCCTACCTAGGGAGGACTTTGCAAGAGTAGTTGTCACATTGTGGGCTATCTTGTATGCTAAGAGGAAGATAATCTATGATGATGAGTACCAGATCCCCCTCTCAACCCACCTGTTTATTGAAAGCTACCTTCGAGATATGTCGATTGTTAGCTCAAGCAAGGGGGGAGGGGAGGGGAGGGGAGGGGGAGGGGTGGAGAAGCAGAATCACCCAAGATGGATTGCAGAGGAGATATGTCTGACTGTTCCCCTCGTTTTTTATCAGACTTTGTAGCTTCTGATTGTAACCCTATTATTGAGTAATAAAGCTCCCGCCTTCTACGCAAAAAAAAAGAGGAGGCGGGGTGCGTAAAGATGAACATCGATGCTGCAATGGCAAAGATGGGTCTGGGTGGGGCAGTGGTTGTTGTTTGTCGAACTGAAGCAGGAGTTTTTGTGGGCGCTTCCACTCTTACCGTCGACGCCATCACAAACCCCACGATCATGGAGGCTATGTCGTGCAGAGAAGCTATGACACTGGCGTAAGACCTCAATGCAAGGTGCCTAATAGTAGCTATGGACTGCTTTGTGATCATCAATGATTTGTCGAGGACTATTGCAGGAAGTTATAGTATGGTTCTAGATGAAATAAAGGAGACCAGCAAGTTGTTTGAACTAGTTAAATTTAGACATGATGAGAATATAATTTCGAATGGGGAGGCACATAGGCTAGCTAGATCAGCTGCCTCCTCTAGTTTGAGACGTCAGGTTGGTCTTTGTATCCAGAAAACTGTTTTTGAATCAATAAAGAGCAAGGTTTCCCAAAAAAAAAAAACTAAGTTGGGCCCATATACTCTCAATTGAGTTTGCTGCACGGGCCAAAATTGTTGGACCTTCGGAGATTCGCGTGCCTGATAGGCTGATAGCCCTTGAGTAAGGCGGCAAGTATCCCGATTCCACTCACAAAACATCCAGGGTGTCTTACGGAATTTTGCCTTCTTTTTGCGAAAATACCCCCATTAGTCGAACTGAACCCTAGCGGCTAACCCCGCTCCTCCTCCACCTCGTCGGCGCCACCGCCGTCGCCCGCGGGAGACCCCGCGGCCTCTGCCTGCCTGTCCGCGGATACCCTCCCCTCTCCGCCGCCATGATTTGCGCAAGTAAGCTCCGTTCCCTTGCCCTGTCCACTGAAACCTAGCTCTACGACCCCGCTATCTGCCCGTCTCTAAGCACTAACTCGCCTTCTGTCGCTGTTGATTCCTCTCCTCTGAAGTCTCCGGTGAGGTGCCGGAGGAACCGGTCTTGTCGAAGAAGTCGGGGCTGCTCTTCGAGCGGAGGCTCATCGAGCGCTACATCGAGGTCTTCCCACGTTTCCCTGCTCTAGATTTCGTTGCTTGGTGTCCGTGCGCTTGGGGCTCTGCGCTGAATTTGTTTGATTTTTGGTGGCTTAGGACCATGCGAGGTGCCCCGTCACCAAGGAGGAGCTCGCCATGGAAGACCTTGTGGCAGTGAAGACCAACAAGGTGAGGCTTGCAAACTGTTCCTCTCACCTTCAGTGTGATTCTAGTGTTCATCTTGTTGTTCTGAAGAAATGGTTCAGACAGTAGGGTTTGGTCGTGCACCTCGCTGATGCCTGGTAGTACCGCACTTTGTAGTCTCTTACATTGTACTGGATGTTTAGTAATCGTCGACTTACAAGGACACAGTCTGGCAATTGGTTGGTACATCTTGGTATGTATTGTGTATGGTGTTAGTGTGATAGTCGCTCACTTGTGGCGGACATAATAGTTGGGCATCATGTTCCAGAGTCTCGCGTCGAAGCTTCTCCATATAATCTTATTAACCCAGAGAAGGGATCAGTCTATTTTTGAACTACAATTTGGTCCTTGAGAAATATACCTGATAGGTTCTCGATTACACTTTTGTAATGGAGAAAGGGAATTTATTAGGAAATGCATATTTAAATATAAGAAATCTAATTTGGATTTCAATTGATTTCGTTTTCTTTTGCATGACCATTTGCAGTAACTGAGAAATATCAT
Organism: Dactylis glomerata; assembly: GCA_007115705.1. Taxonomy (NCBI): domain Eukaryota; kingdom Viridiplantae; phylum Streptophyta; class Magnoliopsida; order Poales; family Poaceae; genus Dactylis; species Dactylis glomerata. The sequence continues at coordinate 312,577 of QXEO01000762.1, forward strand.
TTGATTAGGCACTAGTACTTCCAATGTTTATTACATACATATAAAGGTTTGAGCCACGGGCGTAAAGGTTTGAGCCACTGGCGCATAACATACTAACTCCAGAAAGACGATCTTTGCAATAATATGTTATATCGAAACCAGAACTAACAAATCTGGTTCCACATGTATGTATGCACCGATACCTGTGGCATTGCAACTTAGAATGCCAAAATTGCCATCCCACTTTTTTTTTTTGAAGTTTGGCATGAATACCTTGTTAACATTAACATCTCTCCTATATTGTGTATAGCTATCACATGAAGTACTATTGCTGTTTGCAGATTGTGAAGCCGAGACCTCTGCAAGCTGCAAGTGTCCCTGGACTCCTTGGTATGTTTCAGAATGTAAGTGATCGTTTCAGTAATTTCAGTTCCATTACCTTTTTCAGCTTACATATTTGATCTTGTAGTCATCATAATCTCTCTTAAATTTTTTAGTAAGACACATAACATTTTTCTACTAGAGTCCCTAGTTTTTAACTTCTAAGTATTAAGTTAAATTCTTTTCCTAAAGAGTAGTTCTGATTCATATGCCTGAATTTAAATTCTGATAGGAAGAAATAAGTTGTAGTTGGATATAAGATTATGAAGACATTCAATTCACAAAGTTTCCCTTATTCTCTTTAACATTTCAGGGTTAGTCATGATTTTATTTTCAGCTGTGTATAATCGGTTCATGCATTTGAGTCTCTGCATATCCCTTCAATATATTTTATGGTGAATCATATGTTCTTCTGATGTTAAATAGTTTGAAATTCTTATCGAGCTGCAAATGCAGATTAAGACCTCTTTGTCCCTGTGATGTTGCAGGAGTGGGATGCCCTTATGCTGTCTAATTTTGCTTTGGAGCAGCAGTTACATACAGCACGACAAGAACTTAGTCATGCATTATACCAGGTTTTTACAATCTTTCCAAATTGTATCTTGAACTATGTACACTGTTTTTGTTGTTCTCAATGATAACTTATTCTTCCTTTTATAACTGTTAAAATGTGTTTGATATCAGGATCCTGATAACTGCACAGTCTTCACTTAGTTAAGTTTCTGACATGGCAGCCTATTGTTTTCTGTGAATGTGTTTAGAGGGTTTTGTAGCTTCATAGATCCATAGCTTGACATCTTGTGAATCACTTGTATAGAAGATTCCTTAAATTAATTATAGAAATGCTTTATTTTTTATTTCCTTCAGATTTAGATGGGCATAATCATCATGTACCCCATTGTTTTTACTGTCTTCTTTTTCCCATTTCCAGCATGATGCTGCTTGCCGTGTTATCGCCAGACTAAAGAAGGAAAGAGATGAGTCAAGGACACTTTTGGCTCAAGCTGAAAGGCAGATTCCTATTTCAGCTGCTGGACCTGCACCTGTAGCTGTTACAAACGGGAAAAGAGGTTTTCACCATTCCAAAATGTCAAAAGCTAACCTTTTTTTACCAGTTTTGCTCTGATCCTCTTTCCTTGATACACAGCTCTGGAAGATGAAGTGGGTCCTGATGGGAAGAAGATCCGTCCTGGTATCAATCCTGTCATGATCGATGAATTAACAGAGTGTAACTCTATGCTCTCAGCACAGCGCAAGAAACGGCAGGTGTGCATTTTTACTCCCTAATGATCAATTAAAGAACGATCTGAAGTGTTGTTTGTCAAACTTAGCCTGTTTAGTTCAGAGGAAAACTGATATGTACTTCTCTGAATTTATGTACTTTCACGCCTTCCAGATCAGGTTACACACATATTGTATGCAATGAATTGGGGTTTTTATCCATTTGGTTATTGTCTTTGTTGAAATGGTACATTAAATTCTGTGTTTGTCAGGTACCTCCAAGTTTGGCACCAATTGATGCCCTTGAAAGATACACTCAGATCTCCAGTCATCCCCTTCACAAGACAAACAAACCAGGGATTTTATCTATTGATATTGATCATTCAAAGGTGATCATTGTTATTACTTTCCCTTGTTGATAAGACTTTGATGTGTTACAGTTGTACTTTGACTATGGTATATACATGCCAAGTTAATAGTTTAAACAAGTGGTAAATTGCATGCTTGAAGATTGACACTGCAGTGATGGTTGATTATTTACATACTTGATTTAATTTTTTTAATCACCAGGATATTATTGCTACTGGGGGCATCGATACAAATGCAGTTATTTTTGACAGGCCTTCTGGTCAAGTGTTGTGCACCCTCACTGGTCACTCAAAGAAGGTCTCTCGCCAAACTCACTCCCTCCCTCCCTCCTCCTCTCTATATGTCTGAATCATAACATTAGCTTATTCCAATGCACAGGTTACCAGTTTGAAATTTGTTCCTCGCGATGAACTTTTGATAACTGGATCAGCAGATAAGGTACACCCAGTTTGAAACACCTACATGTACTTCATAGTTGTTAAGTAAATCATTACTCTGATAGCAGCTCTATCCGTTCCAGTTTACAAAAACTGATTACAGTCATTGAGTTTTCATTCTGGTAAATTGTGGCTCCCTTGTAGTCCTAATGGCGTATTGGAAATATAAGATAGCTTTCTTGCTCTGACTTGTCACCTCTGAGTAAAACTAATAGCAAAGTGCTACTCCATTTTTTAACCTTAGATAATATGATAAAAGGATAATTTGTTGACCTGGTATTTTGATAATACCATAGCCATAACTCATCATTAATGGGTTTCACTCTTTTGTTTGTAAACTGTGCAGACTGTTCGTATATGGCAAGGTAGTAAAGATGGAAGCTATAGTTGCAGGCACACACTGAAAGATCATGGTGCAGAGGTTAGTTTGCAATGACATTTGCTTCTAGTTAATGAATGCTTATTTAATTTTTGCAGTTGTACCTTTTTTACATTCACTGTGCACAAAACTTTATTCTTCCTTTTCACTGTTATCATGATGGAGGATAAAATATCATATAATCTAGAGCAGCTTGTCAAGGAAGCGACAGAGCTGGGAGTTTAAGAATTTGAGAAAACTTCTTGGTTATTCAAAGTGATAATATATGGATGCTTAGCCTATATAGCCAGTATATGAAGATTGGATAAAAAGTGATTATATGTTACTCCCTCCGATTGGAAAAGGTTGTCTGATGATTTTAGTACAACTTAGTACAAAGTTGCACTAGCTCATCGACAACCTTTTCTGATTGGAGGTAGTAACTAATAGGCTGCTCCCATGGCAGTCAATCTGCGTTCTGCAATATAACTTGCTAGTCTCCGGGTTTTGGTTTTTCCCAGAAGAACTATGATACGAGTAATACAGCAATATCAGGGATCTAGAAAAACAAACAGTTCTCCTCTGTTAGTTGTCAATGTTGAACCTCTTTACTATGGAGTAGCTTATTTTATTTTTGTAAATTGCAGAGCTTCTACCACAACATGTTCTGATCATTTTCATGTCGACCATTTGCATGCTAACGTTCTGTTATTTAAATTTAAATGATCTCGCTGTTGATTCAGGTAATTGTGCTATCTTAAGTTCTGATTTTCCTTTTGAAAATATACCACAGGTTGAAGCTGTCACTGTACATGCTACTCAGAAGTATTTCGTAACTGCTTCCAGAGATAACACATGGTGCTTTTATGATACTTCAACAGGGTCTTGCCTCACACAGGTCTGGTACTTTGCATAAATTTTCACAAGCATGCACATCTAGAGATTCACCATTTTGACAAGTGCTGTTTTTCAGGTTGGTGAGGCTTCTGGACAGGATGGATACACTGCAGCAGCTTTCCACCCAGATGGTCTTATCCTTGGCACAGGCACATCTGAAGCTGTTGTCAAAATTTGGGATGTGAAAAGTCAGGTAATACAAATCAAACTACTATTCAGATTGGCATCCATGCCATGCTCTTCTAATGCGTCTCATTCATTTTTGAAAATTTATATTTGCAGTCAAATGTTGCAAAGTTTGATGGGCATGCTGGAGCGGTGACTGCCATGTCCTTCTCAGAGAATGGTTATTTCCTAGCGGTATGTTCCTTCTTATTTTCTTGTAAGACTGAATTCCATCTGAGTCTAGATTTTTGGTCAATAACAACGGGACATAGCTTTGTTATACTGATATTTCCACCATCCCTTTACAGACTGCAGCACTTGACGGCGTCAAGCTTTGGGATTTACGGAAATTGAGAAACTTTAGGACTCTCTCACCGTATGATCCAGATACGCCAACAAGCTCTGGTAAGATCTCTAGTTTCTTACAAAATATTAAAGCAGTGGTTTTGACATAAATTGCAATTCTGTAGATGTCAACTTACTGAAATTTGAAAGAAGACTGCTCACACTAATGTGAAATTAGGCCTCCCTACAACCAGAATCCGTATTATCCTAAATGACTAACACACTTTCACCCTGCAGTGGAATTTGATTTCAGTGGAAATTATCTTGCCGTTGCTGGTGCTGATATTAGGTAAGCTGTTTGAACTTGTAATATTCTACTAGCTGCTTGATATACGTGTAATAAGTGAAGTGGCTTGATGTCTGGACTCTGGTCATCTCACTGTATGTTCTTATGTTCTCAAAATGAAATGTATTGAAAAAACCCTCTTGTGCGTGGTTGCAGGGTTTACCAAGTTGCCAATGTCAAGTCGGAGTGGAATCTTGTCAAGACATTACCAGATTTATCAGGCACAGGTTTGATGTTTGTCTGCTCTTCTCGAAATGCCGTGGATTCCCTCTGTCTTGAAATTAACGTTGTTGTGTCCTTGCAGGGAAAGTGACGTCTGTGAAGTTTGGAACAGATGCTAAGTATGTTGCCGTAGGTTCCATGGACCGCAATCTACGTATATTTGGGCTCCCTGGAGATGAGCAAATGGAGGAGGCACCACAATCACCGGAGAAGTGAGCAGATAATACCACCTTTCTGATTTTGCTCACGGGGCCTGTCATTCGAAGGCGGAGATGGGCCACGTTCTTGAAGATACAATTGTAAGAGGAAAGTAGGTCGCTGTAGGGGAAGCAGCCTGTGGAGTGAGCCACGTGTTTTTGTAATTCAAAAACTCCCGTTGACATTTGCAACGAAATTTGTCAAATGTCGAAGATTTTCCAGAACTTGGATCATGCAGGGTTTTGGTTCTCGCCCTGCCCTTGGCCTATTCTAGAGTGTATGTAAACAGTCCTGACTATTTAGCCTGAGGGTCAGATTTAGGTACAGATCGAGGATGAATACCACCAGATGCTTCAATTGCTCACCTAGTAATCAACTCTAGTCTGAATTCCACTATCATGCTGCCTTTTGGCATGGATTTGTACGTTTATTCCTGGTCATTGTTTCTTTACATTTTAGTCAGGTCTTGCAGACCTAGAAATCTAGTCTCGCATCAGTTAGTTGGGCGTGTGGTACGTAACCGTACTCGAGGGGGAAAACTACAGCAGCCAGTATTGTCCCCTGTGCGAGGCCAGGCCAGACGGCGATGGGCGTGTGAAGACTGAAGCTTCGGTCGTTTTCCACGGCACTATAACTGTTGGCCATTGAATCCGTTACAGCGAGAGGTGTGTGCTTTGCCTACTGTTGAGTGGTCATTTCGAGATGTTATTCGCTCGAATTACCCACGTTGGTCTCGCTCTCAACACTCACCGCTCACCTAAATTATGGGGCATCAGACAGCGACGCCTTTCCTGCAGTTACAGTTCAGCCAGTGACAGTGATAGCTGCATTATGAGTAGCTTTTCCTGCCCTTAACCTCGGTTTATAATTAACCTTGGCAAGCTACTATGTACAACACCTGATTGTGTTACCGCTGACGTTCGATCGGGAGCAGCTTATCACAACGACGGGTCACCGGATCTTTTTGGTGGGTTGCTTGCACGTTGCAGGTCCAGGCAGGGGCACACCCGTAGCTCTCACCGCGACGGCGACGGGGTGAACGCCGGGACGGCGAGGTTACCTATGCCCAGTGCCCATCATACGTCGCAAGCGAGCAAAGCTAGCGGCCGCCGGCCGGTACGCAGACACGTTCCTGTCGATCGATCCACTTGCACATCGTCGCTCTTGTAACTAACGGATCATAACAGCGACCGAGCACCACATAGAAGATGGCAGAAGAGGAATTTTACTTATCACTACTAGTATAGGGACTGCTGCATGATGGCTGGCTAGCTCAGTTGCGTGAATCTCTCCTTAACGATGGAGCATCAGATAGACCCGGGTAATAGTGGCGTGGCGAGGGACGGTGCCACAACATTCTCGACCTGTAGGGGAATTACGTGCTAGCAGTGCTCAAACCCGTTGCTAACGAGGGGCCTATGCGTCGCTCTCGAGCTAGCCTAACTCCAACAGATTATGGTCCTGATAGATGACTTGTTTGTCTTTACATATTTATCATGGACCATTTCTTTTTGGCATGTTATCGCCCATATTTCTCGATTGGGCAACATCGGGATAGATCTTTTATCATGCCGCTACACACATCTCAATAAGTAGCAACTGTTCCGAAGTCCTTGCATATGAGTAATACGTATACACATCATCTAAAGGCAGCCTTAATTATTATCTATTTTTATAAAGGAAATATATAAAGCAGTGGCGGAGACAGGGGAGACCAGCAGGGCCTGACCCCCCCTAAAACCTTTGATTTGCTCCTAAAAATTTATGAACAGTACATGTTTTTGCAGATTTTGCTCTAACCGGCCCCCCTCAACATGGAAAATTGGGCAATCCTACCTCCGCCCCTGACATCCAGCGTCTGCAACAACATAATGCCTAGAGCAAGTCTAGCCATGACACGGAGAACTGCTTCTTTGATTTGGAAGTGAAAGTGTAGATATGCCTTTTCTTTCGTCGAAGAATTGTCTAATTACTGAATGCTAGCACGTTAGCACCATCTATTGGCAGAGTTGATGAGCAAAAGAAAGGAGGAGGTGATGTGAGTGCCAATGAGCTTAACTAGATGAAAGATCAAAGCGTTCACCCATGCCTTGCCCCGAAGCTAGTTGCTGGAGAGGGTGGGCATTCGAGGAGTGAGATGGCGTTGGGACTCAGAGTAGGTCAAGTGTCGGTGAATATGCATGAACCCCCATGCGTGATTTTGGTAATTAATGATAATTTCTATGAACTGATGTGTGAATTGAGTTATACTTGAAGAGCTTATCCACAGGCAATATATACTTGAAGTCTATATGTTGGTTTCAATGACGACCACTTGTAGTTACCAGTTCTACTTTTTTTGTTTTTGCAATTTTCATCACTTCTATGTCTATTCTCTTGCACATTCCACCTCTTTTTCGTTAATCCACTACTTAGCTCAGTTAATCACCTACTTTGTATGTATCAATGTCTACTTAAACATGCTACATTATCCCAGGTCAGATCTATCCACCTTTCCTTGGATTTGGTTATTTCTTGCATATTTTGAATGTTGGATAAAAATAGGTTCATTACAACTTTGAAAGCAAAATCTTTTAAAAGTTTCAAGTAAAGCTGGTGGAAACTGGAATTTTCTCTGGGTTTGTAGTAGTGGCTATGTTCCGCCGTTCACAGAAAATGGACCGGCTACAAACCTATAGGGGAATTTTCTATGGATAATTACTTTCTATAAATTTGAAGTTTTTTGCAATTTTTTTATAAATTGGAACACTGATACTCGGGACCGGATCATCGTTTTTTCTGTTAACTGGGCAATTCAATCCATTCTTTTGCAAGGAGAGCTAAGCAATGCATTAACGAAAAACATGTGCGATGTTCAAAAGATTAGGTGTAGAAATAGAGAAAACTACAAAGTGGTCGTAGTACCGTTGATCATCGCAAAAGCTTTCGCTGAAGCATGGAACCTGCAATTTCCTCCTGGTTCGTAGTAGTGGCTATAAGCGGCCGTTCCTGAGCAAGTGTGTTCATTCTGTGCCAAATTCGGACCAGACAGCTCGATCAAGGCGCATGCCACAACAAAAGAAGTGGTAGTTAGAACTTCTCTATCTGTTTCTCTTCACATGCAAGCATATGCTAGATCTACATAACACTAGAGCTATATATATAGCATATCAAATCAAGCAATAGGTACGGGCCTGTCGTCGGACGACCAAATGGTTCGTCGTCCATTTGCCATGTTCGTGATACACCTTGCTCACCAATCACCATAAACCCACACTCTGGCTAGCTGAGAATATGCACATGTGCATATGAATCTTCTTCATCATTTTCATCACGAGCGATAATTAGCTAGCTAGCTGGCTGGCTGCCTGAGAGCCACGGCAATAATGGTGGCCTAGTAAGCATATGGAAATGGTCTAGATGTGTCGATCTCCCATGCAGGATGGCATGGGGAAGGTGAGCTAGCTTCAAACGTGAGCTGTTGAAGATAAGAGATAGATCGATGGTAGCTTGCGGGGCAGGCCGCCCGAGAGATCTCTGCCATGCCCGAGACGATCATCGAGCTGCCACACATGCCTTATCTCTGCCATGCCGTGCGTGCCTGCAGTACGTCTGGGGGAACTTCTTGGCGTGCCGCGTGTGCGCTTGTACCCTATGGCCGTTAGAAGGATCACGCGCACATGATCATCAGAAAACATCACGGCCACTGTACCGGCAGTACTGCACAAGTACACAGTAGAGGATCGACCAATTGGAACGGTGATCACAACATTTTTTGTTTCTTTTCTTGCGCACAGTTAAGTGATACTATACGTGTAGCGATCGTTTAATCAGGTTCTAGCCATGCTACAGCGTGCCGTGTGTATGATTGAGGCCCGCCGGACACCAATTGGTGGGTGGCGTGTCGGCCAGGCAACGAGCGCGATCACTAGTACAGCTACGGCCTGCAGGAGACATGCTTTTTTTTTTTTGAACACGGGGAGGGGTCTAGAAGACCCCAGTTTTTCTCTCATTAATGTGGCAGGTACAAAGTTTTACAGAAAACCCCTTATGTATCACAAGTTCTAAGAACCTAGAATTTGAAGAAAGGGGCTTGCACTTTACAAAAAACACCCTGCATCTAATTGGACTAAAGCAATCGAGGACCTGGGTGCCTCCGCTACAGAACGCCGGCGTCCACCAGGCGTCGCCGCCGAGGAACGAGAGCGAGCAGCTCGTAGGCTCCCTTCCGGCGTACATCTTCTGCCAACGGCCATCACCAAGCAACCGGGGACGAGACCACTTGGTCGCGAGGCGACGTCGAGCTTCCACCGCAGAAGAGAAGAAGGCCTCCTTGATGGAGGTTACGATGTCGCCGCCATATCGGCAATAGATAGCTGAGGCAGGAGCGCCTCCAGCTTGGATGAGCTTGAAATCGAGAAGATCTCCCCAATCTTCTCCAATCCAGCAGGAATACACCGGCGACCATCCCCTTTCCGAGCCACCATGGCCGGAAGCAGAGGAGAGCAGCAGCAGCACACACCCACCGGTTCGGAGAAGGAGCCGCTTATTAGAAGAGGCTTCGCCGACAGAGCCATACCCGCCGGTCCACCACCATGGTAGCTCAACGAAGAACAACGCCGGCCGCCGACTGATGCCGCGGAGAAGCATCAACATAGGCAACCTCAACAGGAAGAGAAAGGAGGCCTTATTGTAGGAGATGCCTAGCCCCTGCCTCCTCTCATGCCACAGCACCTGCCACCGGCGCTGGACAGCGAGGAAGAAGAGAGCAAGGGTGCGCCAGATCCGGCCTAGGAGCTCCGGCGACCGACTCCCATACGCCACAGGGGCAACCTCTGCACTACTACTACACCTACTACCTAGTCTACGAGCTCCGGTACCTCGCCTCAGCACCTTCCCGTCGGCATCGCCGCCGGCAAGGGCCTCGGTCCGGTCTGGTGCGGTGGGGGCGACTCTCAACGAGGTGGCGCTGGAGTCTTCGAGAGGGTGGGAGAAACAGCGCTCCAGGAGACATGCTTTCAACTAGCAATCGAAGGACAGTACTTCTGTGAGGTGCAAGGTAGCTAGCAACTCAAATTAGCATCAAAAGATACACACTGTGATTGAGGAAGTGGTTAATCTATAAACTGTCCAAGGGGCATATTATAGGAGTAAGTGGAGTTTTTTTTTCTTCTGAAATGGGAGCATAGCCCCGGCCTCTGCAAGGAGTATATATGTGGAGATAAGAAAGCAATTATTTGACTATTCAATTTTTCCTTAGATAAAGATCAATGCTTAGGCTCACTCAATTTTGTTTTTGAATCAACTTGTAAATAGACGACCCTGAGAAGAGCTGTACGAAGGTGCCAAGTGATGGTGCATGTATTGTCCCTAACAAAATGAACATGGCGCTGTTTCTCCCACCCTCTCGAAGACTCCAGCGCCGCCTCGTTGAGAGTCGCCCCCACCGCACCGGACCGGACCGAGGCCCTCGCCGGCGGCGATGCCGACGGGAAGGTGTTGAGGCGAGGTACCGGAGCTCGTAGACTAGGTAGTAGGTGTAGTAGTAGTGCAGAGGTTGCCCCTGTGGCATATGGGAGTCGGTCGCCGGAGCTCCTAGGCCGGATCTGGCGCACCCTTGCTCTCTTCTTCCTCGCTGTCCAGCGCCGGTGGCAGGTGCTGCGGCATGAGAGGAGGCAGGGGCTAGGCATCTCCTACAATAAGGCCTCCTTTCTCTTCCTGTTGAGGTTGCCTATGTTGATGCTTCTCCGCGGCGTCAGTCGGCGGCCGGCGTTGTTCTCCGTTGAGCTACCATGGTGGTGGACCGGCGGGTATGGCTCTGTCGGCGAAGCCTCTTCTAATAAGCGGCTCCTTCTCCGAACCGGTGGGTGTGTGCTGCTGCTGCTCTCCTCTGCTTCCGGCCATGGTGGCTCGGAAAGGGGATGGTCGCCGGTGTATTCCTGCTGGATTGGAGAAGATTGGGGAGATCTTCTCGATTTCAAGCTCATCCAAGCTGGAGGCGCTCCTGCCTCAGCTATCTACTGCCGATATGGCGGCGACATCGTAACCTCCATCAAGGAGGCCTTCTTCTCTTCTGCGGCGGAAGCTCGACGTCGCCTCGCGACCAAGTGGTCTCGTCCCCGGTTGCTTGGTGATGGCCGTTGGCGGAAGATGTACACCGGAAGGGAGCCTACGAGCTGCTCGCTCTCGTTCCTCGACGGCGACGCCTGGAGGACGCCGGCGTTCTGTGGCGGAGGCACCCATGTCCTCGATTGCTTTAGTCCAATTAGATGCAGGGTGTTTTTTGTAAAGTGCAAGCCCCTTTCTTCAAATTCTAGGTTCTTAGAACGAGTGATGCATAAGGGGTTTTCTGTAAAACTTTGTACCTGCCACATTAATGAGAGAAAAACTGGGGTCTTCTAGACCCCTCCCCGTGTTCAAAATAAAATGAACATGATAGTGTACACTTGAGAAAGAAAACTCATGTCTCTCCTTCTTTGAAGAGATGGCCCTTAAATGAGGAAGAACATGAAGGAAAGGAGCACATAACAAATTTCTACCATTAGTAGCTATGATGACTAGGACTCTGGAGTTGAGGGCTCTGGCGAGAGGTCTGTTGGTGAAAGAGTGTGATAAAGATGAAAGCAGAATAAGGGATGAACTAGTGTGAATTATCTCTTCAACTATCATAGTCGTGAAGCCATCGTAGGTAGGTGTACCTTTCGGGCGTGGATAGACCAAGTGAAATCATGCGATCTCCCGAGACATGCTTCTAGTTGTGCCAAGACAAGCATGCACTCAGAAAGGATAAGGATGGGCACAGTGCATCTAGGATCTTATTATAATAAGGATATATATATCTTCGATTGGTGAATCATATCGAACCAAAAAAAATTGGAGCCGAAGAAGGTGCCTTTGTATAAAGAATTCAGAGACCCTTGGTGAAGATTCAACCCATCATGAATCTTTGTCATGCCGCCTTTACCAAGACCTAGCATTTTGGATCTAATCTAGCTCTCATACTTTGTAATCCCCGGCCATACTCATATACACATGTAAGGGGAAGTGCGGTATTATCCATCCGGGGGCCTAAACCTGGTAAAACACCGTGTCGTTGTTGTTTAGGACAACATACCCTCGGGATCCTACCCCCATCTCTATTGTCTTCATGAGCTACATCACAACCACAAGTTCAGCAGAAATTAATCGTCGACATTATCTAACAACGACCTTTCTCAGACCATTATATCATTATTGAGGGCCAATATTCATCCATGTTCAATACAAACACCATCAATTTGTCGCCCCATTGCCTCTTTCTCTATTCTCTTCTTCCCTCTCACTTTCTCGATTCCCGCTATCGTGCCTCCACCTCCTATTGATACCACAATCCCTTTGGCCATACAATAAATCCTAACCTCCAATGAGCCTTCATATCAATAGACACATTCCACCTTGTCTCCGTGTCATTGCCTCTTAAACAAAGAGGTGGGAGAAAGATATTTCCCCTTGCAAAAAGAAGATAAAGATCATGGAGTTAATAAGAAGCCCTTCAGGTCATAATCCCCATACCTAGCTTTGTGGATCTAATATACACATGTAAACGGAAATATGACTATCCATCGAGGGGCTGTGTCGTTATTGTCTACAACGAGATAACTCGGGTTCCTACCCCCATCTATACCGTCTTCATGAGCTACATTGCGACCGCAAGATCAACAAAAATTATTAGTCGACATTAGCTAACAACAACCTTTTTCATACCATTTGATCATCATGAGGGACCCAGATTCATTCATGTTCAATACAACACCTGAAATTTATAGCTCCATTGCCTCTTTTTATATTGTGTCCTTCCCTCTCACTTTCTCGATTTCCGTGGTTGTGCCTCCACCACCTCCGATTACATCAACCCCTCTAATCCTATGGTAAACCCTATCCTATAGTGATCCTTCATATTGTCAGCATCATTCCACCTTGTCTCCACGCCGTTGCCTCTCAAACAAAGACATGGAAGAAAGATAATTTCCCCCGCAAAAAGAAGAGATACCGAAATTACTTTGTAAGTAGTTGGAGTTAAGAACGAATCGAGCCACTTTTTTGCGTGTAAGGGAGATAGTTTAGATCAAATGATTCTTAGCATCTATGTCGAAATAGGTTTTCGCTTAGAATTAGGAATAGTAGATACCCGCATAAAAATAATCAGGAATAGTTGAAAAGTATTTTACGTCTCAATTACCTGAAAAATGATGAACTCGGCAATGATAATATCCACGGGATGGTAATCATGAGCAGTCAGCTAAGGCAACAAGCTGGACTCCCCGGAGACGCATGCATGAATCATGATGCATGGTCTAGCTCAAACATATCCAATCCAATCTATTGAACCGACGCATCCAGCTACATGGATGAACGATCCATAGCGAGCCACGTAGGCGTCTGAGATTCTCAAAATATAGTTATGTACTCCGCTGCGAGTGGTCCTTCGGAACCATCTGAGTTCTCCACGCATGCACCATTGTTCCTGTCTCAACCTCCCATGAATCCATGGTGACATTTCACTACATGCATGTGCCGGCCTTCGCTATCGAACACGTAAGCAGCCGTATATGGCAGTTTATATCCAAACTGCCCAGAAAGTGACAGCAGGACGGATCTGCATACGAGATGGCAATAGTCGCTGATGGTACTGTGATTAGATTTGGCCCTAGTTTAAGTTAGAGTACGAAGGCCCCAGGCCAAAATCCGGCGCTATTTAGCACCGGATGGATGTAAATTTCGGTCTGGGGAGGTCTATGTTTCCAGCGGCGAGTCCAGGACACTATTTGAATTCAAACTGAAAGTTGACGAAAAGCGGCGAACTTTGACGAAATTTAGAGATATTTATATTAATAGGGAGAAATATAGAGATATTTTACATATATAGGCCGAATTCGAAATATATTCGAATTCGGCCGAAACCTAAACTAAAACACCCGTTCTACATGCCGAAATGGCGGTAGAAACGGGTGTAGTCGCCGCCGCCGTCGTTGGAGGAGTCGTCGTCCTGCGGCGGCGGCGCCTGGCGGCTGGAGCCCTGCCCAGCGTCGCCGAAACTGCAGCTCATCGCCGGAATCGGCGAAGCTGAGCTCGCTGTCGTCGGCAATCAGTCTCGTCGAGCAATCCATCAGAATCAGGGTGAGTATCCGCCTCTGTAGAGCATACTCCCGTATCCTATCATCGACTATAGTTCAACTTTGAGTTCGGCCGCCGCCGGCCGCCGCAGCACGTGCTCACCGGAGCTCACTCCGGTGACCGTTTCTTAGGGGCGCCGCAACCATCATGTTCCCTGTTCACTCCCGGATCTTTTTAGCCTACTCATGCGTCCGGGGAAGTCGTAGAACGCCGCCACCGTCACCGACCCCCTCGCCGGCGGTGAGGTGGAACTCCCAGTCAACTCTGAATTGGTCATCACACGTGTGGCAGATGACGTGTCCCTATGCCCCACTTGTCAGTCACTGCATGTAGGGGTAGACTGTGTACAGATAAGTTTTTCCATTTATTTAAAATTCCAGAAAATATCAGAAACTTTGCAAATTCATATCTATTTCATTTTAAATCATAAAAATGCAAATTATATACCAAAATGTTCACAAAAACAAAATCTATCTGTTTACTTTATAATATCATATACTTGTGTGAAATAATTTTGAACTAAATTCGAAAACTTGTTTAAGTACTATTTAAAAGAGGAATTCAAACCCAACCATAATAATTCAAACCAAGTTTTCAAATACCGAATAAAAATGTGACAATTTATATAATGTTATTTCAATTAATATTTTGTTATTATTAAATATTAATCCTAAAACTTTACTATTAGGATTTTTATCCCTAAAATGATTTTCCTAAAACAAATTTTATAAATAGAAAATCTTGGGAAAAATCATAAACTTGAATAAGGATTATTTCCTAACTCTAACATTGTTATTTCAACAATTGCTTCATTAAAAGTTAATTTTAAAACCTCTAGGAGAAATTGGAATCATTTCAAACTTGACTTAACCTTAAAACTACTTTCTTAAATGATAAGAAATTAGGATAAATCTCAATGGAGCATTACTTTGTGTTTGGACCCATTTTTCAATCAATCCACTAATTGAAATTTCTTTACTTAAGACTCATATACCATTATGAGAAGTGCCTGAGTCAAAGTGTTGATCATTAGAAATTGAGTTTCAAACTTTAGCAACTAACACTAAATGGAATTGTACTTGCTTAATTAACCAAATGCTCCTAAAAGGAAAGGAATCACTAAATGGAGTTTTGTGCTAAATGTCCATTAAGGGATATGTTCTTCAAAAGTTATTCTTTTAAAGAACATATCAAATAAGCATCACACCAATTCCTATGCCTAAATGCAAACAATGACCTATGCATGTTGAGATTAATAACAACCCTAGAGTCAACCATGAATGGACTACTTTAGCACTACTTGCTCATGACTAACTATTTGAGTGCATATGCATGTTAAAAATGTTATCAACCCTAAGACTAACTGGGTATTCTTATCAAATAAGAATAACTTCAGCTTTGCTTGTCCATAACCAACTACTTAATTGCTAATAACAATATACCACTTAAAAGTGTTACTTTCAAGTCTTCACCTATTGCTATACCTACCTTTTGCAACAACTCTTGTATGAAGCTTTATTCTATTACTTTAAAAGTTTGTCAGTCAATCTAAAATCCTTAACAACCTTGTTGTGGAGTGAATCTAAAAGTGCAACTCAGTATAAAGAAGTCATCACAACTTTTTATACTAAACCATTGGGGGTTAGGATACGCTTAGAGCGATGCATAGCATATAATTTGCATATCATGCTGCAGTTCTTTTAACATCATCTTTACCAGATGATGGTGCTACTTCAATATTTGGATTTCCTACGTATCGAAGACCTTGACTTGCATAATCTTGCAGTCAAAAAGGCAAGTTTATCTTGCTCATATCTCTTGGTCGCATTGGTTTTAAAACTACTTGCAAAGTGTTGACTTCAAACTCTAACATTTCCAAAAAAAGATGGAAAATCTATTTTTATAAGTAATATGACTAGTGGTTATCGACGAGTGGTGATAACCTAGGAAGACTGACAGGTGGAACCACGGTAAGATTGTGGTGGTGGAGGTTCCACTTGCATGGGAAAGTAAACCTAGGACTAATTACCAATGCCACAGTTATTCTTGTGCCATAAAAACTGTGTCGTCCAAGAGACTTGGAATGGGACGGGAAAGTCAGCTGTATCTTCTCTCATGTCAACGGACAGCCAGCTGCCGGTCGCGGTAGATCTTGCGAGACTACTTGCACATGGGTGGGACACCTAAGTTCTCACGGCACTGGTGTCTATAATGGTCCGCAAGGGACGCCTATGTACTTCATCGTTGGG
The DNA here is from genome assembly GCA_007115705.1 of Dactylis glomerata. Lineage (NCBI taxonomy): Eukaryota > Viridiplantae > Streptophyta > Magnoliopsida > Poales > Poaceae > Dactylis > Dactylis glomerata. The sequence goes on from QXEO01000762.1 coordinate 328,816, forward strand.
GGTGAATATGAGGGGCACAACCTGCTTGCGTGAATTGGGTGGGCATGCGTTGTGCGGAGAAGGCAGTGAATGGCTTGGATCAATGACTGGGGCCCACACCAAGGAAGTGTGGACGAGCATGCAACTCGGTTGTGCAACAAGGCTTTGATCTCTTTTGGAAGGACACACCTCTACAAAGTGTAAAAGGATGTGACATGTTACCCCTTGTTCCGGGAAGGAGCTGCGAACGCGGCAGGAAATGTGCTCTCAAGGCACTAATACCCTGTGTTGGCTATTGGGCATAGTTTTCATAAGTAAAAGCAATCTTTCAAGAAACTTTGATAAAACCTTGCATTGGCCTACGACTCTTTTGGGTCCATGGCTTTAGTTAGTGCATATCACACAACTTCTTTCTAAAGAAACTTGCTGGGTAACGCTCGTTACTCACCCCAATCTCTTAAACCCCTGCTAGACTTTGAAGAATTAGATTGAAGGCAACCCAAGGAGACAACCTCAAGACATTGAAGATGAAGATGAAGCATTCTACCAACATCGTGATTATCAGCGGAGCCTACAATTGTATGAAGCTTGGAGAAAAACTAGAATAGGGTTAGAAAGGAACCAGTTTCCTAATCCTAGAACCTAAGTAGTTAGAGAAACTCTATATTTGAGTAGCAAGCCAAATGCATTAGTTGTAGTTTAGTTTAGTCTTTCTTGATTCTTTCTCGTTTTTAGTCGCCAGAACTAAACCTCTACCCGTTGAGGAGGTTCTGAAGATCTTTTGTATGCTGAAAATTGTAATCCTATAGACATACCGTGGACCTGGGATGTTTCTGTTCTACCACTCTGATGGATGTAATACTAGTGAGACGGTGTTTCATTAGTGTTATGTCAACGACTTGCATACTACACATGCAGTGGTATGCTGGGTCACCACAGCTGGTATCAGAGCAAACGCTTTGACCCTAGGATTAAAACCCTTTAATAGGAGACCTGTAGGTTTGGTCGTGACTATAGGAAGCCATCTTATCTAAACCAACTCTTCTTATGACTTGGGATGGATATTCAACAAAAGAATAATCCTGACACACTCGAGTCAAAATTCTTACCTGTTTTTCCTAAGTGAAGTTAGACATCTTGTTCCATACCTAGTTGTATGACATCATTAGAGCCTTACATAAAGGATGGAAGTGGATTATATTTGGTATGCAATACATGGTAGTCCAAAGAGAGGATACAACCGGAATGGGAACTATCCTATTGGAAGAAGTATACCAAGGGCAATTTGTTAAACTTAAGTCATCTGAAATTGTAGTAGGATGATGTTAAGTGATGAAGTGAGACTATAGGAGGTAGTAGGCCTCAGGTTTTAGTCTTTTATATGGATACTCAAGAATGCCATATACAAGTAAGATGTATTGGCAGTATAAAAACCTTAATCATGTTGGATTCACTTGAGAAGCTTCACATGAAGGAGTTGTTGCCTGTCAAAACCCACCGGTGAGCAGCGACGAGCAACACGAAGAGCCGGGAGGCTCCCAGAGCTGCTGGTGGGCCCTGGTCCCTCGGTCAACGGCCCGCAAAACTCCGGCACACGTCCTGGCTGATGCAAGGGCGTGCCACCTGACCTATACCTGATCAGGAAGGTGATGGATTGCTTCGATTGGTTTCCTGCATGGCAGACATGTAAACATTAAATACGAGCCTCGATCGGCTCTCAGGTTTCCCTGTGAATCGGCTCAGGTAGCCGATTGTCCCATGGATCTGCATTGGATCTACGATAACATGGGGTTTTGCTTTATCAATACAAGTCAAATCGATCTACGACAGTTTAACGCTTTCACCACATAATTGGAACATCCCACACGTAATTGAGCCTGGTAGATACGAAAGATAACAGAAACTAACCCTAGAGGAGGCCAAAAAACCAACGTAGAGTCAATTCCCGGAACAACTCCTCTCGAATTAGCAAACCATATCCTTACGTACTACTGGACCGTTCAACCCGTTTGTGAGGCCTGACCATGCGGATATTAAACTAATCCTTGGAGAACAAAGAACAACTATGACAGATTGAATCGACTGAATAAAGATCAAGCAAGATGCTGCCCTTACACCAAAAAAAGGTGCAAAGGCAGCGAGATCTCTAGGGGCAACATGACTAAGCAAACAGAAACAAAAAGCACTGATGCTAGCCCAAACAGATCTATGATAACAGTATTACTCGCCATCAACAAGGCTTCAGTACGAGCAACACCAAATAACACATAAGCAGATGCTGCCTAGATCGCGAGATGCGATCTAGGCAGCACGACGCTTACCTGAAAGAAACCCTCGAAACAAGGGGTGGCGATGCGCCGAGATTGTATTTGTTGCGAACGTGGTCGTCCTCCTTTCACAATAACCCTAGGTACATATTTATAGTCCGGAGACTTTCTATCTTTGGAATAAACCTAACAACTCTATCTCTTGCTTAAACCGAAACGAACTCTATCATAATATACAGATACACGGGCAATTAGCCCAAATCCACGCGCAAGGCCGATCCAGCCTCCAAGCCCATCTTGATTACGGCCCATCTCCTCATTTGGCCAAAATGTGGCGATAACACATGCCCCCTGGTTTTGGCAATAATAATTCCAAAACCACTCTGTTTTTTTTTCTTCATCGGGTCACGCGTTGCAGAGCAGAACCGTCATATCGCCTCCTCATCATGATGCCTCGCCTTATCAACTTCTCCGCAGTGCACGATTTGACAACTCTGGCACCACATCCTCGGAAACCGCTATGGCATTGAACCACCTTCCACTATTCCCCTTATTTAAATCTATCCGAACCATTTGCATCCTCATTCTTCTCCCATAGCCAAAACACCCTCTTCCTCCGCCATGGACTCCTCTTCTTCCTCCAACACATCCGGCCTTTCCTACCAATCATCCGACTCCGTCAACCGGGAGCCGACGCCGGAGCACCCGCCGATGGCGGCGTACGAAGCTCTCGCCCCACAATGGTGGGACGAGAGAGACTGGGACTTCGCCGCCCAATCAGAGGACGACGAGTCCATGACCGACGGTGAGGAAGACCTCCAACTCCTCGTCGACGGGGAACTGGAGGCGGAGAGTGCCGACGACGCCGTGTCCTGGGGCGAGGACATCGGCTCCTCCGATGAGGAGGAAGAAGCAGAGGAGGACACCTCCTCCGACGAGTACCCGCCGGTGAAGCGCTTCCGCGCCGGGTCCAGCGAGGACACCGACGACGAGGACGAGGACGAAGAGGCCCCCGCTGCCAACTTTAGTAGCAGCGGTGAGGACTACGCCGGCAGCAGCGCCGATGACAGCGAAGACGGCGGCGGTAATGGCAACGGCGACGACGACGACGCCGCTTTTTAGATTAGGAAGTAGTAGTACTAGTAGTAGATCTCTATTTTGTAAGCAATCGGCTCCATTGTAAACAACCATCTTTGGAATCAACAAAGCTTGCTTTTCCCCATTTGATTTTGCCGATAGTCAAATAGGTCAACGTTCCAAAAGCCGATAGTAATGAATCGGCTTTCACCATACCACGCTTGATATGGTCAACCAAGTCAAAACCTAAAGAGCCGATGGCAACACATCGGCTTTTTCCCACAAACGTTGGCAAGGTCAAACTTGGTCGCTTATTTAGACAAGTCTGAGCGGTCACTTTCTAATTTCAACGGTAACCTGCAACCATCTTCAAAAAGGCTAACTCAGACCTCCAATTGCCTCATTGAACAAATCGGGCTCACGGCGACACGAACCCTAGATTCCCCACCGCATAGATCCATCTCCGCCGGCAAATTAGATGGCTGAATCGTCCATCGCCAACACAACGGTCTCCGGTCTGAAGGTAATCCTTAACTGTTCCTCGCAATCCGAGCACGGTGCTAGAGTTAACAGCAAACACCTGAATTAATGCTTTATCCCATCATTGAAATTTTAGGTTTCAGACATTCTGCTGCCGCATCCTTCTATCCCAAATTCTCTCTGCCTTGGCCCCCGTGCAGAATCTAGTCCTGCCCATCTAATCTCTTGCGAGGCAAACAGAATCCCCTTCGTAAGCCAAAACTTAGATTTGGATTCTTGGGCCGACTGCTTACGAGCCTGGCCTAATCCTCCCGAATATTGGGTTTCTTGGTACAGTAGGGTAGCCAAAACTTACCAACCCCAATGGGAAACCACGGGAATAGCCGATGCCTTGTCCTTGTCATTGTCTCCCCTTGAGAAGCATGAAAATCTTCTAAAACCATCGGCTATTTCTGGTCTGATGCTCTGAACTGCTTCATGTTCGGCCACGGCCCCATGACACCAACTCTGTTAGACGTGGTGATGATTACTGGTCTGGACGTCACATCACCCAGCCCCTCTGCTTTTATGCTGCCAAAAGTCCCCTTCAAGCTTTCTTCCAAAACAGATTGCACGAACTGGGGTGCTTATCTTCGAAGCCACATGAAAACTAAGGGCCCTGTCACAGAGAAAGAACACACGGCCTTCCTCAATTTCTGGCTGGAACATTTCATATTCTGTGGCCCTTCCCTTGCTCCAACCAAGAATTATCTTCCCTTGGCCTACGAACTTGCCAGAGGCACTCAACTTGGCATCGGCAAACTGTTCCTTGGAGAAGTCTATCGATATCTCCAGTTGATGTCTGTCAAACTATCCTCCCACATAGCAGTCAAAACAGGAGGTCCTTGGTGGTTTATTCAACTATGGGCTCAGCTGTACTTTCAAAACCATATCCCAAACTTCCCCCTTTTGGCCAGTTGCACCTTTCCAGA